>CM061544.1:272448535-273048535 GCA_030864215.1 Capsicum pubescens | reverse complement strand
TGAAAGGCGATGCTTTTGGATTAGTTAAAGGTGAAACTGCTGGAGATGCCTTAGAAGCGGAGGCTGTCTTAACTTTATGAGCACTTGAGCTCTGGCCATTAGGAGAACGTACATCAGAAACTTGCCGCCCCGATCGTCCATCCTGCTTCTGAGATGATGAATTTGACTGACTCTGCTTTGACGCGGTACTACTTCGTTTGAAAACTAACGGCACATCATCATCATCATCAATATCTTCCATCAAATTTGTTTTGGCAAAAGCTTCAACAGTCATGGTCTTTGTCTATGCTATACTGTCATATAATGTTCTCCTTATCTGTAAACGATTTTTCATAATTATAAGGCAACAATAGTTTAAATGCAATAAAAAGAAAAAAAGTAAAGGACGGACGTCTAGAGAACAAAAATTGAAGTATATCAGTGTTCAGTGTAACAAGTGTCTAACAAAAAGCCACAACGGAGAAACAAAGCTATAACCCCAACCGCTGGCAAGAACACATAAATCTAGCTTCTTCCCCTCACAGCTAGTGCAGTTGTACTATAATATAGGTATTATGACCTTTCGTGCCAACACAATTCCAGCTTATTTTAAATCCAGTTCAAGTTTCTTCTTGTAAATCTAGTTTATCTGTGTTCTCTCTTTCCAAAGAGTTAAGTTCTCATTATCTTGACACTTATCCTCAAAGACTCCATGCTCTTGTTATGTTACTAAAGGGCGTCTTTTTTTTCTTTTTTGATAACGGTGGTGTCTGTGTCAGCTTGTGCGCACCTCCACTAATTCCACGGGATACATGCCACCTCCCACCATAGGGAACTTTGTATACCCATACTAGAACAAATGGGAAAAATCGCCTAGTGCTAAAGGGCGTCTTTCTCTCCCTATCACGCAAACATAAAAGATAAAGAGGGAACCCATTCCTCTCTCCACTCATTGAGTATGCAACATGAACATAAAATTCGCGGAGCAAGCCAAATGAAAAAAATTCATCTGAAACAATATCTTAATTTTTTCAGTCAGCTTCCTTCTATTCCGACACAAACAATAATAAACCCCAAATCCGTAAACAAATTAAACATTAGTATCCTGCTATCCGTAGCTCAAAATATAAATATACATAAATTTCATCTTCATTAGCCTTCTTTTTTTGAATTTTTTGAAACTGGTAACATTTTATAGCCTTCTTTTTAAATATTAAAAAAAAAACATCTTATTTCTCGAATAAAATGTAACAGAAACTGATTAACATTACTTAAAGAAAAACTAATCGACCACCGCAACTTAACAATCAGCTTCAGATGGTTTTAAAAACAACCAATGTTTACAAATTAACTAGTAAACATATAAAAACAGCAATAAAAACTAACAAATCGGAACTTTAGCTTTCATTAAGCAGTGGGGAGCTAAGAGATAAACAATTCCAACAATTCCACAACATGAAAAGGGGGGATTAGGGTTTTTGTTTTTGAGGAAAGGGCAAAATTGGAAGAAAAAGAGGAAACATACAGAGATGAATTTGGGCGGAGAAGGAGATCGGAAGGAGGAGGAGGCGGAGGAAGAGTGGTGGTCATTCAATGGAGGAATTTTGGGTGAAGAAGAAATCGATTACTCAAATTTCAATTTGTTTGTATCCTTAGCAGGCCAATCGGAGGAATTTTTGGGTCCGAATTTCGACCGCCAACTTCCATTGTACGGCTAGGTTGAATTTGGGCTTTGTCTGTGTGTGAGAGAGAGAGACCTGGATTGATATTGGGCCTTGGAGTCCATTCCTTTCATCTAAATGGGCCCTCAAGTAATTTGCAAAAAAAAAATCTTTTTTTTTTCTTTTTTGCAAAATTGATTTTCAACCAAAAAAGACAGGAAAGAATAATCTCTTAGTTTTCTCAGAAATTGAAAAAATTTCTTAATAAAAAGCAGTTTCTCTACCTTTGAATAGGAGTAAGGTCCATGTACACTTACTCTTCCAAGACCGTACTTTATGGAATTTATTGAATATGTTGTTGTTGAAAAACTTTTCTCTTTTGATATTTTTATATGCATAACTTATTTTCATTCTCGTCAATCTTATGTCTGTTTTTACAAATGTTTTGGGGATTATTAGTGGAGACCTATATGTAGGAATGTATTCAAAGTCCAATCCAAGGTCTAGGGATAAGTTGTGAAAGTGATCATTACTAAGAATAATGAGATTAAGTCTGACTCGTATGGTATTACGGCAACAAGTAGGGTCAAATGCTTGTTGTCAAGACGTATTTACTCTCTCTATATATATATATATTTTATTTTATTTTGGTTTTTCATCAGGTGTCCGGTACCCGCATTGGAGTCCGACTAATCTGGATTCGCGCCGGGTAAGGCCCCATTCAGGGGGTAGCGCTCCCAACAGAGTTTTCTCCATACCCAGGGTCGAACCTTCGACCTTTGGTTAAGGGTGGAGCAGTCTTATCCACTGCACAACAACTCATGTTGGTTCTTTTCTTGGCGTTTTCCGCGCCGGGGTTTGTTAGTCGCCCAACATGCACGCTGGGCACGCGCGCCGGGGACGAGGGGGAGGCGCTCGTGCGGAGTGCCGGAGCATCCCTAGGGTCAAATGCTTGTTGTCAAGACATATTGATCATTGTTTCTTCTTCAAGCTAGGTATTTTATATACATATTTCTTAAATTGATCTAACATTATTTGTTTGCCTCCATGCTCTTAAAAAGTTAAATGGTGCACTTGATTGAATGTTGAGTTGATTTATCTAAACGAACAAGGACAGTTTTCACTTAATACTTTCTTTCTCTTTTCTTTAGTGGTGCACCCATATTCTAAAAATTGTAAATCCTCCCGTCTATCACTAGGTTTTTAACCTAGTGTTATTCATTATATCATTGTCGTTATAGTACACGTTTAAAGGTAAAATCTCAAATGATTTTGATTAACATTTTAGTCCAAAGAGGGCTATGAAATTCATTTTACTTTGTTAATTTATTTCATCGTCTAACTTATAAATACATACATACATACATATATGTATGTACGTATGTATGTATGTATGTATCTCTCTTATATAAGACTATCAAGTGGGCCGGGCCGGGCCAATCCGAAATCGGCCCGTGTCATTTAACCGGTTTGTGGGTCGGGCTGGGGCCGGGTTGGGGTCTAAGTGGGCCGGGCCGGCCCGGGATCAACAGTAAAAAAATTAAAAACAACCTAACCCGGCCCACTTAACCCAACCCGGTCAAACCCACCTAAACCCGGTCAAAAATATAAAAAAAAAACTTTTTTTCAATATACATTATATATACCCACCTATATACATTATAAATACATTAAATAATATATATACACTATATATATAGTATATACTACATTAGAATTTAAAAAATATATACACATATACACAATTACACATATATACGCATCATCCAATATATATGCACTACTTTAAAGTTTAAATAAAATATACTACAATATATATATATATATATTACAATCTATATATATATAGTTATATGCTAATTTATAAAACATATACACATGTATACGTTAAACATACACATCTATACTAATTTATAAAACATATACGCATGTATACGTTAAATATACACGTCTATAGAAGATATATACACGTTTATACGCATCATTCAATGTATATATACTACTACTAATAAAATATACTACAATGTATATACATTACAATATATATAGATATAGTTATATACTAATTTATAAAAATATACACATGTATACGTTAAATATACACGTCTATAGAAGATATATACACATGTATACGCACCATTCAATGTATACTTACTACTTTAAATAAAATATACCACAATATATATACATTACAATATATATATACATAGTTATATACTAATTTATAAAATATATACACATGTATACGTTAAATATACACATCTATAGAAGATATATACACAAATATACAAAACATATGCTACTTAATATAATAAATTGATAATATTTGGTAGTAAATTAATAATATATTAGAAGTAAGTTTTTAATTTAAAGTAGAACACTAGAAATTCAATTTTAAATCATTAAGTGAAAAAATATAAAAAGTAAGGACTAAGGAGTGAATAAATCTGGGGAATTTTATTGATTGCAAAATGATCCAAAATTTATAATTTACATGAATGAAAAATCTACAAATTATGCATCATTTTTTCCAACTCATTCATGTTAATATTAACGGGAACTTGCATAGAATAGTCAAAGTCAACGGGGGCAAAACCATGCATTGGACTTGATTCTGCTGAGTTCTCCCGTGAAAACATAATTTCTTCAAGTTTCAGCTCGACTCCGGTTCCATTCCTTGGTTTCTTCTTTCCGCTCTAATCCAATCTCTGAGGCAAACTAGAACATTCATTACATTGTTTCCCAATGAGTGTCGGTTGTCTCCAAGCTGCTGTCGTCCCTGACTAAAGGCGCTCTTTGATGCAACGGTTGACATTGAAACATTTAAGATGTCTCTAGCTAATCTTGAAAGCACAGGATATTGTGTTTCATTACTCCTCCACCAATCCAACGTGTTGATCCGTCGTTTGCGATCCTCTGGCGGCGATCGAAGATAATATTTCAGCTCTTCCCGATAAGTTGATGTGTAAGCTCTCTCATCAACACTGTTCCAATAAGTTAAATCATAAAAGGAATCAGGAAAACCACTATGTACCGGCCTTTTAGAAGATGATGGCTCCTCGGAAGGATGAGGAGCGACAGTTGGAGTGATATTTGAAGGTACGGCTAAATCAAATAAATCAGCATAGTGGTTATATAATTTTTCTATGTATTCATTTGCATCACTCATAGCCGTCCACAAATCAGGTTGTACTTGTTCATAATCATTGTTAATATTTATTTTTAAGTTAGTATAAGTATAGTACTAAAGTAGCACATATTATTATATTTCATGCACGGATTTAGCATAGCACCAACCAAGTAAATAGGGGAAATCGGGAAAAAATATTTTTTAAATTTCGTAAACATGGCACCAACAGCTTCTTTATAACCTTCTTTATCTTTATATTCTTTGAGCAAACCAAAAATATCGGCTATATTTGCCAAAATATTACAAACAGAAGGATAATAAGCACCGGAAAATTCAACCGTAGCTACATTTTTTTTTAAATCTTAACAAGATCATTAATTACAACCCAATCAGAATCATGTAGCATGCAATCAGCAGAATCAGCAAATGAACCGCAATGTTGGTTAAAATCTAGTGTAACAGAAATTCTATATTTATAACAAGGTTTTAAAAAATCATACGTAGAATTCCATCTAATATCAATTTCCTCAGGCATCAATATCGGTGTAGGTGCATTTTCTTGACATTTAACTTTAAATTCTCTAATTCTCGATCTACGATTATTTCCTTGAATAAAACCAACAGCAAGACGATTTTTTTCAATATAAAGCTCAAAAAACTCAAGACCATCTTTTACAATTAAATTATATATATGACATGCACACTTAATATGAAAAATTTCAGGCAACGTCGGAGATAGCGTAAATTTTAATTTTTTATAGCAGTCTTGTTGTTAGAAGCATTATCAAAAACAATACATAAAATTTTATTTTCGATACCATAATATCCGACAACTTTAACAATAGAATCAACAATAAAATGTCCAGTATGTTTACGATCTTCATCATATAAAAAAGCAAGAATACGTTTTTGCATCACAAAATTACTATCCAACCAGTGACAAGTAACGGTTAAATAATCATTTTTATTTACAGCACGACCAAGATCAGAAGTTAGGGACAATCTACATTGAATATTTTTTAACAATGTTGATAAATAAAAACAATATTGTGAATGAAGTCTAAAAATATCAGACCGACAAGTACTTCTAGGAATACCATTAAACATAGGATTATAAATTGTTTGTATATAATGAATAAAGACATCAGAAGAAGAAAAACTAAAAGGCAAACAACCCACAGCTATCATTTTAGCTATTCCTTCCCGGTCCCTCAATTTATTATACTTCTTCGTTACATGACCGATTGCTGGGTCCATTCTAGTTTGCGTTGGCCCACCAACATCTCCACCACCTCGTGCAATATTTAACTCTCTTTCGTGAGTTTCACCTATATATCTCATTAACGTACCCGTACCCCCTTGCTTACCTCCGCTTCTATGCTTATATATTTGTTGACAAATATTGCATTGCACCTTAATATTTGATATACGTTCAAAAAATTGTCATGCAACACTAGTTGTTTTACGAGGTCTTGGGGCACGGGGAGGACGGGGAGGGAGATTAACCGATTCAGATCTAACGTTAGCATTTTCTACTGCGAGTGTCTCACCAATATTTTCATTATCTTCGTCTAAATTAACCGCATCTACTTCATTTTCTTCTTCTATACCGTAATTTTCCTGAGCTTCTACATAATCCATATCGTGAGCACCTACACCTATTTCTTCCTCAAAAGGTGTACCAAGCGGTACCGGAGGTGAAGACACACGAGTATATCTACTACTTGAACTACCTTTACCGCTAGTAATTCGCTTTTTACTACCACTACCGTTTTCGGGACAAAAAATTTTAACACCTTTAGTAGCGAGGTTTCTTAATTTATCCATAGTATAAATTAAATTAAACTAAAAAAATTCAAAATACACATATATAATAAAATTAAATATTAAACAATTAATACAATAAATAAAAATTAAACGTAAGAGATGAAACGACAATACCAAATTTTAAAAGTATCCGAAGGTTGCGACTTTAGAAACTTCCGCTCGTACTTTGTAAACGAAAAATTTAAAAATTAAAGTGAACACTTTAAGAAATTAAATATATTGAATATTTGAGAATTGAGAATTGAGATTTGAGAGAGTGAAAAATTGTGTGAAAAATGATTTGAAGGTGTAGGGTATTTATAAAAAAATTTTGGGGATTAAAAAATAATTTTTAATGTATTTTTTTTTATTTTTTAAGAAATGGGCCCAAACTAGCCGTTTGGACCCAAAAACGGCTATATAGTTGTTGGGCCAACGACTAGTTTGGCCCAAAACCCTAAAAAAAATTAAAAAAAAACATTTCAGGCCGGGCCGGTTAACCGGCGGTCTTGGACCGAGCTTGGTCCGGTCCAGGTTAACGGGCACAAATTTAAAAAATAACCGGCCCAGGACCCGAAACCCTTAAGCAACCGGGCCGGGTCCAACCGGGCCGGATCCTTTAAGTGGACTGGATTAGCCCGACCCACTTGACCCGATCCACTTGACAGACTTACTCTTATACCAATGTTCTTACCTATCTCAAAAATATATTTAGGCTGGATTTGTTTTTTTTAAGATTCAGACGTCTGAATTTGAATACACATCTGAATGATTAAGATGTTATCTCTAGATCTGAAAACTGAATGATTAAGATTGTTTGTTTTTCAACATCTGAATGTGCAAAAAAATAATAATTATTACCATATATAATAAAATAAAAATTAATTATATATTATAAAAGTATGTAATTTAATACAATAAAATTATTATTTAATTGAGAAAAAATATTTATGTTTGTTAGTGATAGTGGAGATGGTTTATAATGGTGGTTGCAGTGACAATGATTGATGTTAGTGATAAATAATATTGGTGGTGATAGTTGTGATGGTTGGTATTATAGTGACTGTTATGATGATAGCGATTGATGGTGGTGTTGGTGATTGTGATGTGACGTTGCTTGATGTTAGTGGTTTGAGGTGTTGATTGTGTTGGCTGAAACATGAATACATGATGGTTGTGGTGTGTTGGTGTTAGTTGGAGATGTTGTTTGTTGGGATGGTGGAGATGGTTGCTAGTTAAGATAAATTGTAGCGATGGTAGTGGTTGAAGTGGTGGTAGAAGTGGCGTTACTAATAACAATGGTGGTGGCGGTCGAAGAATGTGAAGAGGTTGTGATGTATTAGTGGTAGTTAGTGGTGGTGCTAGTTGTGATAGATGAGTTGGTCGGTAGTAGGGATTGACTAGTAGTGGTTGATGATGGTGGTGCTGTCGACGGCGGTAGTGGCGGTGAATATAATAGACTAATAAAGGTAGTAGGTGTGGTAGTGGTTGACAATAGTGGTTGGTAGCAATATTTATTGTCGATGGTGGTTGTGATGGTGGAGGTGGTTGGTGGTGGGTGGTGATTGACAATGGTAGCGGTGGCAGAGGTGGTGACTGTTGATTATGAATAGAGTAGTGAATATTATCAAACACCAAAATATCTCTTCAGACCTATTAAGACTTGGTTCTAGATCTGAATGGTTAAGACCTATTCAGACCTATTAAGAGCTAAAATCTTAATAAAAAATAAATACACTTAATGGTCTGAAGTCTGAACCATTTAGATTCAGACCTCCATTAAGTGCAAACAAATGAGACCTTAATTCACATCCTACTTCTTGAAAAACAATATATGGTGCATACTTGTCATGTGGAACTTAGGTCTTTCGATTAATTTCATTGGAAATAAATTATTTTTTTCAACAACTAGTACTAAGCAGCATGAGTTACACGGATCAGGTAGCTTCGAATGTCCTATTTATACTTTTGGTCAGACTCCACACTTGTTTGTAATCGTGGATCAACAATTTTTTTTGAGTCACTGGGACTTGTTTTGATCGACTATTTCATAATTTGTCATACAATTTTTATAAATAATATATCATTAATTTAAACCTGTAATTTATGGTTACTCGTATGCATAAATGATGTCTGTTATCCTTGTGTGTTTTAATAGAAGATAGTACATATACTTCTTTGACTATAACATTTTTTTCAACATAGATACTTTAATTTTGATTAATTGTAATATCCTCTTAAATAATTTCAAGATGGTATAAGTTTATTTTTTTTCTTATTCAATCTCAGTTATAGGAAATAAAGGAAAAATCATGCTCCAATCTTTATTAGCCATGTGTTAAACGAGTTCATTTATATTTTTCTTCATGTTTTCTTATTTTATTTTATTTTATTTTATTTTTCTTTCTCCTCGTTTGTTTTTTTACCCTAATCCTCATTCTTTCTTTTCCTAGCTATCGAATACATTTCCTTTGCTCCTCGTCACCGATCAACCTCTAATCAAACCATCACTATTTTTCCTAATGAGTTTACACCTTACTATTACATTGTTCTACTTTTTATTTAGATGATGGTAGAACGGATTGAATATATATATATATATGTTTAGAACAACTAAGTATTAATACTTGATCAAGGATTAAAGAATTTCGAAATGACTATTTTTATTATTGTACAATTAGTGGGAACTCGTTTGATCAGACTCTAGGAGCTAGATTATTTAATAAATTACCAGGGGCTCTAGGAAGAGAGATAGAAGAAAAATGATCCAAAAGAGAAGGAGTAATACAAAATCCAAACAACCCATGGTCAATAGGACAAAGAATACAACATGTAATGGATATATTACAAGAAAAATATACAAATATACAGATACAAAAACAATTAAAAAAAAGTGATACAGATTTTTGTAAAAACATATATACTACACAACATTATGACCAAGATTATAAAAAGAAAAAATATAGAAAGACATATAAAAAAGACTATCGCCCTAAGAAGAAATATTACTTAAGAAGATCAAACACAAGGAAGCCAGACCTAGATAAGAATAAACATGTAAGAAAATATAACACCGGTGGAACCTACAAAAATAAATTAGAATGTTTTACCTGAGGAAGTATAGAGCACTTAGCAAATACTTGTCCAAAAAGAAATAATAATAGATCTAGGAATGCATAATAATAGAAGATGTAAATGAAAATTTGATAAATGCAGATGAATATATGTCAGATGATGAAAGTATATACTCGATTAGGAGTATGGAAGTTTTTGAAGAGGAAATAAATAAATTTGATTCTTCAGATTCTAGAGAACAAGAATTTATAAATGAAATAGGATTAGAAAAGAAGAACTCAGACTATCATGATTTAGTAAATTTGATAGAAGAATGTGAACACGAATTTGAAGAAGAAAAAGGATTAGACAGTAACCAGTGTTGTTTTTGTAAGTGGTTTCCAAGTAAAAATAAAAGGGCAAAATGTAAGAAACGTTACAAGGAAGGATGCATAAAATGTACTGGTATGCTAAATGAGGTAGGCTGATATGCATGGTTTCATGAACAGAACGAATAATTAACTGGATATGCATGAAAAACATGAAGTGCTGATTAGAGAGCATGGAATGTGTAGATACTGAAAATGCATAAAAATCTGTAAATACTGAGGATGCATGACCAAGCATATAACATGAACTGAGTAAAATCTGTAAACAAAAATACTAAAATAACTGAAATCTGTATGCTTTGGTCAAACAACACTAAGACTGAATAACTGAGCTGGGACTGTAACTGAGACTATATTTGAGATTGTGGGAGGTATCATCTAACCGACATTCCCCAATTTGAGCTAATCGGGGTCTAACCTATAACCCTAGTTGGAAGGGTGTTAATACCGTGCCACGAGTACTAATGATGGCTATGTGGATCCACTATACTGATATAATATCCAAAGGACTAATGGTGTTAAGCCTAGACTGATGGGTGACCCCGGCGAGATAGTCAAGACTAATCTGATGGGTGACTTCTTATATCTTACGCTGGCTACATAATTTTGGAGTATAGGCACTGCTACTAATGATTCTGCCTATCTGACGAGGAAGCTGCCATCCCTACACTCGCTCGGTGCTAAATCCTACTCCCAACTGAAGGACACTGAAATACTAGACTGTTCTGAGTTCATCTGACTGGTAATTGACTGTTCTCATAATGCTCATAGTATGTTCTGAAGACTATTCTGTAATGTACTGATACTAGACTAAGTAAGCAACTATGGATTTCGGGTATTCATTACCCCCAGGACTTAAAACAATAATAGTAAAATGACACTAAAGCTTGAAGGACAAAACATGAAGGCTTTTATTTAAAACAATCACTCTTGTAGGCATTTTATCAAACACTTGTAGTTCATGGTTTAAAATAATCATAGGAATGTCACGGGATTTGTAGTAATAGCATGAATTCATCATAATAGCATTAATTCATGGTTTAATTCAATAAGTAATAATGTTAATAGATCTAGGAATGCATAATAATAGAAGATGTAAATGAAAATTTGATAAATGAAGATGAATATATGTCAGATGATGAAAGTATATACTCTATTAGGAGTATGAAAGTTTTTGAAGAGGAAATAAATAAATTTGATTCTTCAGATTCTAGAGAACAAGAATTTATAAATGAAATAGGATTAGAAAAGACGAACTCAAACTATCATGATTTAGTAAATTTGATAGAAGAATGTGAACACGAATTTGAAGAAGAAAAAGGATTAGACAGTAACCAGTGTTGTTTTTGTAAGTGGTTTCCAAGTAAAAATAAAAGGGCAAAATGTAAGAAACGTTACAAGGAAGGATGCATAAAATGTATACAAAAAACCTCAGAAATCTTAGAAACTCCAAAATCAACAAATAATTTAAATAAATTTTACAACAAGAAACCAATAACTAGAACAACAGAAGATAGAATATTAGAATTAGAAGAAAGACTAAAAAGATTAGATATAAGAGTATACTGTAAAGAGATAATCAGAAAAAAAGATTTAGTAGAGGTAGAATTATTAAATACATCTGTTGAAAATAATAAACAGAAAAAATCAATGAAGATACCATTTGAAAGAATGGTGTTTAATGAAGAAAAGAAAATTAGTACAATCAAAGTTTTAGCAAGAATAAAAATTCAAAACTATGAGTTCCAGACATTAG
The DNA here is from genome assembly GCA_030864215.1 of Capsicum pubescens. NCBI lineage: Eukaryota > Viridiplantae > Streptophyta > Magnoliopsida > Solanales > Solanaceae > Capsicum > Capsicum pubescens. Next base: position 273,036,760 of record CM061544.1, on the reverse strand, counting down.
CTATAGTTGATTCAGGGTGTACAAAAAATATTTTGAATAGTAGAATTTTACCATCAAAATTAATTAAAAAATTGCCAAAACCTCAACAATCCATGCAAATGAACGGAACCCATAATACCTATGCAGATTATATACCAAAGGCAAAGGTGAGCTTTATCAACACTTGTGAAAAGTTTTATCATCCATCATATACACTCACTGAAATACTAGTTTTAGACTTGAGAAAATTGAAGGAAAGTTGTCTTTTAAGTCTTGAATGAAGGATTGGTGACATTGACCAACTTAAAGGGTCAAACATCATTAAGAAACTTGATTAAGTTAATTATGGACTTGATTAATATTTTTAAGACTTTCTAATCTTTTCAAAAATACAAATCAACCTAACTCATACCCCTCTTCATTCCAAATCAACCACTATTTCCTCTCTCTACAACTTCTCTAACTCTCTCCCAACCGTCAGTTCTGCAAAATTTATCCCTTCATCCCCCGGAAACTTCTACCTCTAACGACAAATAGTTGGGCTCCGAGTTCCCCTCTTCAATTCAAATTAACCTGTCTCTTATCCCTCTCTCGACAGCTTCTCTCAACTCTGTCCCAACCAACTGTTCTATAAATTTCTCATTTCAATCCTCGGTGACTTCAATATCTGACTACAAATAGTTAGGCTTCGAGTTCCTTTTCGACTTCAACCTTCAATCGACGTGACAGCCTTGATCTCCGGCCACAACAACTTCGAATTCTTCATCGTTTATTTTCTTCTTTCATATGTAAAAATTTATGGCCTTTTTAGTTTTGAAGAAAACGAGGAACTTGAGCCAACTTCTCTTATAGTATTGGTTAATAATTTTAATATTTGTTACATTAATTTGAAATGCGGTCTGAATAAAATGCTAATTTCTGGTATTTCTTCTCTTCTCTTTTCGAAGTGAAAAATGATATTTTGTTATTTGTTGTATTTTTTTGAAGTTTGATTTTTCTTGTTTGTGTTTATAAAAACAAAACAATAATTTGGGTTGATTTGTTCGGTTCTTGTTCTTGGTAAAAATGGTGAAATTACTATTTTTTTGTTGAACAAAATCGTGCTACTATTTTTTATTTCCTCCAACAGATTACCCATCTGGTGTAACTTATTAACCATATGATGTAATAGATTTATCATATAATTAAACAGATCAACCATTTGATACACCAGAGAAACCATCAGATTATAATTCTGATGCAACAGATTAACTATCTAATGCAACAGATTAACCATATGTTGCAACAGATTAAGCATCAGATAAAAAATTTGATGCAACTAATTAACCATTTGATTCAATGGAAGAACCATCAGATTAATAATCCGATGCAACAGATGAACCTCCTGTTGGATAAAATCCTATCAACTCTTCCAACAGGAAATGTCCAAGACTTGATTTTTCGAACTGATCATTCATCTGCCGTGATAGATGACCCTATGTTGGAAGAAATCTAAACAATATTGACTGTTGATAATTGTTCCAACAGATAACTCATGTGTTGCAACAGATGTGTGACCTGTTGCATAGACCATTTATCTTTCTCAACAGATAAGTGTATGTTTTGTATTGACGCAACAGATTACTCATCCATTATTGTAGGTTAGTTAACTTCTCTGACAGATCACTCATATGTTGCAACAGATGTGTGATCTGTTGCACAAACCATTCATCTTTCTCAACAGATGAGTGATATATTTTGTATTATTGCAACAAATTACTCAGCCGTTGCTATGGGTTATTTAACTATTCCAACAGATCACCCATATATTGCAACAGATGAAATCACAACAGATGTGTGATCTGTTGTACATATTATTCATCTTTCTCAATAGATGAGTGATATATTTTGTATTATCGCAACAAATTACTCAGTCGTTGCTACAGGTTATTTAACTGTTCCGACAAATCACTCACATGCTGCAATAGATGATATTGCAACAGATGTGTGATCTGCTGCACAGACCATTCGTTTTTCTCAATAGATGAGTGATTTGTTTTGTGTTATCGCAACAGATTACTCATCCATTGCAACAAGTTATTTAAATGTCCCAATGGATCACTTATATGTCATAACACTATGTGATCTGTTGCACAGACCATTCATCTTCTTAAAAGATGAGTGATATATTTTGTATTGTTACAACAGATTACTCATCCACTGCAACAGGTTGGTTATATGCTGAACAGATATACTACCTGGTGCAACAGAATCTGATGCAACTATTTTTTTACTATTTTCCTTGTTTGATTTACTGTTATCCTTTTTAATGATGCATTAATCAACTATAATATATTTTTTATGTTTTTATTAATTTTAGAAAATATGGTTCCCAAAAGAACAGAAACCGAATCAAGTCCAAGTAAAGGAACAAGTGAAGCAGCTAGTCTACGTCCACCACTCTATGATCTTGCTTTACAAGCGTTATTTCAATCGGGATCAGAATATAATGAACACGGGGAGGAGGAATGTTTCAAAAAAAATTATGCAAATGCTAATAGCCCTTCCACCGAAGAGTTGGTTAAAGCCTTCAACATTGATCGTTATCCTGTGAGAATGCAGTGAGATGGTGTCACAGATTTAACGGGTGATTTCATGCTTAATTCAGCCATGGGAAAATCTTTCGACGCCTTCAGAAAAATACTTCGAGAACAAAAATTGGATGCTTATTTCAGGACAGTTGCTTTGAGAAATTATCTTGATTTGCCAAAGGACAACAATGCTCATTTCTAAATAAAAATGGTATATGAACTTCTCAAGTGTAGGTTTATGTATGTAAACAAAGATAAGATGGATGAGGTGTGGATAAATTACTATGGCATGCCTGTTTGTTTTGGTTGGAAGGAGTTTTCCATAGTTACTGGACTAAAATGCTATCCTCCTTCTCAAGTTATACCTATTCTAACCCAAAAAAGCACCCCGACACCCAAAAAAGGCAAAGGCAAGTCGTGTGATCGTGATGACCTGGTGTCCATTGTTGGTCCAATCTTCAAAAACAAAAATTTGATAAAAGCGTTGAAAGGTAAAGGACTTTCAAAGAAGCACAAGCAGTCATTGTGCTTGGTTTGGTTTGTACATAATATTCTTTGGGCGAGAGACATTAACAACAACATAAGCCTCGATTTAAGAAAGCTCTCTGAGGATCTTGAGGCGTTTAACAACTATCCTTGGGGTTATAAAATCTTCAAAATGACTGTCAAATATTTGTTGACTCCGTTAGCGCCAAAGGCAGTCAACTTATATGGCTTTCATGGGCTTTCATGGTAAATGTTTCTTTCTTCTATTATGATATCACTTTTTTTTACTCAATAATGGTTTTTATTTATTGACATTATTTTATAGGCTTGGGCGTTTGAAGTCATTCCTTATTTGAGACAACAAGTGAACTACCAGGAAGGAGTTTTCTGTCCAAGAATCTTGAGATAGTTGTCGGCCAAAACTGATAAAAATGCGAAATTTCTTAATCTCTTCACCCTCCCAAAGGATGGAGTAAGTATAATTATAATTAATTTTTTCTTTTAATTAATAATTTTTTTGAATGATTAATCATCATTCTAATATATGTAATGATTTATGTTAGATTGTGCATCCGTCACTAGTTCGGACCAATCGAGAGTTGAAGATGTCATTTTTTCTTACTTTACGATCTGTGCAAACTTTATCATACCCTAAGGTCATCGGTAAATTAAAAATAGAATTATTTAGAGCAACAACCATTACAAGAAAAATAATTTTGGAGGGTGAGATTGTTGTTGTTGATGGTCTTTAAGGTGATGGAGCTGTTGGTGGTGGTAGTGGTGCTGCTGTTGGTGTTAATGATGCTCCTTTTAAGGTATTTAAAGCAAACCATTATGAGTATGATCATACTGGTTGTACAGATTTTGACTCTCCCAGCAAATGTTCTGCATGCAAATCTCAAGACTGAAGGGCGAAAATGATGTAGTGATTAATGTTATTAATGCATTAACTGCTTCTGTAAAGGAATTAACATCTAAGATGGGTCTCATTTCATCAAAGAGGATTTTATTTCCATCCGTTCCATTAGAGATTAGGGCTAAGAGGAGAAGGAGAGTGATTTTCAGGGCATTATCAAGCATCCAAAAAAGAGAAATTGCAACTCCTCTGTCTGTGTGTTTCACTAAGCAACATACAATGTCCAAAGGAGAGTAGCACAAGCTAAAGAAGGTGAATATATATGTCTTCCAACTGACAAAACAAACAGATACATATCTGTTTCAACAGATGACACATGTGCTGAAAATTATCAAACAAATATATACATCTGTTGCAACAGTTGACTAGCTTTTTGCACCAGATAAAATATCTATTGCGACATATGTCTCGTCTATTTTAGAAAATCAAACAACTCTTCGTACCACTTTTATGTGTACCAACATATGACCTATCTGCTGCAATAGATGATTCATATATTGCAACAGATGGTTCATCCGTTGGAAATTATCATACAGGGTCTTCCTCATGTAGAAATTTATCCCAATAGTTGATTCATTGTTGCAACAGAAATATAATCTGCTTGGGTTAATGTAAAACAGGAGGAAGACCTGTTTGATTTGCTAGAAGAGATGAGTTATTCTTTTCTATTTTGTTGTATCTCCGTGATTAACATTGACCAATTCTAGTTTTCCAGGTGGATGTAGAAGAAGCTACTGCTGAACAACATTGACAATATGCTACTCTTTTTATGAAAATACGGAGAACAAAAAGCACAGAAATCGTACTTAAGCAACAATAAAGATCCACGACGAGCAAAGCCGAATTCCATAGCACCGGATGAAGAATAACTTATCCATACTGAGTAGATCTTTATAGCTTGAGCCTGTCAAAGTAATCCTTGGCATCATACTTAAATTGTTGTTGATGTATTTGTTGAGATCTGTACCCATAACAATTTTTTTATATTTCATTTATTCGTTGACTTATTTCAGCTAATTTCTGAAGGCTTCGATTTATTTTATTTTGTCTATGAATTTTATTTATTCCTTAGATTTGAACTTATTAATTGAAAAGGAATATTAGATTCAAATATTGCAATAGATAATGTATCTGTTGCAACAGACGACTCATCTATTGGAAAAATCGAACAGATTTAGACATATGTTACAACAGGTAGGTAATCTGTAGGAATTTATCAAACAGGTCTTTCCACTGTTGCAACAGATGGACTTAGATAGAAATATCAAGATAATGCAACAGATGACCAACCTATTGCAACAGATAAACTATATGTCAGAACATGTAGAATAACTGTTACAACGGATGGAGAATCTGTTGCATTATAAAAATTCAACTTTCGTTGGACATAAAAAATTACCACTACGTGTAAAAAGGTTAAAGTGAATTGAAATAAAATAGGTGGAACCCATCTACGGTGTTTAGTTCAAACACCTAAAATAAAATAGGCATTACGTAGACAGTGTTCATTTTAAACACGTAAAATAAAATAGGCATCAAATGTGTCAGTTTGGCATATTTTGCTGACTTGCCGTCACTTGGCCCCCAACGGTCATTCCCCCCCATTGTCTTATATATTCATCTTCCTTCTAAAATTTAACCCTAAATTCTCAAATCTTCTTTTTCATCGTCATGTTCTTTTATCTATCCAAATTCTTCAAATTATTTCTTTCATTTTTTTCAACTGAGCTTGACAATGTCGAGCGCATCTTGCTTGACAATGTCGAGCGCATCTTTCACTATTTTTTGTGATAAAGATTTTCAATATTGTAAGTACAGTCATGAAGCTTTATTAAAGACTTCTTGGACTCAACAAAATCCGGATCGTAGTTTTTTTACTTGTAAGATTTTAAAGGTAATATTTTTTTTATTTAATTAGTTGATTAATTATTGACTTGTAATTATTTTGTAATTGTGTTCTTTTTTTTATAGAAATTGAGTGGATGTGATTACTTTGATTGGTATGAAGAACGACACCCTTCACAAGCAAATCGTGTAATTTGGGGTTTGTTGAACAAAGTCAAGGCTTCTGAAGAGAAACAAAATCGAGCAAGAAGATACTCCATTGTTGCCGTTATTGCTACTGGTTTGGTGTTGTTGGGCACATGGATATTCAAGCCTAATTGCTGAAATTTTCATGGTGGTGTGTGTATTTGTTACTGGTTCGGTGTTGTCAAGCACATGGATATTCAAGCGTAACTATTGGAAAATATAAAAAAGATTTAGACATATGTTGTAAAATTTAGGTCATCTATTGGAAATTATCAAACAGGTCTTCCCACTGTTGCACCAGATTAGACTTAGATTATTAGATTATTCATAGAAATAACATCGGCGTAATGCAACAAATGACCAACCTACTGCAACAGATAAACTATCTGCCAGAACAGATTAAATATATTTTACAATAGATTGACAATCTATTGCATTATAAAAAACTCAACTTTTATCAGAAAAAAATTATTGCCACTACATGTACATGTAATAAAGTGAAGGGTGACTTGAAATTAAAAATTACTATTTCACAGGCTTTTCTATATACACAAGCTTTAAACGTCCAGTTAGTATCCCATAAGCCCAGACCTCTTGCAGGTTTGCCACAGCGTTGTCACACAGAAAAGTCGTTGGCTTGGCCATTTCTGTGCCGGTTAGCAAATATTCGATGTGTGCAAGAGCATGCGAGCCGCTCGCTTTAGCGGCATCATCTTTTGGAAGGATCATTCCCTTGTTTTGACCTTCAAAATCCCATGATTTCTTCATCAACACTTTCTTTGGCAAACGATTCATCAGTTTACTCTCTCTTAAAAAGATGGACAACAACACCATCAGTGGTTCCACGAGGAGAAAAGTATCGAAATCATCGATGAGAGATACGTTAGAGTCATAAACATTGATCTTTACCTCCTCGAGTAGTATCAAAACAACCCGATAATGCATGTCGTTCACGCTAATGACTGCAAAAATTCTCTTTGCCTCGGTCCAACTCTTGCTGTGTGGATTTGGCCTCTCCCCTCTAACATATTTTATCATTTCTTCTTCATCCAAGACCAACGTAGGAAATAGGAAATCAAGTCCCACGCCAAGGGCTGATGCGTCCCCATTGAGTTGATCGTACCTATCCTTGAGCTTCTTGCAGAAATCGAGGTCCATTATCCTATCGGCAGCATCATAAGCTTTCCGGTACGTTAATTGCCTTTTCCTCATGAGACAGAGAATTATGTCAATATTCTGTGATATAAGAAGTCAATTTTTAAATAGGTTAGTAATTGTAAAGATGCAACGGATGGTCCATCTGTTCCATAGGGCTCTCTAAATCAATAATCCAATGCAACTTATGCAACAGATGGATAATAGGTTGCAACAGAACCACTACTAGTTGCACCAGTATACCCAGTTGTTGCAATAGATGTGAAATATGTTGGGTAGATTCTTCTTCATGGGGTAGATTAGAAAGTCTAGGTTAGGAAAAGTAAACTTGCCTTGTCCTCGTACGGCATACGCATATCAATCATAGTCTGAAAGTCTTGGGGGAGGAAAGGAGGCCTGAGGTAATCTGGTGCGCCTGGCTTGGCATTCTTAGCATGTCGCAGATCCTTCTTCTCTTCGGCGCCAAGTTTCGCGTATGTTTCCACCTTCTTGACGGGCCCCTGAACTTCAACAGCTTTTGGAGAGGGAGAAATTGTAATTTCTTTTGATTTTCAACTGAAGAGTACGTCTCTAATTGCTTTTTTCTTTCTCTTAACCAATACTGTAAGAGTGTGTGGCTCCCTCACCTTTTTAGATGGTATGAAACACCTCTTGGATCTGAATTCTTTGATTGCTTTAGAGATAGCCTCTATTTTTTCAAAGAGTTTATCCTATTTGTCCTTACACTCTTCGCATTCGCAACGAGAACACGAGGGTGAAAATGGGTGAGAGGGCCTGTGTAAAGGTGAAAAAGGATGTTTTCAAACATATTTATTCTTTATTGAGCATCAACATGATCATCATTATGAGTGGTAGCAGCATCAGCATGCCTGCCACCAACACCAACAACTCCACCAGAAGAAGCACCCGGATCTGCCTTAGTAGGTTGGTCATGAAGAGCCTTAACATTAGGATGACCTTACCCAACTGCTCTTCTTATGGTTGTTACTCCAGCCAATTCCTTCTTTATTAACTTCACCGTTGGGTCTGCTATAGTATCAACATAACCTAGAGTAATATAAGAAGTCATCACCAACTCCTCCTTAGTAGGCACTATCCATGGATGCACAACCTATAAAAAAGAAAAAAAAGATAGATGCATTTAAATCATATAATATAATAATTTTCACAGTTGGGTTTTATTTAAAAAAAAGACCCATCTGTTGCATAGATTGCAGTATATGGTTAAAATCCGTTTGAGTTTGGTTTAGAGAAACAGAGCAACACATGGATAATCTGATGTAAAATATCAATCATCTATTGCAACAGTTACATTAGGCGGGTAATCTGTTATGCAATAGATGATCTATACATCGCAATAGATGAATAATATGTTATCAGATTACACATCTGTTGCATAATTTACAGTAGATGGTTAATCTATTAGGAGTCAGGTTCAGAGAACCAAAGCAACAGATGGGTAATCTGATGAAAGATATTAATCGTACCCTGTCGCAATAGATGTCCCATATGGTGCATCAGATATAACATCTGTTGCACCAGATATAACATTTGTTCCATAACTTTCTTTGAGTAAAATTATTTTACTTGAAGAGACGTACTGCATCATTCGGAGGGTTAAAGAAACCAACCTCCTTAATATTGGTGTTGCTCTTTGCAGCCAACCACCTAAAAATCCTTGGATGAGAAACCTCATCCGGGTAATCCATTAACTGCTTTCGGAGGGGAGAAATGGCTTCAAATGTCCAAGCCTAAAAAATGTAAACAGGAAGTAAGAAAAAAAAAGTCATAATAACTATATTCAATATAAATTAATGGATGAGTAAAATTAGTGACTAATTTTACCATGAAAGCCCAAGGAAAGCCGTATAATGTGGTCGTCCCTGAGGATAGCTTTGTCAGTAAATATTGGACAGTCAAGTAGAAGTTGTCATATCCCCAGGGGTAATTATTGAATATATCAAAATCCTCAGCACACACCAACAAATAATGTTGTATGACCTTGTTGACGTATCTTGCTAATATAACCTAATGAACAAACCAAACTAAGCACAATTGCTCCCTGTACTTCTCTGGTATGGTTTTATCCTTGAGATCTGTCAACAAATCTGATGCTTTGTAGCCACGTCAAGCAATGTCAAACAACCCATCTACTTTTTCCTTTCATTTTCTTGCCTTGGATCTTTTGCGGGGTGGTGGTTCTTCTGGACGATGGCATCTCAAGCCCATCACTATGGCAAACTCTTGGAAGCCAAAACAAGCAGGCATGCCACAGTAGTTGATCCAGATTTCATCCATCTTTTTTTTGCCCCTCCTCCGGATCTTTATCACCCCTCACATACTTGATCCTACGCTTGAGAAAACCATATACCATCGTCATAAGGAAACAGATACGGGCAGAGGGTCCTCAGGCAGCTCAAGAAAATATCCAAAGCAGTTTTTCTTAAAAAGTCCGCCTATGTTTTCGTTCTTCATAATTTTCATAAAATGTTCAAAAATTTTCCCCATCTGACATTTAAGTACAATTTGACCAGTTATTTGTTTTGCTTCTGGGTCATTTATCAGCATCGCAACTTGAAACCTGTTAATACTAAAAGTTTTGATAGGATCATGCTGGGATGTAGATATTAATTCACGCCCCATTGGTGATCCATTATCATCATGTTGATGATCATCCTCTTTTTCTTTCTCACTCTCTAATTCCTTCTTTTTCTCACTTTTATTTTTTTCATCACCATCTACAGACCCTTATCCACCTCCTTCAATGTTGTTTTCATATCTCTCCTTAGTTTCACTTTTCCTTGACTGAGATTGTTCAGTAAGCTCCTCTGAATCCCTTTGTATTGTAGCCTTTTTTTGGGTGGTTAGACGTTGATCCACTTTCACTTTCTTTTCTTTTGGGAGACATGTTTTACCTACAAACAACAGAAAAATAAAAATTACATTACAATTGATGTATGCATAAATTTTAAAGAATACATTACAAACACCACGAATACCGACATACCAACAACCACCACCAACCAATGCCACAAACAAACACCATGACTACCGACACCACCGACAGCCACCGCAAATACCACCAACCAATGCCACCACCAGCGCCACCACAATAACCAGAAACACCACCACCACCACACCACCAATACCATCCAACAATACCATGACAGTCAACGGAACACTACGACGAAAACTATGGATGTCTCGAGTTCTTCCTACGATTTTACCATCAAAATTCAAAATTGTAAACCCATTCTCGAAGATAATACAACTAAAAGTTTTATTTTTCATCATTAACTTAAAAACCTTTATTTTTAGAAAAAAATAAAAAATATAGAACTCTTCTCAACTCTGTTGCCTACGAAAACAAAGAAAATGACTGATACGAGCAAGAATGAAGTTGAAAATAACACCTATGTGGTCGGAAATGAGAAGAAGAGCGATTTTTTGTGGAGGGTTGAGCAAATTTATTGAGTAATTATTGTCTGTACTGTATTGTTGAGTGAGAATGAGAGAGAAAAAGCGAGAACTCGAGATTTGAAATGATGAAACATTTTGTATGGGTTGATTTGTATTTTGGAAAAGAATGATAAGTTTTGAAAATGTTAATTTGGTTCGAATTGATCTTAATTATTTTAAAATCATAAAAGATATGCGTAATTTTTAACCCTCTCATCATGCAATTGCCAAAAGGGTAACTCAACTAAAATTGTATAAAAATAATTAAAGTTGTAGTTGACCGAGCACTCTAGTTAACCCTATGAACTCACCCCTGGTCTTAGATTAATCAATTTAGGTACTATTAATCTAACATATGAACTCAATTGAAATTGTATAAAAATAAATGTTCAACATGTTGCATCATATTTCATATTTATTGTAAATTATCAATCAGATTAGATAACAACAAATTACAAATTTGTTATAAATTATTAAACAGATTAAGTCATCTGTTGCGACAGATTACCCATTTGTTGTAAATTATCAAATGGATTGTCATATGTCGCAACAGATTACTCATATGTTATAAATTATCAAATAGGCGCTTCCATATGTTATGGCTGACCCAATAAGAACTCACCCCTAGTCCTAGATTAATCAATAGTTGACCCTATGAGAACTCACCCCTAGTCCCAGATTATTCAATTAAGGTATTAGTACCCTGTCCTAGATTAATCAATTAAGGTATTAGTTGAACATATGAGGTAGTAAGAATCGGTTCGGCTCAGAGTTATCGATCGACGACTCTGGTCGGGAGGAACGCAGTACCGTCTCATCATGCAATTGCCAAAAGACTCAATTGAAGTTGTAGTTGATCCTATGAGAACTCACCCCTAGTCCTAGATTATTAAATTAAGGTATTAGTACCCTGTCCTAGATTAATTAATTAAGGTATTAGTTGAAAATTTAAGGTAGTAAGAATCAGTTCGGCTCAGAGTTATCGATCGATGACTCTGGTCGGGAGGAACGCAGTACCGTCTCATCATGCAATTGCCAAAAAACTCAATTGAAGTTGTAGTTGACCCTATGAGAACTCACACCTAGTCCCAGATTATTCAATTAAGGTATTAGTACCCTGTCCTAGATTAATAAATTAAGGTATTAGTTGAACATATGAGGTAGTAAGAATCAATTCGACTTAGAGTTATCGATCGACGACTCTGTTCAGGAGGAACGCAGTACCGTCTCATCATGCAATTGCCAAAAAACTCAATTGAAGTTGTAGTTGACCCTATGAGAACTCACATTCAATTAAGGTATTAGTCTAACACATGAACTCAATTGAAATTTATATAAACAAATGTTCAACCTGTTGCAACAGATGTCTTTTCTGTTAGATCAAATCAAACAGATTAGGTAATCTGTTGCAATATATTATGCATCTATTGTACACTATCAAATAGATTACGTCATTTGTTGCGACAGATGACCGAGCTTTGGAAATTTCCAAACAGAAATTGTCATCTGTTGCACTTAAATATTTTAAGATCCTTTTTTAAAGCAATTTAGGTATTTCCTGTCCGAGATGAAAAAGTTAAAATACTAAGACGGTAAAAAATATTACTCGGTACTACTTGGATAACTCCAAAATCTTCTGAGTGAGCAGTTTTATCTAGTCTTTTCAATGTCACCATCTCCTCGTGCCCCTCAAAAGTTATTAATGAATATTTAAAACCTCTCATATCTAGAACTCTCTCCTTCAGCCATAAAGTAGTCTAGACTCAACTCATCACTTTTCTTTATTCTCGATTCTCAATTATCTTTATTTTCTTTTTTCCTCTCTTTTCTCTTTTCTTTTGGATGAGGATACTTTAGGATCTCAACCAATCAATATCTTTTCTCGACTGAACTAGATGTTCTGATCCATTTGCTTTTTTTATATTGCAGGTATGGTTCACTGTTGCTCTTTCCATCTCGTCTTCTTCTTTGTATGTCATGTAAATTAGATATTTACATCTGTTGCTATTAATGATTTACCCATTACCAATTTCCTATTTATTGAGAAAATTGAAGGAAAGGTGACTTTTAAGTCTTAAATGAACGAACCATTATTTTTATAAAAATATGCGAAAAAAGTCATCTGTTGGGAGAACTTAAAAAACCTTGTTGTCAGTATAGTTTTTTTATGTCTTTTGTTTGGTACTTTGGTGGTGCTGTTGTTGGGGGTGGTGGTTGTGTTGGAACATGTGATGTTTGTGTTGTGGATGGTGTTGGAACATATGGTGTTGTTTTTTTATTATTGATGCTGGTGGTGGTGCAACAGTTTCCTCAACTGTTGCAACTGATGAATTAGTTGTTGGAACAGATGGAGCAACTGTTTGAAGAAATCAAACTAGTAGCAAGGCTAGTTTGATTTATTCCAACAGATGACCCATCTGTTGCAACATGTCATCCATCCGTTGCAACGATGCCTCATCGTTTGAAAAGATTGGTAATCTGTTGGATCATATTGGTCATCTATTGATTCACTCAATTTTGTGTTACCCTTTTGTAATGTACTTTTTATTTTTTTTTCTTCTTTTGTTTGACATCAAATGTATTTCTCTTGTTTGCAGACAAAAGGAAGTGAAACTGGATCCACTTTTTCCCGACCAGCATTAAAGACTAGAGTAAAGATGGGTTCGGAGGAATAGTTTGCTTGCAAATGGAACTACTTCATATGTGGGAGGTATGTATTACTGATCAACCTATCATGAAAACACACATCCAGTACAATGATTTTGTGAATGTTTGTTCTTTACCTATTAGGCATTACTCCTTCAAACAAGATATGGCATTTTACAGTTAAGATTGTTAGGTTCAAACTGGTAAGGCTGAGGGAACAAGACGGTGGTGTCTATACCCCATTACAATTTAATAACGGTTTATGCTCATGTTTTTGTGTCAAGTTTGGGGAAGGGTTCAAGTTTTTGGAGGCAGTATAAATATCCAATAGTGATTGGACTGATTTTAATGGTGCAATGGACTTGTTGAAAGGCCTCTGAAGCCTCGCACTGCAACAAATAACAATGGACCTAATAGAAATTTCCATGGTCCAAATTTATATGGATGGGTTGTTGGAGGAGACTATTATACAACAAAAGGTGTTTGGGAGAAAACCTATGCGGAAAGAGGGAGGTTGAGAAGGACATATATCATCTCAGTCCTTGTTTAAGAGGAAACACAGGGTGGGAAGGAAAGTGTAGCGAAATTGGCTTATGAAATTGACATGAAAAATGAAAAAACTGGATGAGCTGCGAATGTGAAAGTGTATCCAAAAATGAAAATCCATCAGTCGTTGAAGAAAAAGAAGAATGGTCAAGAGGAATTAAGCTGGTCACTTTGATAGAGACTGCAACTAGTGAGCGCAGCCTCAATAAAGACCCACAAATGTAGGACCAGAACTCTAAGGAAGTAGCTTCGCGAGCATGGAAGGTGGTAAGATTATCGGTCTAAATTGAAACCTGAACCAACTACTTCTGCATTAAAAATATAGGATCAAGCCAAGGTGGCAATTTCTCAAGTTAAACACAATGCATGGAAACAACAAGGCATGGGATTTCGGCCCAACTTCGAACCTTTTTGTTTCTACTGCCATTGACCTGATCATAGCCACAAACAGAAGGCATGACATACAAGTTAGACTTCAGAAATTGACGCCTTGGCTTCCCGTGTTTTTAATTCAGGAGTTGTTCGTTCAGGTTTTAATTTTGACCGATAATCTTACTACCTTCCGTGCTTGCGAAGCTTTTTCCTTAGAGTTCTGGTCCTGCACTTTGTGAGAGTCTTCATTGAGGTCACACTCGCTAGTTACATTCTCGAGCAAAGTGTCCAACTCCAGTCCTGTTGACCATTCTTTTTTTTTCATCGATTGACGGATTTTTATATTTGGATACACTTTCACATTTAAAGCTCATCTATTTTTTTCGTTTCTCATGTCAGTTTCATTGGCCAATTTCGCTTCACTTTCCTTCCTACCCTGTGTATCCTCTTAAACAAGGCCTGAGATGATATATGGCCCTCTCTATCTCCTCCTTTGTGAACAGGTATTCTCCCAAGCACCTTCTGCTGTAAAAAAAGTCTCCTCCAGCAATCCATCCATAAAAATTTGGACTAGGGGAATTTTTATTGGTTCCATCGTTGTTTGTTGCATTGCGAGGCTTCGAAGGCCTTTCAAGAAGTTCATTGCACCATTAAAACCGGTCCAATCACTATTGGATATTTACATTACCGCCAAAAACTTAAACCTTTCCCCAAACTTGACACAAAAATATGAGCATAAATCGTCATTAAATTGTAACGGGGTATCGACACCACCGTCTTGGAACCCTTCGGCCTTATCAGTTCGCACCTATCAAACTAAACTGTACAATGCAAGATCTTGTTTGAAGGATCAGTGTCTAATTGGTAAAAAATTGTATTCACAAAATCATTGCACTTTATGTGTGTCTGTCACAGTAGCCTGATCAATAATATACATAACTCGCCCACATGAAAATGGGATCTATTGCACACACCTTATTCTTTTTACCCCATCTGGACATGTTAGACAATGTTGTTTATTCATCTGCACGCATGTGATGACTATTAAAAAAGAGTTGTGAAAAGTCGTGACTTTGTATCTTAACACATTCAAAACAACTGATGAATCAAAATCTCCATATGTTGCAACTGACGAATCAACTGTTGGAAGAAATTAAAATATCTCCTCCAACATATGGTCCATCTATCGCAACAGATAATCCATATGTTGCAACAGATGGTAAATCTATTGCGACAGACCAGACTAGGTTTCTTTATTTATCTGCACGCATGTGATTACTTCTTGCTAAAAATGTTTGTTTCAATTTAGTTGTCCTATTTATAAAATCAAGAGAATTTTATTATATTCTTCCAAGATTACCCCTATTATTAAATGACTACATAAAGTATATTATTCATATTTATACTTTCAAAGCATAATTAATAAGGCCAATTTGGTAAAATAATCACCTAATTTATATTTTTATTAATTGGTGTGCCAAGCTCATAGGGCCCAACTAATACGAAATGGAGGGACTATTAAAAAGAGATGAAGAGTCGTGACTTTTTATCTAACACATTCAAAACAACTAATGAACCGAATACTCCATCTGTTGAAACTGATGAATCAACTGTTAGAAGATATCAAAACATTTCCTCCAACATACTGTCCATCTGTCGCAATAGATAATACATATATTGCATCAGATGTCTTATCTGTTGCATATACAAACCATCTATTGCAACAGATAGTAAATCTATTTTGACAGACCATCTGTTGCATATTCAATCTATCTGTTGCAATAACTCAATAATAACAGCTTTTATCGAGTCTCAAACCTCTATGAAAAGGTGAGAAGTAATTAATATAAAATAAAAAGTCGCGACTTTTCACAGAAAATAAAATACCACCAGTTTGAATGTAATTAATACAATGGAGCTGAACAATCCTGCCTTTTGGCCTGACACGTCCAGATTCAATCTTCTATAAATAGGTACCTCCTTAATCTTTTTTCAACTCAACTTTATTTATTTCTTGTATTTTTTATTTTCGTGTGACATCTTCAACCATTTCTATTCAAAGAGCATATTCCTTTCTCGTTGAGGTAAGTTTTTTTCTGGTGTAAATTTACTAGTTGGTTGTATACGTTGTAATACATTTTGAACTTTTTCTTTACATTTGTCAATTCATGCGTGTTCTAGATATGACCGATCCTTTTTTGGACATTGCTATTCTACGCGACACAGTGCGGGAACTTCAGAGGCAGGTTAATGACCTGCAGAGGGAGTTGTTCATTGTGAGAGCAACGATGTTCAGAGAGATATAGAGAATGATGAGGACCCTACTGCTATGAGTTGATTGGTCGGCTGTCATTAATGATGATGATGATAATAATTAGAATGTATTTTTTCTTTTAGCGTATGTATTTTAATTTTTCTATATCGGATCTCTACCTAATGTATTTTATTTTTCGTTTAATGAAAAATTTACTTTTAGTCAGACTTTGGCATTTTAATTCTTATTCAATTTTCATTCTGTCTATTTCTTCTATTCTAAACATACATATATGTTAACATGTCGACAGTTGGAGGCAAGGAGCTATGTTGAATCCAGTAGCACTAACAAATTTGGCTTTTGAGTTCTTTCAACAGATGGACATGTGTTGGAACAGATTGGTCATCTGTTGGGTTTTTATCAACAAATTATCCATCTATTTTGACAGATTTATCATCTGTTGGAGGAAAACATTTCAGTTGTTTGTGCAACTGTTGCGAATAATTATGGTCTGCTGTATTATTTAGTTCATGTTTTGCCTTTTTTTTATTGATGCACAAGTTATTAAAAAAAAGATATTTTATTATATATAATAAATGATAACATTAGGTTCACAATAATGATTTAAATATATAAAATTCCACATCAAGCAAACAAACAACAACACAAGTTTCTGCAATTACAACAATCATGGTGGATTACGATTCGGGCATGTAGTTCTTTTGTGGCCAGCGCACTTACATATAGAGCATTTGTTTCTTCTTGATGAAAATTATTCTCCAACTCCATGCCTCCTCTTATATAGCTTTCTTTCCGGTTTGATAGTGCTCGGGTCAATATATGGGGAAAGTATTAATCTCCCCATAAGCTCTGCTGGAACAACCCAAGATTCTTCGGGAGGCATCGGAGTAATATACCCACTATATGCCATTTCATATTTTTCCACCGAATAATATTGAGAGGAGTGATCGTAAACTTCAGGTCCATATTTATGACCGTATTGAGCTCGAAGCGCTACCATAGCATGTGGACAAGGTATTTTGTCCAAGTCAAAAACTCTATACGTACAAGATCTTGTTTGAAGATCAACCGTGGCAGCATCACCATGACCAGTGATATAGAATTTGTAATCTGCTATTTTATGAGAGAATAACCTATTCCCCAAACTGATGTTCGTTGATATTTTTTTTCGATTTCGAGAACAAATCGGGTTTTTTTTTCTGGGCACTTGAACTGCACACGCCTTTCGTTAAAAAAATCACTATACTTCTCGCTTATTTTTTCAAACATAGCCTTGATGGGAAATTCTCTTTCATCGCCAAATAATGAATTTATCGATTCAGCTATGTTTGATGTCATAATATTGTACTTATAAAAAAGAATAACTTAGTACGACATCATACTAAACTTGTAAATCAAACAAGACATTAAATTCATAAGAATGTACCTATTTGCTAGACAGAATGCCCATCTCCATCTCTCAAAACTGACACGTACAAGAAATTCTGCTACCTTGGGATTCACATCCGCTATTTGATTGAAATGGTCTAAAAACTCCTCTCTACTATATGCTTTAGCTGCTCTATAAAAAGGGGTGACGACCCTTTCGTTGTGATAGTTGTTTCGAATGTTCTCTCCAAGAAGCCTGATGCACCAACCAAAGTAAGCTGAAGTGAAGAAAAGTAAACCCATCTTTGGAATACTTGGATGCCTATCCGATACAAAACATAACTATTCGGTATCTTTGACGTAGCGTCGCAATTGTTCAAAAAAAAATCCATAAGAGGCATCACATTCCTTGTCCGCTACACAAAAAGTGACAGGAAAGATGTGATTCTCCACATCCCGCGCTACCGCCGCTAGCAGAACTCCATTATACCTGCTCCTCAAGAAGGTACCGTCGACGGCTATGACTTTTCTCAAATGTCAAAAACCTTGAATCCAAGAACTATAGGATACAAAAAAACACTTAAAACTTCCATTTTCATCCAAATGCAATGTCGTCTTACTTCTGGGATTTGTGGACTCAATCATGTAACGGTAAGCATCCAGGACTTCATACCCATGCTCGAGTGTCCCTCTAACCAGGTCCTTGGCAATCCCCATGGCCGTATATACCTTCCAATAACTGACCAGGACACCCAAATCCGCAAGGATTTAACTATCCATAAACCTTGTCAAAGGGCGTTTGCCATCGGGGAAGCTACTCCTGAAATATTCACCGAGGACCTTTGCCGTGGCGTGAGGATTTTGGCCCGAGATGTGCTTCGAACCACATATGTGATGCTTTTCATGTTTATGAATGATAAATCTATCAGAACTTTCGTACTCACCGCTCTCAACCACCACTTGTAGTTCGAATTAGCACATTTGAAGCAAAATACACTGCTCGAATTAATCACCTTATTTATTCTGAAATCTTTTTTCAAGCAAGAAATAAACAAAGTGTTAGATAGTTCATTCTTATCCTTGAATGATATTCCAATAAAAAAGTCGGTCCCATCTTCTTAAAGATTCCCAGACTGTGTTGATTGAAAAGAACTGCACATCATATTGGTCGCATCAATGGGCGTAGGTGTTTGATCATTATCTGGAATATTCATGTTTAGATAATCCAACCTATCATCAAAGAAGTTTTATTTTTCTTTTTCTTCTTCTTCTATATTCTGGTTCTCATTCTCTCTCGTCTTTTCAACCAGGTACACCCTTAACACCAGCCTGGTTGAATCACTTAGACAAGCATGTAACCGAACCTGACCGGTTATCTTTAAAAACAACACACTCTGATCTTCAAAGGAGCTATGTATGTAGCTGATGGCGAGTTCTTTCGGTTGACAATTCAGTCCATAAAACCTGATGATTAAGCTCACAAAATCATCATACAAAACATCACTTTAGACTGTCATAGCTATCGCCTCTAGCATTTTACCCTCCTTCCATCACCATATATATCGATTGCTCTTCTCGACTGATTGACCATGACAATCCACCCCTTTTGTTATTGATCTCTCCATTAGTAGTACCGAAATAAAATCATTTGTTAAAAAAAATTGATAGTGATTTCATAGTGCCCTGAATGAATCCCAACAGATGTATTATCTGTTGTAACAAGTAAGTAATTAGTCACAACAGATTACTTACCTGTTGGGATTCATGTTACACTCCTGAATATCTATTACAACAGATGAAGCGCCTATGGGATTGATGTTACAGTACTAAATCACCTTTGAAGCTGATTCCAACAGATGAGTGATATGTTGCAATAGATAATTAACCTGTTGCGATAGATGACTTACCTGTTGCAATAGGTTAGTAATCTGTTGTAACAAATATTTACAATACTTTTATTGGAATCGTGTTCAGGTTCTGTTGTAAGAGGTTACTAATCTGTTGCAACAGATGTATCAAATATTGCAACAGATGACCCATCTGTTTAAACATGAATCCAACATATCAGTCTTCCGTTGAAACAAATGTCTCATCTGTGACAACAGATGATTTATCTGTTTAAACAGATGAATCTTATGTTGGATTCATGATTGGGTTCTATCCATTGTTGGAAAACAACAACATAATAACAGTTACCCTGATGACAAATTCAACTAAAAATCATAATTTGACTTACCAAGGTCTCCTATGAAGTAACGCCAAAGTGGAAAGTGATGTTCGGAAAAAAAATTGACCTAAGAAATTGGTCAAATAGCAACAGTAGTGGTAACAACAACAACAAATGGTCAACAAGAAGAAGATGCAGATGATAATGAAGTAGAAGATGATGAATGAAGTAGCAACAACAATAAACAACAAAAATTGCTAAGAGAGAGAAAACAACAATGGGTGATAAAAGAGAGAAAGACGTCTTTTTCCTCCCGTTTTTCGTTATATAGGCTAACATTTGGATCAAAGTGTAAATTTAAAAACTTATGGGTTATTTGTAAACTTCCCCAACTTTCTTAATCCATAATAAAGTAATTGTCACCTCCACCTAATAATTAAGACTTGTGTCACCTACACCTCATTTTAAAACTCTTTTGTCACCTACAACTCAAACCCCCTAGAGACTTAAACATAAAGGCAGACTTTGTGTTAGGATTAGATTTCATGATGTAAAATAATTGAGGATGTTTTGTTATCAAATATTGGGTAATTTTCGCAAGTAATATTACTCACTCACCAGTGCAGACAGAACCTATATTGGCTAAATATCATTTTCTTAAGGATAAGCGAGACAAAAACTCAGATAATCAAACAAAAGGTTCAGATAACCAGATAAAACCCGAAATGTCACTAAAATGTGATAAGGGAGAAAATTGTACATGTAATGATAATAAAAAGGTAACAATGTATGAAGAATTACAAGATTTATTAACAGTAGAAGAAATAAAGAAAGACTGTATTTTAGCAATATCTTCTTTAATCACACCCTGGGACAATAACAATAGTCTTTTTTTAAATCTTCTTTGGATTTTTCAGATTCCTAGGAATTTAAAGATTAATCCATCATTACTGCTAAAACACTGAGAGAATAACCATATACTATGGGTATATTTATAAATAATTTATTAATTTTATAAGATCGGAAAATTGGAGGTAATCTGCACGGCTATCCAGATCTATAATATTAAAAATTATGTATTAATAATTAAATATGTACTAATAAGTAATTTACTAATTTTACAAGATCAAAAAACTGGCGGTAATCCACACGGTCATCAAGATCAATAATATTAAAAACACATCTAAAAGAAAATATGAACTTCATTAATTCAAACATAATTTACAAACTAGGAAGAAAAATACAAAGATCTATGTAACGACTACTTGCATGTCTTAAGGAAGAAGTGAGGTTTCCCTTTCGGGAGTCCCCTGAAAGCTAGCGGCTACCGAAAAATGAAGGAATAAACGACTAATATACACTACACACTCTTCTCTTTTTTTTTATGAACAAACTAAGAGCTTTATGAACAAAAAACTTTAGAAGACTATTTTCTCACTCTTGATTTTTCTCTTACTTCTCTCTAGCTATATGTCTTTAAGTCTTCATAAGGTGGTATTTATAGGCATTTGTGGACTTCAAATCTTTACTTCAATGTTCTTGATAAAACTTTGGCAAGAATTTAGCAAGTTGGATGGATCCCACCGGTCACATGACTATGTCTTTACTTTAATTCCCATCCGTCCATTTGTTTTTCATTTATTCATTTGTTATATCATTGCACACATCTCTTATTTTGTCTTTTCATAAATATCATCATTGCTTACGTTTCCAAATTGTGTAATGCTTCTGAGTCGAAATCCATTCCTGAATCATCGTCTGCATTTGGGTCTTGGGCAAATTGATCCATGGCCAGACTTTTTGTTGAAATACTACTAATCCACTATTTGGATCTTCGCCCCTTAATAGAGTATGTACTTTGTTTACAAAATTGTATGGATTTGAACCTAGTTCTATTAATTCCTAGAAATCTTATGGGAATGATGTCTTATATGTTTCCCATAGTGCTTTAGTACTTTCTATTGAAAATATTTCTAAATATCTATACATAATTTCTGCATTTGGTTCTTGATTACCTTGTATATATTGTATGTAATCTGCTACAACTACATTCTTCCATATGTCTATTACATTATTCCATGCCTGAGGGTCATGAGCTGGTAAGTTTAGAATTTTTTTCTTTATTACCACCTTCTTGTAATCTAATGGGTTCTTCTATTGGCATTATTTTCCCTCTAGGTTTTATGTCTTTTTCTGCTTGGGTGTCTGGGTTTGTTCTAAATACTCTATATCTTGATAAATTTCCTGTTGTTACTGGTATCCTTTGCATACTGGTTGTTCTCTAGAAAGGGCTTGCAGTACTTGCTGCACTTTTCATAAATTCTTTTATACTTTCGTCTATACTATAGATCGATTCTGAGTCTTCACCTTTTCGTTCCTTTTTATGTGTAACCATAATTATCTGTTCATAAATTACATTTTATAAAATGTTCTTTCATTTCCACAAGTTTTAAGTTTCCTAATTTACATCCTGTGCACTTAAAAACGCTATTGCTATTTATTTCGTATAGGTCTTTTGCTTTCATTATAGCCTTATTTACTTCAAAACCATCTTCTTCCATTATTTATATTTTCATGTATTCATTATACTCACTTGTCTCAGCCTCTTCATCTGTCTCTCTTTCATTTGTATATGTATAATCTGTAAATCTTACTAAGGTGTATCCTTTCTTATTAGTATACATTAAATGATCTGTGGGTTTTAATATTTCTTTCTTACTGAAATTTTCTAAATAACATGCTAATCCTGCATATTCTTCTGAATTTATCTTTAAAGGCTTCATTAATTTAATACATTTATTTCCCATTATACTTACTATATCATCTATCTTTACATTGAATTTTATACTACTAGTGGTGGCAAGTTTTTCTATAAATCCTACACATATTAATAAATTATTTTCGTTATTCATTTCTTCATATCCTTTAGTCTGAATGCAAATCTTTATATATTTTCCAAATTCTAAAGAATTTATCATATAATCTGGATTATAACAAAAAAGTCCTCCATTTGTCGACATGTCTACTTCTATTATTCCTATTATGGATCTTTTCGAGTCTGACCATCTATTATCATATATTGTAACTAATACCTTAGTTCCTAGATTTTTTCTAGTTAGGCCTTTTAAACCAACTACTATGAGTCCCATATGCATGAGGCTCATGTTTGACTTGGCAATATGTCTTAAAGATTCTGGACTTATTAAATTTACACTAGCACTATCATTTCCAATTACGCATAATTGCTCTTCCCTATAATGTTTATATAATTATGCCATTGAAAATATTCCTTCATTGTATAATGTCTTAGCACTTAATAGTTTTAATTTGTTTTGTTGAAAAAGATGTATGTCTTTGTCCACGTCTACTATCTCTTCTAGTAGTTGTCTTGAAATCATTTTTGGTCTATTTATGATTCTAGATAACATGTTGTTTGTTAATCTTTCTTTGGTGAAGCTTGGTCTTGGTCTGTCTTGTCTGTTCGTGGATGTTGAAAAAAGGTCCATGCTTTTGGTTTGGTTTTTATAGCTTCTTCTTTTTCTTTTTGAGGAGTTATTTTTATTCCTTTTAGTTGTTCTATTAATTCTTCTATATTTTTATCTTGACTGTCTTTTTATTTTTCTCTTTTTATATTTTTATTAAGTTCTAAAAGTAATAAAATTATAATATTATTCTGTTTTATGATTAAAGAGTCTGCTTTTCTCTGAGGTTGATGATCTGATCCTCCTTCGAGATTTGATTGAATCTGTGCTGCATTTTGTAATATTGTTAGATAAAGTTTATCTTGTAGTATATCACTCATGAGAGTATTATATTTTTTATTTGGTTAATTTCTTTTCGTACCTCTTGTAGTACTAGCTTTATTTCTGGATTTCCTATGTTATCTTTGTCCTTATTAATTAAATCTTTGAATTTCTTATCTAATTCAACTTGTTGATTTTTTAAGAAATCAAAATTTAATTCTATTTTACCTAACAATTTCTTTTGTTTGTTTGCAGGTCTTCTAATATCTCTAGGGTTTTCAATGTTTTAGTATTTTCCTATTGGACTTTCTATCCTAGATTTATTATAAAGTGTGTAATAGTATTTAGTTGACAATCTTCTCCATGCAAAATATGTTCTCCATTATTGAAATTACATTTAATTAATGAATCATCTTTTATTCGTCTGTGTCTCTTTTCTACTTTTATTTGCAAATCTAAATATTCTATTTTCTTTAAGGAATCTATTGTAATATTCTTATCCTAGCTAAAAAGTCTCTCTATTGCATTCTTCTCTAATTGATTTTATTCTAATTTTTCAATAATCTATGCAATATTCAATCTGTCCTAATTTACTTTTTAGTAGGAATAAATGGTCTATACAGCCTAAAAGTTCTTCGCGGTCTGAAAATATAATAGCTTCTGGCAAATCTATTGATTCTACTATTCTTATTTCTTCTATTAAATCTTGTTCCTTTTTTAGAATTCTATTAAAATGTTTTAAGTTTTTATATAAGTAATTGTATGGTCTTTGAACTTGTCTAGCAAACGGATGCGTTTTCATATACTTTTACTTATTTTTATTCTATCCTAAAGGAATATTTACTATGTTACATGGTTTCTTTAGATAACTTATCCTTCTATTGTAATATGTTATGTCGCTTCTAATTTCATGTAATTCACATCTTATTTCACTTAAATATTCTTTGAATGATTCTGATTTTGATGTTTCTAGAGTTGCTAATAATTTCAAATAGTTACTCAAGACTATTTCTAGTTCTACTTTGTCTACCTTGATCTTTATTTCTTCATTCAAATACCAATATCTTAGTCGTAAATTGTTAGCAAAAGAATGTTTTTTTCCTTTATATTTTCCTTGACTTAAGATGTCTTATTAAATGATATTCTAATTCGGATATTGTAGTAATTAACTGATCTAGAGTTATAAGATCTTCTTTTGTAGAATTAAGTCTCTTATATTCTAAGTATAAAATGTCTAACTTTTCTCTAATTTCTCTGTAAACCTTAGTATTTTCACAAGGTCTATTCATTAAGCTAAATAAAAAGGATACTTCTGTTTTAAAATCTTGTCTACCCTTAATTCGTCTGTAACGTAAAATATTTGGGGTTCAGACTTCTCATAATCTATTATCTACTTCTTGTAGTTCTGTCCAAACTTCTCTTGATTTTGAAGAAAGCTCAAATAATTTAATATTTAACTGTCTTTGTTGTATTAAGATGTTATATAACTTTATATATTCTTTCTTAAAAATTCTATTAGACCAATAATATTCTGAATCTAATATTATTAGACGTTCGTAGGGTCTGGGTTTTCTTTTCTCAGTTCTTGATACCATATGTAATAAAGTCTCCTAGAACCTTATGGCTTTGATACCAATAATAATAGATAGTATAATAAACATTAAACAGATAACTTAATAATAAATAATCAGGCAAATGAAACAAGAAAACAAGACACAGACGAATAAAAGATGATTCATTAATTAAATGTAATTTCGGTAACGGAGAACATATTTTGCATGGAGAAGATTCTCAACTAAATACTACTACAGACTTTATAATAAATCTAGGAGAGAAAGTTCAACAGGAAAATACTAAAATATTGAAAACCCTAGAGATATTAGAAGACCTGCAAAACAAACAAAAGAAATTGTTAGGTAAAATAGAATTAAATTTTGATTTCTTAAAAAATCAACAAGCAGGATTAGATAAGAAATTCAAAGATTTAATTAATAAAGACAAAGATAACATAGGAAATCCAAAAGTAAAGCTAGTACTACAAGAGGTACGAAAAAAAATTAACCAAATAAAAAATATAATACTATCAGTGCCAAGCAACATGTTCTGGAAACTCCAAGAATACAAGGGGACTTGAAGACTAGACTGAGAGCTTGTACCATAGGAGGGACGTTCACAATAAAGAAGATGTACAATTCTTTCACTCCCCAACTCCCAAAAGTTTCCTGGAGAAGTATTATACTACAACATTCAGTACATCCTAGGCATAACTTTATTCTCTGGCTAGATCTGTTGAATAGACTTTCTACAGTTGAGAGGCTAGTAAAGCTTAGAATTCAAGTGCCAAAAACATGTGTGTATTGTGGGAATGCTGATGAAACATATGATCACCTATTTCTTGCCTGCAGTATCACAAAGCACTTATGAAAGAGGCTACTGAATTGGCTAGGTGTACTGAGAAGTATAGCTAGTTGGACTCAAGAAGCAGAGTGGGTATCCAGCCAAGCTAGAGGGAGGTCTGCCAAATGAGCCATCTTATGTAGTGTATTTGCAATGATGGTCAACATCATCTGGAGAAGCAAAAATAACATCAGATTTCAAAAAGGTATATATGAAGAGGACAAGGTGTGTGGGGAGATAACAATTCACATCCACATACAAAGCCAAATGCATAAAAAATGGGGACCGATACTTCAACAAACTGCGGCAACACCTTAAAAAAGTTGAGGATCTTTAAGTATTTTTCGATTAAAGTAATATTGAGTCTTTATGTTTTCACAATTGATTAGCATCCCTGCATGTTAGGAGGGAAATACAGCTAGTACAGTTTTTTTTAGTCTAAATGAGAAAATAGGGAGCCAAACCCTATTTTGGTTTGTAACTGCGCATTTGGTAAAATAAAAAATATTTTATTTACCCCCCCCCTTAAAAAAATAAATATAATACTCTCATGAGTGATATACTACAAGATAAACTTTATCTAATAATATTACAAAAGGCAGCACAGATTTAATCAAATCTCGAAGGATTATCAGATCATCAACCTCAGGGAAAAATAGACTCTTTAATCATAGAATAGAATAATATTATAATTTTATTACTATTATAACTTAACAAAAATATAGAAAGAGAAAAACAAAAAGAAAGTCAAGATAAAAAATAAAGAAGAATTAATAGAACAACTAAAAAAGATAAAAATAACTCCTCAAAAAGAAAAAGAAGAAGCTATAAAAACCAAACCAAAAGCATGGACCTTTTTTCAACATTCATTAACAGACAAGATAGACCAATACCAAGCTTTACCAAAGAAAGATTAACAAACAACATGTTATCTAGAATCATAAATAGACGAAAAATAATTTCAAGACAACAACTAGAAGAGATAGTAGCCGTGGACAAAGATATACAACTTTTTCAACAAAACAAATTAAAACTATTAAGTTCTAAGACATTATACAATTGTAACACCCCAAAATTGGGTCCCGAGACGTCACACAGTGCTTAGAGTCATAAGTGACCCCAAGTTAACCCTTCTACTGGCATAGCTTATAAGCAACTGAATAAAATGCTTAAATCTGTATAAAATCAGCGAGAACATAAAAAATTTCTAAACTTGATCAATACAAATCTAAATTTACAAGATTACAACTCTGCTTTTACCAAAATAAAACTGAAACTGAATACATTAACTCTACTGACTGTCTATGAAGCCTCTACTAGTACTGACTTTAGATAGCCGGGTCATGACTCCCAACTATCCCAACTCAATACGACTGAAATAGGAAAATAAAGAACTACTAAAATTTTCTATCTGGCTCAAACCCTTGAATTAAAAGGATTCATCACCTGCTGACTGGAAGCTGCGAGCTGACTGAATCTGAATGTGCATACTAAGTCTTGTACCTACATTATGAGACAATGTAACACATAGACGTATATGTGGATCAGTACTTTGGGAATGTACCGAGTATATGGGAGTGTATGCAATTAAATAATCAATATCATAAATCCTTATAGAAAATATGCATGCTAGTATAAATGACTCACATAGCTTGAATTAAAACCATCATAATCATGAATAAGAAAATAGGTAATGTAAATCACGTGAGTCATTGCACTTCATTCTAAATCTGCATTCTTTCTTTATCCTCAAACTTGTAAGATAGATAAAGTCTTAAAACAATATCTTTCAGAGCATACACTTTAATCTCATGAAAACTAGGAACTTCTTTGGAAACTTAAAGATTTTGACACTTGAGAGCCTTAGAAATCTTGGACTCATCGCTTTCAAAATACATTACTTGTATCTTAGATAGAGTGGGGGACTACTTTGGGAGTTTTTTCTAACCGACATAAACCATGTGAGCTACATGGAGTCCAACGTCTTACCCACGCTGGGGAGAGCTATTCTATCCTTGCCATCGGATAGAACCTTAACTATAGTGATCACTATCTTAACCCACTCGGGGTATATCAAGAACCTACGGGGGCACGTAGTTCTGGGGCATGAGACCTCGGAATCACGCCCAACTCAGTGCTAAATACTACTCCCTTACTTAGCTTAGAACTTTAGAAAATCCACCTTAAAATAATTCAACAATATATAATGGAAGCCAAAATGCATCCCCCTTACTTCAAACTCAAGAATGTGGATTTCTATCTTAACTTACAATCAAAACTCACTTCTTGATATTATTTAAAAATCACTAACATCTCATTCTCAAACTCATGCTTTAACCATAAGGTTCAATTCACAACAATAGGACTTGAAATTCTCAAAACATGATATAGACGTTGAATTATACAACTTAAACCATAAATTGACAATTTAAACCATTAATATGCATAATAATATTACAACTCAAAGATTGGGTAAGATCTAGTTTCATAAAAAAACTCACAATATAATAACATGATAGGAATTCTCCATGAATTTACGAAATACTTTACGAAAATATGTAACTTTTGAGCACAAGAATAAAAGGGTGTTCTTGTTCAAAACCACATACCTTAAACTTGGAGCTTTTGGATGACTTCAAAAATTTAGAAAGGTTATTCATGAAATATTAGGTGTCCCTCGTAGCCCTCTTAACGAGGAATTCAAATATGCAAGAATTATCGAATTCTCATCGTTGAATCTCTAGATAATTGGGTTTTTATGTTGAAACCCTAACCTTGTGGTTGAAGGTGTGCAGAGAATTTTGAGATGTTTAACTAAAGATAATGGAAGATAATACGCTCCTTGAGGGTTATAAGTCATGGGAAGTGAAGGAAAAAAGAACAAAATACCCTTACTAAACCGCTTCCCAGTTGCAGAAAATCTAAGGCTGGCGACATTTGTGATAAGCCGTCAGACTTGTGATAAGTCTCAAAAATGTCATCACGTGGGGGGGGAGGGGGGAATTGATGAATTTCTGCCTAAGGCTAACGACATTCGTGATAAGTCGTCACACTTGTGATAACTTATCAGAAATGTCATCACTGGGGGCTGGATTCTGCCTAAGGCTAACGACATTCGTGATAAGTTGTCACACTTGTGATAACTTATCAAAAATTTCGTCACTGGGGGATGGATTCTGCCTAAGGCTGGTGACATTCGTGATAAGTTGTCACACTTGTGATAAGTTATCACGAATGTCGTCACTCAGTTTTTCAGGCTGACATGCTGGAGTAAAATGAGCATAACTTTTTGCTCCGGTATCGGATTTAGGCAAAATTAATATCATTGGAAATATAATTCGAAGAGATTTCATTTGATATATAGTAGGACACCCAGTTCGTTATATACAAGGAGTTATGATCGATTAAAGTCGACTCAAGTTTTGATGCTCACTAAAACTCGAACGACAAGAAATCTTTCAACTTGACCTTGAGTTAGGGGATCTCTATGATCTCAATTCATGCCCAAATAGGTTACCACACTACATAATTGATTAACATACCAAATTTTCATAGGATTTATGGCTTTTGGAACATCTACACGTAGAAAAAATGATTTCCGTTCTAGCCCGAAATGCGGGGTGTTACAACAATGAAGGAATGTTTTCAATGGCACAATTATATAAACATTATAGGAAAGAGCAATTATGCGTAATTGGAAATAATAGTGCTAGTGTAAAATTAATAAGTCCAAAATCTTTAAGACAGATTGCCAAGTCAAACATGAGCCTCATGCATATGAGACTCATAGTAATAGGTTTAAAAGGCCTAACTAAAAAAAATCTAGGAACTAAGGTATTAGTTATAATATATGATAATAGATGACCAGACTCAAAAAGATCCATAATAGGAATAACAGAAGTAGATATGTCGACAAATGAAGGACTTTTTTATCGTAGTCCAGATTATATGATAAATTCTTTAGAATTTAAAAAATATATAAAGATAGACATTCAGACTAAAGGATATGAAGAAATGAATAATGGAAATAATTTATTAATATGTGTAGGATTTATAGGAAAACTTGCCACCAATAGTAGTATAAAATTCAATTTAAAGATAGATGGTATAGTAAGTATAATGGGAAATAAAGGTATTAAATTAATGAAGCCTTCAAAGATAAATTCAGAAGAATATGCAGGATTAGCATGGAATTTAGAAAATTTCAGTAAGAAAGAAATATTAAAACCCATAGATCATTTAATGTTTACTAATAAGAAAGGAGACACCTCAGTAAGATTTACAGATTATACATATACAAATGAAAGAGAGACAAATAAAAAGGCTGAGACAAGTGAGTATAATGAATACATGAATATAGAAATAATGGAAAAAGATGGTTTTGAAGTAAATAAGGCTATAATGAAAGCAGAAGCCCTATACGAAATAAATAGCAATAGCATTTTTAAATGCACAGGCTGTAAATTAGGAAACTTAAAACTTGTGGAAATGAAAGAACATTTTATAAAATATAAGTTAAGAACAGATAATTATGGTTATACACATAAAAAGAAATGAAAAGGTGAAGACTCAGAATCGATCTATAGTATAGACGAAAGTATAAAAGAATTTATGGAAAGTGCAGCAAGTACTGCAAGGCCTTTCCAGAGAACAACCAGTATGCAAAGAGTACCAGTAACAACAAAAAATTTATCAAGATATAGAGTATTTAGAACAAACCCAGACACTCAAGCAGAACAAGACATAAAACCTAGAGGGAAAAGAATGTCAATAAAAGAACCCATTAAATTACAAGAAAGTGGTAATAAAGGAAAATTTTTAAACTTACCAGCTCATGACCCTCAGGCATGGAATAATGTAATAGACATATGGAAGAATGTAATTGTAGCAGACTACATACAACATATACAGAATAATCAAAGAACCAGATGCAGAAATTATGTATAGATATTTAGAAACATTTCTAGGAGAAAGTATTAAAGCACTATGGGAAGCATATAAGACATCATTCCCACGAGATTTTCAGGAATTAATAGAACTAGGTTCAAATCCATACAATTTTGTAAACAAAGTACATACTCTATTAACGGGCGAAGATCCCAATAGTGGACTAGTAGTATTGCAGCAAAAAACCCTAATAAGTTTAGAACAACTAAGTATTAATAATTGGTCGAGGATTAAAAAATTTCTAAATGATTATTTTTATTATTGTACAATTAGTGGGAACTCGTTTGATCAGACTCTAGGAGCTAGATTATTTAATAAATTATCAGGGGCTCTAGGAAGAGAGATAGAAGAAAAATGGTCTAAGAGAGAAGGAGTAATACGAAACCCAAACAACCCATGGTCAATAGGACAAAGAATACAACATGTAATGGATATATTACAAGAAAAATGTACAAATATACAGATACAAAAATAATTAAAAAGAAGTGATACAGATTTTTGTAAAAACATATATACTACACAACATTATGACCAAGATTATAAAAATAAAAAATATACAAAGGCATATAAAAAAGACCATCGCCCTACGAAGAAATATTACTTAAGAAGATCAAACGCAAGGAAGCCATACCTAGATAAGAATAAACATGTAAGAAAACATAACACAGGTAGAACCTACAGAAATAAATTAGAATGTTTTACCTGCGGAAGTATAGAGCACTTAGCAAATACTTGTCCAAAAAAAAAAAAAAATAGAACCAGGAATACACAATTAATAGAAGATGTAAATGAAAATTTGATAAATGTAGATGAATATATGTCAGGTGATGAAAGTATATACTCTATTAGGAGTCTAGAAGTTTTTGAAGAGGAAATAAATAAATCTGATTCTTCAGATTCTGGAGAAGAGGAGTTTATAAATGAAATAGGATTAGAAAAGACGAACTCAGACTATCATGATTTAGTAAATTTGATAGAAGAATGTGAACACGAATTTGAAGAAGGAAAGGGATTAGACAGTAACCAATGTTGTTTTTGTAAGTGGTTTTCAAGTAAAAATAAAAGGGTAAAATGTAAGAAATGTTACAAGGAAAGATGCATAAAATGTATAGAAAAAACCTCAGAAATCTTAGAAACTCCAAAATCAACAAATAATTTAAATAAATTTTACAACAAGGAACCAATAACTAGAACAACAGAAGATAGAATATTAAAATTAGAAGAAAGACTAAAAATATTAGAGATAAGAGTATACAGTAAAGAGATAATCAGAGAAGATGATTTAGTAGAGGTAGAATTATTAAATACATCTGTTGAAAATAATAAACAGGAAAAATCAATGAAGATACCATTTGAAGGAATGGTGTGTAATGAAGAAAAGAAGATTAGTACAATCAAAGTTTTAGCAAGAATAAAAATTCAAGATTATGAGTTTCAGACATTAGCTATAGTTGATTCTGAGTGTACAAAAAGCATTTTAAATAGTAGAATTTTACCATCAAAATTAATTTAAAAAATTGTCAAAACCTCAACAATCCATACAAATGGACGGAACCCATAATACCTAGATAGATTATATACCAAAGGCAAAGGTGAGCTTTATCAACACTTGTGAAAAGTTTTATCATCCATCATACACACTCACTGAAATACTAGTTAGAGACTTAAACATAAAGGCAGACTTTGTGTTAGGATTAGATTTCATGATGCAAAATAATGGAGGATGTTTTGTTACCAAAAATTGGGTAATTTTCGCAAGTAATATTACTCACTCACCAGTGCAGACAGAACCTATATTGACTAAATATCGTTTTCTTAAGGATAAGCTAGACGAAAACTCCGATAATCAAACAAAAGGTTTAGATAACCAGATAAAACCTGAAATGTCACTAGAATGTGATAAGGGAGAAAATTATACATGTAATGATAATAAAAAGGCAACAGTGTATGAAGAATTACAAGATTAATTAATAGTAGAGGAAATAGAAAAAGACTATACATTAATAGGACTAGAAACATAATTATACAATTTTAGGAAAGGTATACAACAGATATGGGTAATTAAAGATCAAAAAGACCTAGATAAAACAATACAAATCCTAGACAAACTAGAGATAATTGGAAGAAAAATCCTTGCAACATTGGGACTCCAATCAAATTATCCGCAA
This sequence comes from Capsicum pubescens, assembly GCA_030864215.1. Lineage (NCBI taxonomy): Eukaryota > Viridiplantae > Streptophyta > Magnoliopsida > Solanales > Solanaceae > Capsicum > Capsicum pubescens. Next base: position 273,003,535 of record CM061544.1, on the reverse strand, counting down.
ATTAGAAATAATTAATCCAGAATATACTATAGAAACAACATTTATAGAAGCTACAAATGAAGACCTTAAAGACATTGAAATACAAATAAAAGAGCTACTAGAATTAAGGATAATTAGAAGATCTAAATCAAGACACAGATCAACAGCTTTCATAGTAAGAAACCATAGTGAAATAGTAAGAGGAAAAGCTAGAATGGTAATAAATTACAAAAGACTAAATGATAATACTGTAATAGATGGGTATAAGTTACCAGACAAAACAGAATTAATAAACAGAATACAAGGAAGAAAAATATTTAGTAACTTTGACTGTAAATCGGGATATTGACAGATTAAGATGCATGAAGATAGTATAAAATGGACAACTTTTACATGTCCAGAAGGACATTTTGAGTGGGTGATTATGCCGCTCGAATTAAAGACGGCTCCTCCAATTTTTCAAAGAAAAATGGATAGTATTTTTAGAGACTATAAAATTTTTGTATTGATTTATGTAAATGATATTCTAGTCTTTAGTAATAATATGAGAGAACATTTAGGACATTTACAATGAGTTTTTAAATTATTTGTAGATAATGGAATTATAATAAGTCGAGAGAAAATGGAATTATGTAAAAATAATATTAACTTTTTAGGAGTAGTCAATGGAGATGGTAGAATAAAACTACAACCACACATAGCTAAAAAGGTCTTAGAAATACCAGATAGATTAGACAAGACTAAAGATTTACAAAAAAAATTAGGATTATTAAATTATGCTAGAGCTTTTATTAAAGATTTAGGAAAAGTAGCAGGACCGTTATATTCTAAAATAGGATCAACAGGTCAAAAAACCTTTAATACTGAAGACATAAAATTAGTCCAACAATTAAGCGCATGATACAAGACATCTCAGACTTAACTCTACCTTTAGAAACAAATTATCTAATAGTTGAAACAGATGGAAGTCTCCAAGGATGGGGAGTAGTATTAAAAGTGAAGCCTAACAAATATAGTGACAAAAAGGATGAGAAAATATGTGCTTATTCAAGTGGAAAATATAAAGAAAAAGGTAATTTAAATAGCATAGATACAGAGACATTAGCAGTAATTTATGGTTTGAATAGTTTTAAACTTTATATATTAAATAAACCCAAAATATTAGTAAGAACAGACTGCGAGGTTATAGTAAAATTCTATCAGAAAATAAAAGATAAGAATAATAGTAAAAGGAGGTGGTTAAATTTCCTAGATGCCACTTCAATTTATAATATTGTTCTAGAACATATTAAAGGAAAAGATAATAACCTAGCAGATCAACTAAGTAGACTAATAAAAGAAGACAACTAACAATTTTTCTTTCAATATGTACACAAGCAAAGACAAAGGAAAGGCGGAACCCTCATCCTCTCAAGACTACTTAAAGAAATTACTAAGCAACACTCATTACAGGCCACTAACAATGTTGGAACATCCAAAATTAGAGAGACTGATCTTCGGACCTTACAATATCATCAGTTATGAGCCATCCAATCCGACCTTCAAACTGAGATCAGATGTATGGGTGGACAAACGACAGAGATGCCTGATCAACAATTTTTGGATCTCCTACAACAAGACACCGAGAGACACCAGATACTTTATTTCAGTTTTAAATGCTCTAAGTTATTATTTTACTGAGAAAAACAGGACTAACAGATTTAAATTTTATGTTGTTCTTATAGAAAAGACACAGGGAGTATTTCAGACATGGATAAAGGTAATGGATTCTGTAAAAGACTATACAGCCCCTCTCTATAAAGGCTTTGATGATTTAGCAGAGACATTAGATTATGCCCGTAGAAATCTAGGGCCAAATTATTATATTACTCCAGACCTAAGACCAAATATGAAAGAAGTTCCCCAATATATTACTAAAAAAGACACAGAAAAAATTATATTTTGTGATCATTGTTCCTCCATAATTGAAGCTTTCAAAAGACTAAATCACGTAAATGAGATTTTAAGACAAGATAATGAAAACCTTGTAAATAAAAAAGGACAAATGTTAGAACATATAGGTATTTTACAAGACCGTATAAAGATTCTTTATTTTGAACTATCACAACAGACCAGCAGATTTATGAGACCCAAATAATCCCAAAAAGTTCTCCATCTTATTCAAAAATGGAAAGACCTACTATATCGGGTAAAGATACAGCTAGTCCAGCTCAAACGGTAGCTGGTAAAGACTTCTCAAATCTGTTAATGGGTGTGCATTCCCCAATGAATGTAGAAATACCTACAGTATCGGGTAATGATATAGCTAGTCCAGCTTAAACGGTAGCTGAAAAGACTCATCAAATCCGTTAACGGCTGATACTTTGCCAAAAAATGTAGGGAGAATACTCCCAGCCAGTATCAAGACCACAGGTATCCATCTTCAACTATTATCATATATTATTATAAAAAAAAAAAAAAAGACACAATGATTAGGACACATCTTCAACTATTTTTATTTGTTGGAGGAAATTTCAATTAGTTGGACACTTTTAGTGGACTTCCTGCAGAATTATAGACCTCAACTGAAGTTTAGTAATATAAAGAAAGTTCAGTCGGAATTGGTATAAATATAATTTAGATGGAACATCGAGAGGTAGTTTTGGGCCGAGCTCAATTACATTTTGTGAGAGGAAGTAAGATGGTAATATACAATATGCATCACGTAGACAAGTAAGTGACAATACCAGTATACCAGTTGAGGTGGTGACTATGAAGAAAGGATATGAGTTTTATGCGGAAAATTAATTTTATCCTTACTTTTGAAAACTGATTCATTAGCTCTAACTAAAATGGTGAAAGGAGAACGAGAGATCCCTTAGAACACTGCTATGACAATCAGGAGAATTAAGTAGCTTATTATTGGAGGAGAACTTATCCAAATTCAACACACATATAAAGAAGACAACGCACTTGCAAATTATTCATTTAAGTGGTGTTTTAGTTTTGCAGGTATACATATTTTCAACACATTTATGAAATTACCAAGAAAGGGCAAAAGAATCATAATATTTAATAAGCAACAAGTACTATATATGAGGGTAAAAATATTGAAGAAACAAGCTCCATATTGATTTGAGCATCAGAAGAAATATCTAACAAGTACTCTCAAATTCAGAATTTTCAATTAATAATGGGGTTCAATATAGACCACAAAGTCGATTGTTCTCTATATACAAATGTATAGATCTTGAATTTTAAAATAATTAGCTACTTTTTAATCTATATTGTAAGCATAATGAGTAGATTACTACTGCTTAAACTTATACAAAGGTGGTATTAATATCTCTTGAGGTTCAACCCTTCGTAGAAGAATAAGTGAGAGGAATATACTAAAAATCTTGGACAATAAAATTCTCGAGGCCAAAAAATAATTAATCAAAACAAGAAAAATATTGCAACAATCAATTTATTGACTTCAATATGTGAGTATTACAATCTCTATTAATCCTCTGATTCGCCTTTTCAAATATAAATTCAGGGGCTTAAAGCTTGATCTTGAATTTGAACTTGATTTGAGGGACTTGATCTTGACTTGTACTTGAATTCAAGGGCTTTTGAGCTTGTTCTTGAAAATTGCGGTCTTGATCTTGATGAACTTGATTTGAATGCTTAAGCTTTGTAGAGAAATTACAGCGTTTGATCTACGAGCTTTTTCTTGCTTCTTGTTAGATTTTTGAGGGTTGAATGAGCTTATGCTCAAGGAGTTCATCGAAAATTTCAACAACATCAGAATCAAGGAAGGGATATTCCTTTTCTTACATCTCCTTTAAATTTTTCTGATTCAAACGTGCTCCAGAAGTCATATTCACATTGTTTTGCGAAGAAATTTTGACTTATTGAGAGTCGCCACTTAATTTTGAAAAGGAATTAAGAAACCTTTAAAAATTTACTTCAAACGATTCAAAACAGAAAAATCATTTGAGTTAAGTGATTCTGAGTAAGCGATTCCTATTAACGTTTTAGGAAGGTGTTAGGCACCTAAAACGTCTGCTAACTTGCGGTTATCCTGATGTTTGAAAACGTCTTTTGACTAACTTTGGGAAAATCAATTTGTTGGAAAAATAGTCGATTAAGGAAAAAGTTTTTTGCAATATCAATTTTTTAGCGACTTAGTTAGGGATTTAACTATGTTCGCAATAAGCACGTGAACAAGTAAGCAAAAGGAAAAAAAGGAAAGGGGAGAAATAGTGATTTGGGCTTTTAGGCCCAAACCGTTGTCCCTGTCTTAATCTAATTGGGTTTTTAACCCATTTTCACCTGTCCTATTTCTATGTTTTCGGGCCCTTTGACTCGAGTTTTCACTTCACCTGTATTAAATACAACTTTGGCTTCGAGGCCCAAATGAATGAATAAAATGAATAAACAAAATAAAATAAACAATAAATAATTAAAAAAAAAATACTAATTAAACAAAATGAAATAATAAATGAGACTTTTGTCTCTTAGCCCCGTTCCTTTTCTTTCGAATCCTTGTATTCGGGCGCTATTTATCCGGCTTCGGGCCCATGATGAATGTGCAAGAGGGAGAGAGTCTATGTAGGACTCAGTCGATTCACATGCAAGAAAAGAAAGTAGGAGAGATTAATGTGCGGGCCCGAAGCGCAGTACTCTATACAGATATCCAACACAACAAATCAATAACAAAAGACATGGAATTATTGTAATTTTAAACGACATAGCCAGTAGTATGCAAAAGTATAGAAAGTAAAAGAAACGCAGTTATGGCTAGCACCAATATATAAATGAAACATTTAAGACTAAATTTGTAAGAATACTCATAAACAGGAATAAGAAAATAAGGAGACGTACGATAGAGTTGGGAATTTAAAATAAATCTATTAAGTTCATAACAATAAGTGGGGAAAGAGCCATTCTTTTCAGAGAGATAAAACAGAGCCCCTCCCTGCACAATTTCTTCAAAAAGGATACAACTCCTAAACATACCATACCAAAAATCGGATAGCTTGGAACATCGAACAATGGAATACAATAATGACTTAAGAAAGAGTGAATGAAACTTGACATAAGAGTTGTTCAAACAAGCCAAAACTCAAAACTTTTCAAGAGAAGTAAGTTTGGAAGTTGAAGAATAGCACATTTGCACTACAGTGAGCAAGTAAGTAGCAGATCCCTGAGCAGCTAAGAAGGTCTTAATAATTATCAATTCTAGAGTAACCCCACGACCACTTCCAATGAACACGGTTCAGCAGCTCAAAATGTATTAATCAAATCAAAATGAGAAACTTTAATCACAAAAGTCAGGTAAAAAAGAAAAAAAATTCCAACAGCCTGAAACTTTAAAAAAAAAAAAAAACATGAAACTTTAAACACGAAACCAACTTCAGCAGGATACTAGCGATTCGAAACAGATCGAAGAACCTGAGACCTTAGCTAACAAACCCGCGTTAACAAGATACCAGTTATTCCAAACAACAACCAGAAGCACGAACGTCACAAAAATGTATGGTCTTTAAGACCTCAACAACCAACAATGCCAGCAACCACGATTGTACACAACATAGCTATACGGCTAAAATTCTACAGCAGCATCGCTTAGAAGAATAAAGAAAAAGAAGAACACATTTCGAAACCAAAAGAGATGAAGGGTTACCTGCTTCGGGGCAGCAAAATAGGACTCCCAAGCTAATATTAGACTCCAACACCACCGAAAATCTGACCCTCTAGAATGATGAGTAATTGACAGCTCGAAATAAGCTTATTGGAAAATTGAAGTTTTACTGCGTTTTCTTCTTCCCCTCCCAGACCCTAAAGAAAAATATTTCCAACCTAGCTTCCTCGCCCGATTTTTGAATCCTAAACAGTAACCCCTTTCCCAAAGAATGATCTCCCCAAGCTTCTAACTCCAGAAATTTTTTTATTCAAATTGTCGAACCCTCGCCTCTTCGAGAAAAGAACCCCCAGAAAACCTCTCCAAATCCCTTACTTTGAATCAAAATCGACCAAAACCCCAAATTTCCCCACTCTTAGAACCTTAGAGCTCCCCCAAAAAATCCCCCCAACAGTGACCCAAAATGGGTCTTTATATAGGAGACGGAGATGGGGGTATTTTTAGGGATTTGAAGAAGAGGATATTTCGAAAAATTTCTTCACCCCCTACAACCTGTTCTTGTGCTAAAAAAACCCACCATCTTCTTTGGATTTCTTCAGAAAATGGCACCCGGTGGACCAATGAAAATGGGGCAAAACGAACCTCCTTCGAGAACCAATGAAAATCATCCAATCGTGTACGAATTCGTACGTATTATCCCGAGATTCGTGGGTTTGGGACATTGGGGGAGACACCTAAGCAGTTTCCTAGAAACTTCGAGGCTCTTCCTTGTACGGAATCGTGTGGAGAATCGCATGATGATGAAGAGGAGAGGAAAACGGGCTGATTCAGAACTGGACTTGGGATTGGTCGGTGGAATCGGGTTTGATTTTGGTTGAAGGGAGTATCTCGTAGCAGCTTGTTGCTGCTTCTGGATGTTTCTTGTTGATTGTATAATGGGAAAATGGTTTAGAAGTTGGGTCGAGTTAGGCATGGGTATTTGGGTTGGAATGTTGGGGATATTGTTAAATGGGTCAAGGGAATTGATGAAAGGAGATTGGGCCTGGTCAATGTTTTTGGGCCACTGTTGTTTCACATGGTCTGTTATAGATTAAATAGTTAGGTTGGTCTAGGGTTTGGAATTGGGGACTTGGCCATCCCTCTAAATTTTTGGTCAAATTAAAGATCAATTGATCAATTACATTGTAATTTTGATCAATTGATTTCAATCGTGACCAAATCGAATAGATTGGCCAATTTAAAATTTCAGATTAGATACTAATTGATACTTTGTCTAATACCGAGTTTTCTTGATTTCATAAAATTGAATAAATATTTATTCAGATAAATTATTTTTTTAAGACAAATATATTTGAATCAAGACTTTAATTATTAAATTTATTTTCCAAATAATCCTTAATTTAAAGTTCAATTTTGATAAAAATATTCATTTAAATGACATCGTTTATACAATTCCGTATATGCAAATACGAATATATATAATTATCACTTAAATGACAAATTTAGCCCAAATGCATATTTTAAAATGCATTTATTTGTAAAAAATAATTGTTGTGATTTTATTTGAAAATCGAAGAAACTCGAAATTAAACGTAGTTGTGGAGGGCAAAAATTAGGTGTCAACACACACTTTGCTTCTTGCTCACCTTTGTGGTGACTTTCACAGGAGACGCGTCAACATTCATGGACTCATTGTTGTCATTTTTGGGGACAAACTTGCCCCATCTTTTGGGTTCCTGCTTATCCTTTCCCCTTCGAGGGTTATGGATAGGCGTTGATCCCTTTCCAGCAAAAGCCATGCCCAACTCCATATCGTGAGCACGGGTAGCTAGCTCTTCAAAAGATTTAGGCTTGATTCCTTGCAAGATGTAGAGAAGCTCCCATTGCATTCCTTGGACTCACATCTCTATTGCATAAGCTTCGCTGAGCCTATCTTTGCAGTTTATGCTAGCATTTCTCCATCGATTGATGAAGTCAATGACTGGTTCATCCTTTTTTTGTCGAGTATTTGTGAGATCTATCATGCTCATTGTACGCCTTGTGTTATAAAAGAAATTTAGAAACTCGTGCTCCAATTTCTCCCAACTATCGATGGAATTGGGCTCAAGGTCCATGTACCAATCAAAGGCGTTTTCCATTAGGGAACGAACAAACTATTTGACAAGATAGTCACTGTAAGTTTCAGCATTGTTACATGTCTCAACAAAGTGTGTGACATGTTGTTTTGGGTTCCTTTTGCCCTCAAATTGTTGAAATTAGGGGGGTTGATAGCCGACAGACATTTTGAGGCTATCTATTCTCGCAGTGTAGGGCTTGACATATGCAAAAGAAGACTTGGTGACAACATCATACTTGTCTTTGAGGGTCCCTTCAATGAATTCCTTCAATTGCTCAATCTGGATCATCCCCTCAGAAGAAACTCGTACCTCTTTATTCGGTGGTTTTGCTTCACAGGATATTCTATCTTGTGATCCTCTAGAGATTTTTCCGGTGCATGGATAGATTCTTCATCTATTAGGCCTTCCACCCTATCCACTATCTTATCAATCCGAGCATCTTGATTCTGAACATATTTGGTCAGGTTCATAATTGCCTTTGTCAGATTCACAAGTTGTTCCTCCATAGATGAGGCATCAGTCACCATTGTTTGCATGATCACTGGAGATATTGGAGAGTAGCATGAATTATCGCACAAGTTGATCTTTGAAGTGCTCAACTTATGCAGTATAGTCAGAGATGATGAGTTACTTGAACAATCATCGCTCTTTGCGCCAGAGTATTTGGAACCGAAATGCTCAAGTAGAGCTAGAGTCTTCTTAAGCGATCCTACCACACTGTTTCCTCCTTCTGAAGCATTTGCATTGGACTTCGTTCCTTTTAGGGTTGAAAATCCAAAAACTGGAGTTAGCGCGGATGACACTGAAAGTGTTTGTTGTCCTAGCAAGACGTCCTTGCTCCTCGTGACAGCTCCTAAGCTTTCGAAAGTAACACCAAGGATGTTTTCTACTTCAGCAGAGAACTTTGAATCAGCAGCCTTGGAAGCAGTTAATTGAGAGTTGACCTTCTTGGAAGTCATTTCAATATTGTTGAACTTTGCAGTTGGAAAAATTAAGATGAGAGGTAGAGATTGTCCCACTGTGCGTGCCAATTTGTTTCCAATAATTTTTTTTATAGTGATAGAAACAAATTGCAATTACAAAAATATGAAGAAACAAGAATTTGTATTGATAAACAACGTGGGTACAAATTTGTTCCTCCCTTGATTCTTCTCTCTTGATTTTCTCCTTAATTCAAGGGCCGTCAGTAGCGTATTTCTCGAATACAGAAAGATTTGGATATGAATTTCTCCGTAATTCAAGGGTCGTTAGTTGCGTATTTCTCGAACGAGGGAATATTTGGATTTCTCCGTAATTCAACGATCGTTAGTGGTGTATTTCTCGAACGTAAGAATATTTGGATTTGATCTCCATGAAAGGAGGATTTGCGAATCTTCTTGATGTATTTAATTATCAAGAAGACAGGATTTCAATCTCTTTATGAATATCAAATGAATTTATTGGGACTTTCAAGATCGTTGATCTCTTTGTGAATATCCCGTGAATTTGTGGAGTATTGGAGATGCCTCTTTAAAGGGATATATGCCCCCTTTATATAAGCGTAATTTAGGGTTTAGAGTAAAGTAGCCACCAAACTAGATTTTAGGGTAAAGTAGCCCTAAGAAGTCTAACCAAAATTGAACTCTTTTTTGTAGAGTCCACAAAATTTCAATGTCTACACTTACAATCAACGGTTAATATCAGTTTTTGTCCCAATCTAGAGTTAAGACGCAATCTTGAGCTTGTAAAATGAAAGTTATTACACATCACCTGGTGAAAGATTTAGGTGATTTGAAGTGTAATCGCTTTAAAGCTATACGATATTTCACTTTAGCTTAAAAATGGACAAATCACCATATGAGTTAGAGATTAAATATAGATAGAGTGAAGATCGTTACCTGAGATTGGAGATCTTGTTGGAAAAGATGAAGTCTGACACATGCAGCGGCGTCGATGAGCTAGTAAACTCTGCTTCTCCGCCTACTTTTCTTTTTTATTTTCACCTTTTCTTTTTGTTTTTCTAATTTTTTTTTAGGTCTTTAGTTTCTTTGTTTTTATCTTTTGTTTTGTTCGATTTTTGGGTTGGGCTATTGTTTGGATCAAACCTTTTTGTGTACATATTTTCACTTATTAATAGATTGTGTCTTTGGCATACCTTTAATTGAAAAAAAATAGGGCGCGTCTTAAATCGTTGTGTCACATTATGATATTAAATCGAGGAGTTTGTTGAACTTCATGATTAATCCTTCCTAATAAAAAAGAAACGCATAAAGAGAACTTTTTTTTCTTTTTTTATTAAAGTTTTTTTGTGAATGATCTTCTCTGAAATGCGATGAAATAATCTGTGTCAAGATATGATTTTAAATTGTGATTTTTATACGGTGTAGTTCATCTTTTGTATGTACTTACATTGTCTGACTAATGAAACAAAATTTATTGGTCCTATAAATTATGTGTTTAGATCAACTTTACATTGGTATCAGAGCCAGATTTTGTGTTCTAGTTATTTTTATTAGAACACCGTCTGAGAATGAATGATGTCTGTTGCAATTTGTTTTTAATTTTTTTGTGTTTCTAGTCACGATTTTAAAAAATAATAATAAAAAGTGTTATACCAGTCTAGTTTAAATTGAAAAGTAGGTTGACGATATATCTTTATTTTCATAACAAGATAAAAAATAAAATTTCACTTGTTTTTAGTAATGTTTTTTTTTGTTAAAAATGGAAGAAAAAAATAAGAATCCCACTCGCATTTTTTCGTTACTAATTTAGGGCACGTACGTTGCACGTGAATTGTTACGTTTATAAAAAAAGACATAACTATATAATCATAAGAATGAATTATGTGTAACATCAATTAACGCTTAGATAAATATAACATTCATTTAAATGGAGGGATAGATATTAATGCATCGACACAATATTTATATTCGAAGTAAATTGAATATCTTTTGAATTTGCAAGGATAAAGAATACATATTATTTAGTTAATTATATAGTATTTTTCCTTAGCTAATGTGGAAAATGATTAAATGTATGTGTTATATATTTCATCAAAATAAAAGGAAAAAGAAGATAGTTATATTATTTTCAATATCTCTATCCAAACCAACAAACAAATAGAATAATTAAAGTATGAATTATTAAGATTAAGATCTTCATCCAATACTCTATCCGCATATCTTAACAAATTTTAAAAGATAAAAGATTAATATCTACAAAAATCTATCTAAGAAACTTCTTCTCCTCTAAAAAACGGCTATCTAACAAATAAACAAAGATAATAATTAAAATCTGAATGATTAAGAAACCTTCATCAAATACTTTGGATACATACCTTCACATAAAAAAAATTCAATTTCTTGTTATCCTTTCTGCAACCTTAGCCTTCAAGCCTTTCTCCTTCTTTAACAACTTATTCATCATGATCATCATATTCTCTTATAACATAAACGAAAAGCGCTAAATATATCCCCAAACTATGATAAATGGTATATATATATATAACCTCCATCATACTTTGGGTACACATATGCCCCTATCGTTGATGAAATGGTACGTATATGCCACTCACACTAACGGTAAAGGTATATGTGTATCCAAAGTATGTACCCAAAGTATGGCGGAGGTTATATACGTACAATATCATAGTTCGAGGGTATATTTTTTTTTTCTTTTATTTTTTAATCATAAATAATTAACCCAAATTCTCTCTCTGAATTAATAAACCCATTGAACCCAATTTCAAACCAGCTCGACCGGACTTCTAATTTTGTTCCAAACCCGATACTCGCTTTGTTTTTTTCCCTAAACGTGAAAGTTTTTTCTCTTAAACGTGAACTTCAATCAAATTGCAGTGATTGATCGTTGCTGCTAGTTGATATTTACTGGTTAGAGAGAGTGGAGATTAGGTCGGAGGTGGCCGGAGCTAGGGGTGCGGCGATGGTTCGCCGGTGGGGTATTTTTGGTTCGATGGAGACGGTGGCTATGTGGTGTTGGCTGATGATGGCTAGTGTTTTTCCGATGAAATTTTGCTGAAAGTTGAAACATGAGGAGTATAATTTATTTGGTGTAATTGTTGGGTGTCATGGGTTAAAGTTTTTTTCTAGTTTGAAATTAATAATAATGGGTGTTACTGTATTGTGTGTATATTGTTATAGGGGTGAAAAATCTGTTTGTTATATAGACGTCTCTTGAATTTTAATTAGGATCGGGTCAGGTAGTGAGTTTATAGGGTTAGATAGTGAATTAATTATTTGGGATAAAAAAATTTACAAAAAAGGAATAAATATACCCCTAAACTATGATAAATACTATGTATATATCTACCGACATACTTTGGGTACACATATGCTCCTACTATTAGTGTGTGGGACATATATGTACCATTTTATTAACGGCAAGGACATATGTGTATCCAAAGTATGTCGGAGATATATACGTACCATTTACCGAAGTTCAGGGGTATATTTATTCCTTTTTCGTAATATAAATAAAGAAATATCTTAATTAGTTAGAAGCCCAAAATTTTAGAAAAAGAATATAATCAAATTTGAGTTACAATTAATTGAACATTAAAAAAGGAAAAAAAGCTCTAACCTCAAATTCGTCCTTCCAATTTTCTCCTTTCTAATGCTAACCTTTAAGATTCAAATCTACAAAAATCTAATCTGAAAACTTTTTCTTATCCAAAAAATCTCTATCTAAATAAATAAATAAATATAATAATTAAAATATGAATGATTAAGATTAAGACCTTCTTCAGATACTCAACAGAAATACCTTAAGAAATTTTAAAAGACAAAAGATCCATATCTACAAAAAATCTTGTTCAAAAACTTTTTCTCCTCTAGAAATTCTCTATCCAACGAAAAAAATAAATACAATAATTAAAATTTGAATGATTAAGATTAAAACCTTCATCAATTATTTTGGACACTTTCCTAAACATAAAAAAAAAAAAAAAAAAAAAAAACCTTCAACTCCTTGTTATCCTTTCTGCAACTTTAGTCTCTAAGCTCCCTTCTGCTCCAATAACTTTTTCTTGATCATTATATTCTTTTCTCACGAGAATAAAGAAATATGTTAATTAGATAGAAGTTCAAACTTTTACAAAAATAATATAATCAAAATTGAGTTACAATTAAACGTAGAAAGAAAGAAAAGAAATAGTCTATCTAAAAGATAACGTCATAAAGCTATCCTCAAAAGTCCTTTTATTTTTCTCCTTTCTAAAGCTAAATTTTCTGTAAAGTTGTAGAAATTCCTGTCAATTCTACAAACAATATATGCACATCCCTAAATATGATATAAAACTTTGAGTTAAAAATTGTAATGCACTACAAATCAATATATTTGAACTTAATCGATTTACATTATAAAGTTGAAGTACGAATCTATTTGAAAGACATCAACAGAAATTGTCTATGAAGTAGATAATAAATTATTGTTGTCGATTTTAAGAACATATCAAATTTTTAGAAAACTTACCTCAAATCATAAGCAAATTTAACCTATTAAACGTTTAGCAAACTTACCTCAAATCACAAATAAATTTGTGTCTTTATCATAAGATATATCAAGATTTCACAAAAAAACTTCGCAATTACCAATTTTTTTTTATCAAGAATGCATAATGATTTATTTATTATAAACTTTGAGTACATAAAAGTATAGATAACTTACCTCAAATCACAAATAAATTTATTATTTTTAATTATAGATACTATCAAGATTGTAAACATCAAGAATATGTTAACATTTTAGAATACTTACTTCAAATCACAAGCAAATTCATCTCTTTAATCTTAGATTATATCAAGACTGGTAAAAAATATTTATAACTAAACCTGTTTTTTTTTTCCTACTTACGAAAAAAATTCCATAATGCTCGCTTCAATTCCTCCCGAAAACTCCACAATAAGATCACAAAAAACTCGAACAATGTATATATGCACGTTTAACATATGCAATAGAATATTTTGCATATCAATTCTTATGTCTCTTCATGCTCTTGTTGTGAAGGAATATCAAAGTGTTGTTGGATATCACGTCTCCCATAACATATAAGTATATATATATACAATGTAAAAAAATAGAAAAAAGAAAACCAAATTTAACGTAAAGAGAAAATTCAATTTTGATGTAAAATATATTTAGATGTTCAAATTAATATGTACCGCGCATAAATTGTGCTATTTCAAATAAGAAAAAGATTTGTATTAATCTATATATATATAATAAAACAAAATAGTCTAGCCTAGAATTAGGCCAAGTGGCATCTTAAGAACTAGCTACTTGACATTTGACAACAAAAAACTATCGTTCTATAACGAAAAACTATTTTGTTGATTATTTAAATATTTAATATTATTTCATGCTTCATATCTATATATATAATAAAGCAAAATAGTCTAGCCTAGAATTATGCCAAGTGGCATCTTAAGAACTAGCTACTTGACATTTGACAACAAAAAACTATCGTTCTATAACAAAAAACTATTTTGTTGATTGTTTAAATATTTAATATTATTTCATGCTTCATATTGTGGTAAAAAATAATTAAGATTCATTCCTATTGGATGAAAACTCATATGATTTTTTAATTATTTTTTATTAAGATCAGTAGTTAATTGTTTCATATTATTTTATGTTTTATTAATTGTTTATTTATTAAAGTTCTTTTGTTAATTATTTAAATATTCAATATTATTTCATATTTCATATTGTGGTAAAAATCAATTCTTTCAAAAGTTGTATATATTGTTATTATTGTTAAAACTTATGACGCTACAATCATGTATTTGTCAATTAATTATAATCAAACAATTTATATAATAAATATTATAATCATTTTAAAATAAAAAATATTGAAAAAAAAATGTCATCCCTCTAAGTATGTAACCAATTTAAATAATGAGATTATATTAAGAGTCGCAATTGAATAATCAATTAGTAATCAAGCACGAATTAAAAGAAGATTATTATGACCAAAAAGTCATTCCAAATTTTTTTAAAAAAAATTATTAAAATGATGTCATCACTTGAAGTATGCAAATAATTAATTTAAATAATATAAATAATATTATAAAAATAATGCTTTGAAATATATACTATTTTAAGAAATATATATGGAGCAAAAAATAATGTTAAAAACCAGTTAATATTGGCTACTATAGTACTATTGTAACAGTAACTATATTTCAATTATAACCAACATGGGTTGTGGTGAAGTGGATGGGGTTGCTCCACCCTTAACCAGAGGTCGAGGGTTCGACCCTGGGCACGGAGAAAACTCTATTGGGAGCGCTTCCCCCCGAATGGGGTCATACGCGGCGCGAATTCGGATTAGTCGGACTCCAATGTGGGTACCAAACACCGGATGAAAATCCAAAAACCACATGATTAGAATCTATATTAATTATGTTTTGAAGTCAATTAGAACGCAGATCATCAATTACATCATTTTCTATTATGAAATATATTGTGATCTTATTAGAATTTAGATTTTTTTTTTTAAAAGGTTAGTGTTACACATGGAAAGATCTTATGAATATGATTTGACTAAAGTAGAGGTAGTATATAGCCTCTCTATATGGAAAACTAAAGTTATGGGTATAGAGTTCCAACAAAATTCTTATTTTTAAATAACTTATTCTATTAAATATGGTAAATTTTATGGAGAAAATATTTTATATATTGAAAGATGTAATGATTTTCTAAAAAATGCAATTAGATGTAAAAGCTGACAGCCTTTTTAAGGTAGACATTTACCATTTACAAGTCACCACAAATATTTCATTGTCCTATTGATTCAAAATTTAACATATCGTTATCAATTATTTTTTCTTTTCTTAAAAATCTACCATGATTTATGTAATTTTGAAGCACACATATACTTACTATTAATTGTTGAAGCAAAAAATCAAGACTATAACATGTGAGCTTGCCATGGTTTCGTCTTCTTCTTTTTTTCTTTCGATGTTTGAGAATCTCTACTATCTAAATTCTTTATTAGAGATGATCATAAAAATTGCACTTTTAAATTTGATTAGTTGCACGTTTTACTGAATAAGTAATTGGTAACAAGAATTTTTGCTTCTTGCAGGTTCAATTATATTTAACTTACAAATGCATATCATATTAACTCTTTAGCTGTCACGAACTAAAAAGACAAAGAAATGATTACCAACATAGCGATCAGTTTATACATCAAATCAAGCTGGATATATAGGTGGGTGCTTCTTATTACTTTATATTTAATTCTATATTAGAATTTTCACTTATGTTTTTTCTTCTTCTTAGTTTTTGAGTTTTTTTTTTAATTATATGAGATTTATATTGAAGGAGAAGAATAAAACAATAATAGAAATCTGATGCAAAAAGGAATGTAAAAAAGTTGTTTTTGCTCACTAGGTAATTAATGACTTTAGTTTTTTTATTTCTGTTTGGGAAAAAATTCATGCGTACATTTTTCCGTTTTAAGTAAAATGTACTTAAATTAAAAAAAGAACTACACTCGAGAGTTTTGTTTGATTTTTTATCTTTTGAGTAATAAAATTATACCTGCATGATAATTTGTAGCTTGATTTGAGATGCTTTCATTATCTATCAAGTGACACTAAAAAGCGCGTAAAAAAATATAAAGTAAGAGCTGATTATTGATAATGTGTTTTCAGTTTGAATGAATTAGTTCAAACATGAACAAATGTCTTGAGTTGCAACTAAAACATTAATGCCCTCTTAACGTAAATCTTGACGAGCTGAATATTTCTAATACTAACTCCTTATGAGCTGGAATTTTGATAGCAATGTTGTATATTATCCATTCCATTTACAATAAATAATAGAAAAGGTGCAGGAAACAAACATGAATTTGAAAAAATTATCAGTATAATTGATTTTTCAGTTATTTATACAAATTTATTAGGTGTATTAATCTATGATTGTGTCAATAATAGAAGCTTTATATGATTATTAAAGAAATATAAAGGTGGAGTAACTATACTATACTTTGAATGTGCATGTTTCATTTTTATTTAGTTTAGAATTAATTAAAAACAAAGGTATATATGCCTTAGTAAAAGTTCAAACAGAATTATTTTAAAAATATAAACGTTAAAATAAACTTACAAAAGAGAACTAAATGACTTCAACAAATATCACAATTTTTATAATGATGAAACAATTTCTCTCTCTCTATATATATATAATAAAGCAAAGAAGTTAGCCTAAAATTAAGCCAAGTGGCATATTGAGAACTAGCCACTTGGTATTTTGGCAACAAGAATCTATTTTGTTGGCAACAAAGTTTATTTTGGTGAATAATCAATTAGTAATCAAGCAACTTCTATGAAAAAAATGACTATGACCGAAAAGTCAATCCAAAATAAAAAATATTTCAATAGAGATGTCATTCCTTAAAATATGTGAACAATTAATTTAAACAACATAAATAATAATATTGTAAAAGGTAAATATTTATGATTTTACTACAATTGAATAAATCAAGAAAATATTATAAAAAATCAATTAGTAAATAGTAATCATGTAATTTATATGAATAAGATTATAATAATCAAAAATTCATTTCAAAATAAAAAAATATTATGAAAAAAAAGTTACCCCTCAAAAAATATACACAATTAATTTAAATAGTAATATTATTTAAAAAATATTTATGAGTTTACTATAATTTAGTAAATCAAGAAAATATAACAAAAAAATCAATTAGATAATAACTAATTAATAATCAAGTAACTTATATGAAAAAGATTATTATGACAAATGAGTCCTTCCAAAATTAAAAATATTATGAAAAAGATGTCATCACTCAAAATGTGTATTTAATTAATTTAAGTAATGATACAGATTTAATAATAATTGATCTCTTTTAATATTGAAGGGGTTACAGCTGTATATATAGAGAACTGAAGAATAACTAATTACAGAATAACCCAGATGTATTTAATAATTATATATGTAGTCTATTATCCCCCCGCAAGCTGATCAGCGGTAACGAGGGGCAGCTTGGAGCAGAGAGACTGAAAAGGCTGTAACGGAAGAGGCTTGGTGAGAATATCAGCAAGCTGGTCAGTAGATGGGACATAGTGCGTGGCCATCGCTCCTGCAAGTACCTCATCGCGAACAAAGTGACAGTCAGACCCAACATGCTTCATACGATCATGAAGGACTGGATTTTTGGTAACACAAATAGTGGACTGATTGTCACAATAAATCTGTGGTTTCGTCGGGGGAATGCCAAGTGTATCCGTAAGGTATCGTAACCACATGGCTTCAGCAACACCCGCAGCCATGGCACGATATTCTGCTTCTGTGGAGGAACGGGACACTCGCGTTTGCTTCTTGGTGCACCAGGAAATCAGATTCGGTCCCATCATAACAATATATCCAGTAGTGGACTTTCGATCATCTTTGTCGTTTGCCCAATCCGAATCAGAAAAAACAGATATATCAAACGAGCCCTTTTTAAATAAAATTCCACAGTGAAGAGTACCTTGAAGATAGCGCAGAATGCGTTTCAAGGCCTGAAAGTGTTGTTCTGTGGGAGCATGCATTGATTGGGAGACTCGATTGACTGCATATTGGATGTCCGGACGAGTAACAGCAAGATAATGAAGTCCACCGACGAGGCTCCGATATAGTGTAGGATCGGCAAAGGGAGTATTCGGCCCTGGGGATTGGCGGACTGCCATGGGAGTGACCGCGGGTTTGCAGTCTGTCATTCCAGCCCGATTTAGAAGTTCAAGGGTATATTTTGTCTGATGCATCAATATGGTTCCCGATTTGCGGATGAGTTCGAGGCCAAGAAAGAACTCCAGAGGACCGAGGTCCTTAAGTTTGAAGTCACGATGCATAGCTTCAGTAATTTCAGTGATGAGTGACGACGAGCTGCCTGTAATAACAATATCATCCACATAGATAAGAATGATGACTGTCCCTCGAGAACAGTGAAGGGTGAAGAGGCTGTTGTCATGATGGTAGGTGCGAAAACCAAGACCCTGCAGAAAAGTAGAGAGACGTGTGTACCAGGCACGAGGGGCCTGTTTCAGGCCATACAGTGATTTGCGAAGCTTGCAAACATAGTGAGGACGGTTGGGATTAACATATCCCGGTGGCTGAACCATATAGATTTCTTCCTCAAGATGACCATGAAGAAAGGCATTGCTGACGTCTAGCTGATGAAGCGGCCAATCATAGTGAAGAGCAAGAGACAAGACCAGACGAATAGTCTGTTGCTTAACAACAGGGCTGAAGGTCTCCTTATAATCCACACCATACTCCTGATGATACCCTTTTGCAACCAGACGTGCTTTATAGCGAGAAAGAGATCCATCTGAATTTCGTTTGATGCGAAACACCCATTTGCACCCAATAGACTTTCGGTTACTAGGCAGAGGTACCAAATCCCATGTACGTTGTTCATTCAGAGCCTGAAATTCCTCATCCATAGCTTGGCACCAGAAACTATTTTTGGAGGCTTGGTTGTAGGTAGTAGGCTCAGTTGTGGGATGTGCATCAAAGGGTATTTGAGTGTGGTAGGCTTTTGGTTTGAAGGTACCGGCCTTGGCTCGGGTTGTCATAGGATGAGTGTTGAGTGGAGGGTGATTAGGAAGGGGTGGTGGAGTTGTATGATGTGTGGGCGGGGGTTGGGTGGGGCTGCCGTGGGAGCTGGGATGTGCAGCGGTGGATGGGGTGGCTGTATGTGTGTTAGGAGTATGATGTAGGGAAGTGGTGGGTTGTGTGGCAGTCGGCTGGGTGTTCGGGTGGGAGGTTTGGGGTTTCGGGTGGGTAGTGGTGTAGTGGGGTACCGGGTTAGGTGCCGAGTGAGCCGGAGCATGAGCGTGAGAAAAGGACGGAAATAATGGCACAACGCCAAGTGGATTGGGGGAGTATGGAGTAGAGGAAAGACTTGTGTAAGGAAATTGTTCCTCCACAAAACGAACATGACGGGAAACATATGTTTTCTGAGATACAGGATCGAAACATTTGTAACCTTTGATAGTGGGATGATAGCCTAGAAAGACACAAGGGGTGGACCGAGGTTGAAGTTTATGTTGAGTGTGCGGACGCAACCAGGGATAAACTAGACACCCAAACGGGCGGAGATGGATATAGTCGGGTGGATGATTGTAGAGACGGGCATATGGAGTGGAGTTGGAGAGAGTGTGAGTGGGCATGCGATTTATGAGGTAGTTGGCAGTAGCAAGGGCATCAACCCAAAAGGAAACAGGTAAGGTGGAATCATGGAGGAGCGCAACAACTGTTTCTATTAGGTGACGGTGTTTGCGCTCAGCAACGCCATTTTGTTCAGGGGTATATGGACATGAAGTGTGATGAAGAGCCCCTAGATTTTGAAGAAAAACACCAAATGCATTGTTGACAAATTCTTTGCCATTGTCACTTCGAAAAATTTTGATTTTGGCATTAAATTGATTTTGAACCATTCGGTCAAAGTTTACAAAAATAGTATAAGCTTCGGATTTAAATTTCAGAGGATAAAGCCAAGTGAATTTACTGTAATCATCAACAAAACAGATATAATAACGAAAACCTTGAACAGAAGGAACTGAGGTTGGACCCCAAACATCAGAATGAATTAATTGAAATGGCGCAGTGGCCTTGTGTTCAGACAGTGAAAAAGGTAAACGACAAGATTTAGACACTGAACAGGACTCGCAATGTAATTTTTCTGAAAAATTAAAACCTAAGGAAGATAAAATGGATTTGGTGATGGAGGATGATGGGTGCCCAAGCCGGCGATGCCAGGTTGACGAGAGAATGGCTTGACTCACAACAGACGGAGACCTGGATGGAAGAGTGTATAGCCCATGCTCACAGCGGCCCGTGTACCGCACCCGGTTCGTGGTATTGTCCACTATCTGGAAATTGGTGTCATTAAAAATGAGGGTGCAGTTATTTTCTTTAGTAAAGCGATAAACAGATAAAAGATTGGATGTGAGGGAAGGGACGTGGTGAAGGGTTGAGAGATGAAATTTACCATTTGGGGTATAGACATACCCAGAGCCGGTGTTTGTGATGGGAAGGGATTGACCATTGCCTACTGTAATAGTTTCTGAGCCATGATACGGATGAGGAGCTTGAAGTTGTGAATAATCCGACGTCACATGGGTGTTAGCACCTGTGTCTAGATACCAATCGCCAGATTGAGCGTTTGTGGACGCATGCATCGCCCTTGATCCTCCGGACTGGCTATTTACATTCTGCGAGTCATCATAACGATACCAGCAATTAGCCGCAGAATGGCCCCGTTTAGCACAAATTTGGCACGTCGGAAGATCTCGTGTGGGCATCCGCTGGTTTCCTCGTCCCTGTCCGCGGCCTGACTGGAAGCCGTCCCTCGGTGGAGGCCCGCCTCTGCCTTGCTGCCCGGTGTTTCGACGGTCACCGCCGCCGCTGCCTCGCCCTTGGTTACGGCGATCGTCACCGCGACCCCTGGCCGAGCCTCCGCTGCCAGCCGAGTAAAGAGCCGTGACGCCAGGGGTGGAACTGGCTTCTCCGAGCAGTAATTTGTGTTCCATGTCTAGATTCAATTCTTCTGCATTAAGCCATCCAGACAGTTGATTCAGAGTGATTTCGACAGGCGAGAGACGAATATGCTGTTTGAGAGAGGAATAGCCAGCCGGAAGACCACGTATCACGGCATTCACCACGTCTCGTTCAGGAATAATCTCGTTCACAGCATCTAGGTCAGACAGAATAGAGGCCACATCATCAAGGTATTGAGTCATCGTCTTCGTTCCCTTCCGAAGAGTATGCAATTTGTCACGCAACTGAAAAATATGAGCCGTGGACACAGAGTTGTACCTTGTGGCTAGTGCGTCCCAAAGTGAAGCCGATGTGAGAAAACCCCGGGCGTGTTTGTGCACAGAGGAGCTAATAACTGCGAGAAGACAGGCTCGGATCTGAGTGTCTACGATCATCCACGGAAGGTAGTCGGGATTTGGGAGCTTGACGCCGTCCTTCTCGGCTGTCTCGGGCTGCGGCTTCTCCGCACCGTCAATCCATCCGAGCAGCAAGTTGGCTGCGAGGGCGGTGCGGACGTTAAGTGCCCAGGCCGGGTAGTTGTTGTCAGATAATTTTTCGGGGATGAGATTGTGGAGATTCCTGAGCAGTAATTTTACTCCAGACGGTAATTTTGACAGAGGATCAATAACCTTGTCCATGGCGCCGACCTACGGCGGAGGAGGGAGGCCGTGCGGCGTGGTGTAGACGGTGGCGGCGGCGCACACACGTCGGAAAAGAGGAGAGATTAGGGTTTGGGCGGAAGAAGAAACCCTAGCTTTGATACCATGATACAGATTTAATAATAATTGATCTCTTTTAATATTGAAGGGGTTACAGCTGTATATATAGAGAACTGAAGAATAACTAATTACAGAATAACCCAGATGTATTTAATAATTATATATGTAGTCTATTAAGTAACAATACTATATAAAAAAGAACATTTATGATTTGATTACAATTGACTAAATCAAGAAATATCAATTAAGAGAATAACCAATTAGGAACCAAAGAACTTATATGGAAAAAAATATAATAATCAAAGAGTTCTTTTAAAATTAAAAATATTATGAAAAAAGATATAATCACTCAAATGGTAACTTTGGACTACAAAATGGAAGAAATATATTTCAAGAAATTTTATTTAAAAAATATGCATTCATATTTATTGGAAGAATTTTCATTCGATATATTTTAAGTAATCTATATTTAAAACAATATGTATTCATATTTAATGAAAAGATTTTCATAATTAAGAATAACTATCAATGAGTAATTACACTATCACTCTATATTAGGAAATGAATAATTGATAGTCTTGAATTTAAAAAGAGGGTAGATTGAAAATAAATAAATATTAAAAAAAATTAAAATGAATATTACTACATAGAAAAGATTGCATAATGTTTATCGAAAATAACTACTAAAATTGTATAGTTCTAATTAATATTCGAAGTCAAATAAAATTTTGCTTTACAAAATTATTCTTTAATTGACCAATTATATAATCTTATATATGTCTGTAAGAATAATTTCGAATTTTAAAATAATCGAATTTGAAAACGATACTTAGTTTTGATGAATAAAAATTAATTAAAAAAATTAAATTATCTTATATAAAAATTTAAGCGTGTAGATCAATAAAATGAATTAGGAATAAATATTTTTTAATAATAAAAATATCAATAAAAATTTATAATAATTTTTATTTGATGAAATATAGGTGCGAGTTACTAATAAATTAGAATATATGCAATTAAAGTATTACTGTAAAAATGAATATTTATATGACAAAAAGTATTTATGATTTCATTCAATGTAAGTCAAGTAAGGAAGAGTCAAGTAAGGAAGCATGACAAAATTGATTGAGAAATATAAATAGAAAATGAATAATCAAATAACAATTCTATACATATATATGGAAAAGAATATTGTACCAACTGCAATTAATCTAGAAGTTCTAATGTCATAACGATTTACCACTATATAAGAAGGCTACACTTAGTAAAAGTTAATTAATTTCTGCCATAACATGTTGGAGAAGATGAATTGTGCAATTGATTTCTACCACAACTTATCTTGTCGTGATAATCACTAGAATCTCAATTTCCCGTGAGTATTGTTTTAGAATAGATTTTCCTTGATTTATCAAGTCAACTAAATGTATAGGTTATGTTGCATATTCATTTTATTTTCTACATGTTTGGTGAAAATTTTATAAGCCAGTATTCATGTACTTTATGTTTTATAAAAAAATATAATTTGTACTCTTTGAAAATTTAAGTTAGTGATCTTTTAATATGTCATACATTTTTAAAGACATATAAAAATTTATCTTGGTCAAAATTTGCAAGGAGAAGTTTAGCAATAACATAAAAATTTTAAGTTATACATTAAATATGAAGAAACTAATATTGATATTAGATAGTTGATTTTTTTGCATTGCAAATATTGTCGCTTTAGATTTTAGTGAGATAATAATATGATTTCAAAAATTAATAAACTATGATACTAAATTACTAATCCATTATATTTCTATTTATTAGAACAAAAACTTGATTTGTGTATACTATATTTCTATATGTTATGATTAATAATTAATTTGTAAATTAAATTGTGTGATTTTAATAGTATATTGAAAATTTTATGATATTGTATTAAGAATGATAGTTAGTGACCTTAGCAAAAAAATGATATAACTATCTATGAAATTTACTCGACACTAGGATTACTATCTCAAAAGCTATATATCGAAGATCAAAATTTGGGTGAGTATCTCGTGACTGATGCTCAAATTCAATAAATCAAATACTTATGAATATTGATTTTTTTAAATTCATTATATTTAAATTCTTATTGCAAATATTATTGTACTTTTACGTAGCATATTGTACTAATGAGAAAGTAAATGCCATTTATCATTTGTTATTTGTAAACATTATGCTACAAACTTTCTTATTTTTTTGTTTTAGTTGATATAAACAGACAATGAGTTCAATCATGTTTATATTTATATTTGTAACTCCAATTTTAAAATATTGTAGATCTTTTGATGCAATAATTATTTTGATCTACTTTGTACAATATAACAAATTAAGATGAATAAGATTAAGGGAAAAGACATCGGTTCCACCCTAAACTATACCCGAAAAGTCGAAGCCACACCTAAATTATACTAGTGACTTATTACACACCTAAACTATAAAAAAGTGAAACTATTTACACCCTGTCAGGCTACCACCACTTGCATGTAGTGTAGTGTTTTACACGCGCTGCCGCGTCAGCACCACGTCAGTAAGAAGTATCACTTTTTTATAGTTAAGGTGTGTAATAGTCACTATATATAGTTTAGGTGTGGATTCGACTTTTCGACTATAGTTTGGGGTGGAAACGATGCCTTTTCCCTTAATGTTTTTAGCCGTTTACTTTTGTTATTTAATAGGCTGGACGCGCCTAAAATAAGTGTAACACACGCGCCTTAGAATGGGGGTCGCGGGGAGGTAATAATACACTTTTATATAGTTAAGGTGTGTAATAGGTCACTTATATAATTTAGGTGTGGCTTAGACTTTTCTTATATAGTATGGGGTGGAAATGATGCCTTTTTCCTAAGATTAATATCTTATTGTACTGATGAACATGCGAGGTTAAGTATTAGTTGAATGTTATAAGATGGGAGGAAATTCAATTTCGATAGTGATTAATATTTATAATTTCATTCAAATTGAGTAAATTGAGAAAGTATGATGTTGATCGAAAATAGAGTTGAAAAGTGAATATTCAAACCTATGAAGGACTAAACCATTTATTTGAAAAAATAATATACAATAAGATTCATTAATATTTGTTGGTCCATTATCATAAGAGAATAAGTGAACATTGTGAAATTGTGCAAACATGTTAGGACTTTAGATAATGTTATAAGTTATTTGTTGAAAAAATGGTAATAAGAAAATATGAGAGAGGGAAAATTGACTATTATTGAGACTTTGCTCAAAATATTTGCCTTGACGTAAAAATATTTTAAATTTATAAAAAATATACTATGACTAAGATCATGCAAAGGAATACAAAATTTACTTTGAAGGAAAAATCTATTAAGACAAGAAAAGAGAAAGGAAAACTCCTTTCTTCCTTTTGATAAGAGGGTGCAAATTAAAATATTTAATATAAAAGAATTTAAATTTAAAGTTAAAATTTTATAGAGAAGCCTCATGTGCATAACTCTAAAACATATATTTCATTAGTTCTTTGTTTTTCTAATTAAATTTACAAGTAAGTCACTTAACTAATAATAGTTATGTTAAATATGCATTTTCTTTTGTAATTATATGACTTTTTTTTTACAAACTAAATTAATTTTTAGATTACAATATTATCTAATATTCTCAAATAATTATATTAAAATATAATATTATTTGCATGCGGATACTAACTTTCGAAAAGAAATGTTTAAGTTTTATGTAATTAATGATATTAAGTTTAATATTTTAATATGTAGTTATTTTTTGTATGGCATAAAGTTATTAATTTCAAATATGTGAACTATATTGAATAATTTTTTATTATATAAAATTAATAAGATAATAATTTTTATAATTAATTTCATTTAATATCGACCGCGCATCGCGCGGGTACTAATACTAGTTAGTTATAGTTTCCCCCAAATCAACAATTTCTTCCTTCTGCCAAAATTAGATCTTTGACAATTATAGACCTTTGGTAGGAAGTGTTGTAACATTTTATAACCAAAAAAGGATTTCTCTTGATGGTAATTATTTTTTTATAAATAATAATATCATTAGTGTTTATATACGTTGATAACTTTGTTGCCAAAAGTAATTTTATTAAAAAAATAATTAAATTATAATTTGAAAAAAATAGTAAATGACAATTTTATCTATTATGGTGTACAAAAAGTTCAAATTACTTTTCTAATAGTCTTCACACTTTTAATATATTGTAGATATAGATGTAGATGTAGATTAGCTAATGATAAAACACTAAGAAGTCGTTTGGTAGGAGGGTTTATTTTTCTAATCCATTTACTAAATAAAATGTGAGATAACTTAATACAATGTTTGGTAGCAAATAAGGAGCAATGTATAACTAATACATGGATTAGTTATACACCCTATATGGTATTATAGGGTGTATAACTAATACACCCAATTTGGTTGGATTAGTAATCCATGGATAAATATTAATAAAGACAAAAATGCCCTTAAATTCTTTTAAATGTTTTTTAAATCTTTTTTACTTTATTCAATATGAGTTATTTCTTTTCAATATGATAATATTCCTCTAAATAATTTTAATCATTAAAAAAACTACTCCATTACTTAGAAAATACTTATTTGTCAAAGCCCGAAACAAATTGCATGGTTGCATATAGCTTTAATTTTGTAAATAGAATGTATCACAAATAAAAAAAAAAATCTTAAATTTAACACTTTACGGAACACAATTTTATGTTAACAACGATGCAATTGTCTCATTCAAAAGTTACACGTATCCCCTCCAACTTAAGAACACCACAAAGTGCGAGCAACAAAAAAATAAAGAAAAGATAACAAATTATTTTTTTTGCAAGTGAATGATTAAATCTTACAATTTCAAAATAAGTTATTGCTATAGTTATATTGTTGATTTTTTTTTTTAAAAAAGAATAATAAAGCTTTGCAAAGTAAATATACAAATTTATTGTATGTCAAGGGTTTTTCTGTAAACAAATAATATTCTTTTTAAAATATAACAATACATATTGTTTTCAATACATCAAACCAAACACCGCATAAAAAAATAATCTCAGCATTACTAATACACCCGATTCAGTATTATCTTATACACTCTACCAAACGACCCCTAAGAGTTATCATAAACAAGTTTAGCGAATGACCTGATTTTCGTTGACTTAAAGGCATCTGACCATCAAAAACTATGAGATAGATCGTAATCAAGTTTCTTTACGAAACCCCATACAAGATTCTTTTATACAATTTGTAATACTTTCATACGTGGTTTGTCCTAATCATTTTTTTTTATGTGTTTCAAAAAACCATGATGATGATAAGGACACCAAACGAGTTTTCTCTACAACAGCAAAAAAAATAGGGGGAAAGCTATGATATACAATTTGATCAATATCCCGCTAAAATCTGATGTACAAGATGATGATCTTATATTTTTTGCGAAACACATTATGAGATGTAACAAGTCAATTAAGAGGTTATTTGGGCTAGGAATTTATTAAGTTGAAAAAGAAATACATGCCTTCACGGTCTACATTTTCAAAAGAGATTGCTTGACAAATCTTGACACAAGTTGGATCACCAAATATGGATCTTATAAGATGTAAGTTGAAGATCTTATGGAAAAATTACACTGACTTGAATGTTTCGAAACTTTGTGTAGTTTTCATGAAGTGCCAATAAGGAATAACTATACGAAAAATCTAGTTAAATTAATATTTTCTAGAGGAAAACTATTATTGCTTTAAGACTTGCATCTAGATTTCAATTATGACCAACATCTTTTCTAGTTCAACCTGATATTTGAATTCCCTCATCAATTCAGTTGAAGGTCTCCCTAAGTTCTTTATCACTTGTTGGTGTGAAGGGGGGTTTAGCCATGATGACCATAGGTCCAAGGAGCCATGGCTCTGATATTTATATTACCTAAAATGCAGGGATTCAAGTGGAATACAAAAATTTAGAAACTGATTAGGAGATTAATGGAGAATTTTCGAATAATCAGCCTATGAACGTGGAGAGGAAGAAGATGAAGATAGAATTTTAATAGGAAAACTGTAGTTTTATTCAATGATGAGTGTTCAATGTGTTTTATAGAAATGAGAAAAGAATCTAATTTCCTCATTGCTTTTAACTAATCCAACAATATGTAACTAATGCAGGCAATGCTAACTAACTAGCTGGTCCATTTTTGTGCAACAGTGAATTACATAGTTAAGCTCATGTCACAAGTGGATGAATAACACTTTTGTTTTAAAAAAAAGACAGCCCAGTGCACTAAAACTTCCGCTATGTGCAAGATCAACGGAAGAATCCGATCTCAAGAGTCTTGACATAAGTTGAATCACCAAATATGAATCTTATAAGATGTTAGTTCAGGATCTTACGGAAAAAATACACTAACTTGAAAGTTTAGAAGACTTTATGTCATTTCATGAAGCCGAATAAGGAATAGCTATAGGACAAATCTAGTTAAATCAATATTTTTCTAGAGGAAGATTATTATTGCTTAAAGACTTGCGTTCAGATTTCAAGTATGACCATCATCTTTTCTAGTCCAACCTGATTCTTGCATTCCCTCATTAATTTGGTTGAAGGTCCCCCTAATTTCTTTATCACTTGCTGTTGTGGAGGAGGGTTTAGCCATAATGACAATAGGTCCAAGGAGCCATGACTCTGATGTCTATATTACCTAAAATGCAAAATGCAGAGATTCAAGTAGAATACGAGATTTTAGAAACTGATTAGGAGATTAACAAAAAAGATTCGAGTAATCAACCTATGGATGTAGAGAGGAAGAAGATGAAGATAAGATTTTAATAGGAAAACTGTAGTATTATTCAATGATGAGTGAATCTGAAATGATACAGTATCTTTTTATAGAATTGAGAAAAGAATCTAATTTCCTAACTGCTTCTAACTAATTCAACAGTCTGTAACTTAATGTAGGCAATGCTAACTAGCTTGCTGATCCATTTTTGTGTAACAGTGAGTTACAGAGTTAGGCTCATGTCCCAGGTAGATAATAACATGACATATAAGTGAAAAACGTTAAAGAAATGTATCCATTATCACAGTTAACCCTCACAGATTTCTCGGTTATCAAAGAAAAGAAACACTTCAATACAAACCCGTGTTAATGTCACTTGGGCTAACAATGGATCAGGCAGCAAAACTCAGTTTGAGGAAAAGAACTGTGAAGTTTGTGTTTTACTCAGCCTTATTCTGCCTCTGTTTTTGACCAGCCATCGTTGTCTACTTCGGCGTACCAGGTAAATCAGCAAGAATGGGAACAAAAAGTAATAAACTAGCCTGCCAAAATTGCATCACCAGCCTAAAAATACGTATATATACAACGAGACATAACGCTTCACAGTTTATGTTCACATCCACACATAGAAAATGTTGCAAAATGACACTCTTCCAGATGAAGATTTTGTACGGCAGTTGATAGCAATCTTCACTCAACTTTTACTAGTGGAATTTTAACTCAGCAGGATACATAGAAAGGCTTTGCCTTACAGTGTAACTAATGGCAAACGGCTTCAGATGGCTAGGCATACAGAGATAAAGATAATATAGTGCCTCTAAACTAAAATCGGCCATATGGTTCAAAACAAATGGAATCAATTCATATGCCAACACATTTTGAGCTGAGACTCAATTATAGACAACTTTGTTGCACCGGAACCTGGCATCAAATCAAGTCGAGAAATGCTAATTGAGGCCATGGACATGTTACATAGTCTGTACATTTCCCTGAGACTGAGTTCGAGACTTGGCTGCCCCTTCTTTCCATCCTTTTTGGCGTGCCCTCGTCTCCCAGATAGCAGTCTGTTTCTTTTGTTCCAGTAAGAGAAGCTCAGCTTTTTCCCTTGCCTCTTCACACGTCTCCATTCCAGAATTGCACTTGTCTGCTTCTTTCATATATTGGGATGTCAACTTTTTTGCTTCAAGAAGCGCCATATCGGCCTTCCGCTGATTTTCTGACGCCTCAGCTTCTCGCAATTTAAGTTCCTCAGACAACAAGTCAGCAAAGTTCTTTTCTGTGTCTTCACCAACCTCTGGATCACGCTTAGCACAATCTGCAAAACATTGAATAAGGAAATCCAAGTTTTTAGATCTCAAGTCACAAAATATAGATTTAAATCCTCAAAAAGATGAGTACATATGGTTACTACAACGAAAAAAATAAAAATATTTGAACAATAAAATATAGGAGGTTCACATTGACAGAAAGAAGATTCACATTTACTCTAGGATATTTTGAACATATTCAGCTTATTAGGATGCCAAGAATTTGTAGTCTTGCAGATCATCTGGATATTTGCACAGTTTCAACTCATTACAGAATCGAAGAGTTTATGCCATAAATCTTTGAACTCAACCATCATATTTTAGATGTTTGTCTATTGGATGCAACAAAATAAATGTTTTTACAACAAGAAGTTCAACAAAATTAATTTCTTACCTACCAAGTACTAAAAAGTGTCGTGTCTGAAGTCAGAAGATTTGCTCTACCGAAACACAGATTAGATGTATCTGACATAAACTCATAAGAAATCTTTCTTTCTTGTCCATTTACAGTCTCAGATTTATAATGATACATGCTATACGACTCTCCTCAGATGATTTTCACAATTAAATTAATCGCAATTATGTTGTGATCCTTTCGCTTCAAGAAAAAATGTTTGTAATCTACTTCAGCAAAGTACGGTACCGTAATTTTAGTAGCCAAAGTAAATTCATATTGAGGGAAGGAACAGAGAAACTGAAAAGGATAGAGAGGGAGAAGGAGGAAGGCAAGTCCAGAAATTCTTCAAAGTTGTTATCAGGCTAGCAGTAGAAATGCTCATAGAATTTGGAGGAATACTCGTCCAAATTTTTGGATCTATTAAGTTCTTGTAAGTTGTAATTTTATATCAAGCTAATGCTTTTCATGTTCTAATGCTTTTCATGTTAAATGCAATTGCGCCGATCAGGGGAGCCTTCAAAAGTCCAAAACAATGTATATGATGAAGGCAGGTGTCATACAAGGGAAAACCAAGTCTTATATAACACAGGTTAGTTTAGTCATTAGTGAAAGCTAGGTTTTCATGTGTCACGTAATGTCTTTCAATCAAGGTATCTTTTGACAGTCGCAACAGAAGAAAGCAGGTTATTCAAGAGAAAAATAAGGGTACAATCAGCACACAAGCAGGTTATTTGAAAAATAATAATGGTTCAATCAACACATCCGTTACTTAATTAGTTAAAAGTTAGTTACTAGCGAGATACAACACAAACCTAATTAGAAGCCCCTACTAATGTTTCATCTTTGGGTTTATTTACATCAAGGTACATACGGAGTCTAAAGGAAAATCTCAGGAGTTAACGTAACTTTAGAAGGAGAGAGCAATTGACAACACCAACCCGGAATGATTAAATAATCCTTAAGCTCAAAGCAAAAATACTACCCAAACATAATTCCTATGATGATAAATTCATGAAAGAGTAGAACACTAAATATTGATGATCTCAATGTTAAGAAAGGTAAGCATCAGAAAACAGCTAGAATAAGAAAGTGATAACTTGATGAAATCCTACATCAGGTTACAAAATAAATGATGCCTTAACCAAAGAAAACTAAATAACTGTCCAAGATCTCACGATACTGACCTGTCAAAGAAGCATTGCTCAAACCTGCAAGACATACAAAAATAAGAGGTCAGTGGGAGCAATTCTTGACAAACCAATACCCTCACGTAACCAGATACTAAACAAGCCTTACAAAAAGACATGGTCTGCAGATCATAGGAAATGACAATTCCACAAAACAAGCAGCGCCAAAAAGCAAGAGAAATCCTCCATATACAAAAAAAGCTATCACTAAAAAATCTGATAGGTGAGTTTGTAATTGTTCGAGGCTTTACTAGACTAGGAAAAGGTAAACCAGAAAGATTTTAATATATCTCGAGCTTGTAAAACATGCGTGAAGGTATCCAGACAAGTTAACCATACCAGCCCCGACTTCAAGATAGCAGGTTCATAAGAGGAAAACAAAATCACATGTTTAGACATTCTTCAAAGTTGATAGCAAAATTTCTAACCCGTACATCCTGGCTCCTGCCATACCTCCAAATAATCCCAAATTACATATAACAAAAAGCAGGATGATCGGGAAATACTTTAATTTTGGTCAAAACACATTCATGAATAAAGGCATGGAAGTATTGCCAGAAACATAAAAAAGGACAGAACAATCATTAACAAAAGTAATAACAACTACAAATAAGCTACAACTGAACTTCAAACAGAATGAACTTCCCAATTTGGCCTGAAATTAGAAGTAAGAAACTATAATTTTGAACCGCAGTGGCATTTTTAGCAGAATTTTGATTCGATACGTGCAACATCAGAATAAAGAAACCAAGACAGTGCAATCAATTGGATTCTGCTTCATTTAGAAACCAGATCCAAAAGCAGACAAGAGGGGTTGGTCGGATGGTAAACACCCTCCACCTCCAACCATCCAATCATAAGGTTGGAAGTTCGAGTCACCAGAAGAGCAAAAAGGGTGTGAGCTCCAAAAAGAAAGATCCAAAAGCAGAATGAAGAAAGGTATAAATTGTTGAGATCTTTCAATTAAATGACCAAATTCACAAGTGGGTATTCAACAAGTTCGAAAATTTAACAAAAGGGGATCCTTATATAACCATATCCTCAAATGGGTCCTAAACCAGATTCACAAAAATTGCTAAAAAATCACATTCCTGACAGTTAATAACCACATATAACAAACAGATCAGCCAAAATCAAAAGACAAGAAGAAAAGACCATATTCACAAGTGGGTGTTCAACAAGTTGAAAAATTTAACAAAAGGGGTCTTTAATTGACCATATCCACAAATGGGTCCTAAACCAGATTCATAAAAACTGCTAAAAATTCACATTCTTGACAGTTAATAACACATATAACATCAGATCAAACAAAATCAAACGACAAACAAAAAAAAACATGAAATATACACCAGGAGGAATGACCAGATTAACGTGTGAGTCTTCAACAAGTTGGAAAATTTAACAGAAGGGGTCTTTAAATAATCATATTCCACAAATGGGTCCTCAACCATATTCACAAAAATTGCTAAAAATCAACATTCTTGAACAGTTAATAACACATATTACATCAGATCAAGCAAAATGAATAAGAATAAATATATACCTGGAGGAATGACAAAGAATGGTTCGGAATTGCAGTCACAATGACAAGGAGGACAAGTGGCAACAGAAGAAGAACGGCTAACAGCAGCTAAACCTTCCATCAAATGCCAATACAAAGGTGGACCCAAAATATAAGCTACTAAGCTTATTCCCATAAGACCCAACACTGTTTTCAACACTTTTGGACTACATACTGATGATCTTCCACCTCCTCCTGCTTGATTTAACGCCATTGATCAACAAAGTTACTACTTATTTTTTGTATTTTTTTTAGTGTGATTTGTTAGTTTTGTGTGGTTAACTAACAAAAATGGAGAGGAATCTGAGAGTGTGGAAATGGAGATTTGCTGTTTTGTCTGTCTACTGCTTTTTCAACAGACGTGACGCGTTTGGGAATTTTAAGCTGTTTGCCCAGATCTGCCGACGCACACTCACACTCAACTGAACCACCTTAAAATTACTTCTTCATTTTATTTGGCACTCCTTTTTTTAATGTTCCATTTCATCAAGAAAATAATTAATATTTTCCATTAAAGTTTGAGTTAGTGAAGTTAGAGTTAATGTTGTATTTTTTTTATAAATATTAATGTCTATGCAATATGCGGATTATCTTTTAAAACAAAAAGAGCGAAGAGAGATAATAGAAACATATTTATTTTAACCATTTGTGACATATTTGAGATATTATTTTCAATTTTTTAATTTTTATGAGTAACATCTAGTATTGTATCCATGTTGGTATTGTTTTATTACCAACTATTTATTCAAATAAGATTTCTTTTTTAATATTCCAGGAGTATGATAGAATATCACAATATAACGATACGAAAATGATACTGACACTAAATAGAAAATACTATGCATAAAAATAGTAAAGACATAAGAATCTTCTTATAATTGATTTTTTCTTACCATTCGAAAAGTTAATTTATATATCACTGACTCTAAAATATTTCATCTTATTTACGCACAAATCAAAAAAATTTGTTACAGTAGTAGCTGTTTACCTAATTAGTGTATGCATATACGAAAAAACTATCATATATAAATAAACTTACAAAATGATAAGTATATTAAAAGAATTGTCTATTGCCTTTTCATTTTGATAATATATTAGTAGAATTATCCATTTCTTTTCATTTTTACGATTTCAAGTAACAAATTGAATGTGACAAATATAAAATTTTCATGTTTTTTTATTTGTAATTTTTTTAAAGTGAAATACTCACTCTTTAAGATTATTGTGTGCTCCATCTTACATCCTACCTGAACTCGACATTACTTATTTATTTCTTATTTTGCTATATCAAAATATACATAATTTAGTATTATTATATGTTTCTAATGATCTTTTATTAAATTTCACTTGATCTATAGCCTATTTGACCAAGTTTATATTTTTTCTAAAAGTATTTTTTTAAACAAAAAATGAGGTGTTTGGCCAAATTTTTGAAAGAAAATAAGTGTTTTCAGAGTAGGAAAAACAACTTTTCATAAGCTAAAAAAATGACTTATTCCTAAAAGCACTTATTTAAGATTTTTTTTTAAATACACTTTAAAAAAATTGGTCAAACAATAATTATTGCAGAGTGTTTTCTAATGTTTGACAAAATACAAATTGCTTCTCACTATAAGCACTTCTAAAAAAAATATTTTTCAAAATAAATTAATTTAAATCTAGCCAAACAAACTATTAATATTCATTACTCTGTCTTATTTTTTATTTTTTTGCAATTTGAAAAATTAAAATACACCATAATTAATGGAAAAAAGGTAAAACAAAAGTATTGAGCTACTTTTCTTTTTTATAGTGAAAAAAAAAACAGAAACTCTCTAGCGTCTCTTTGGATCAAAAGCTGAGGCAAAAATTATATATTATATTATATTTTATAGAATAAAAATATAATTATTCCTTATGCTATTCTTTCTCGTTCGTTTGTTATTTATTTTATTTTTTAAAAATAAATTGAAAGATCGTCAATATGCAATAATATCAAGTTTGAGAGGAATCATTGAATGCTATGTTAGATGATCAAAGTATTAGATCATGGTTAAGTTCAAACTTTTTAGCAACAATAGTCCGATTTCTCTTAATATATCATCAAAATAAGATTAATATCTACAATCATCTTCATCACCATACATATTGAAAATATTCCTACATACAAAATTAAAATTACTAAAGAGACATGAAACCAACATAATCATAAGCATTTGAAATCAAATCTAAATAGAAAATAAATTATATCTTTTGCATTCAAATTAAGTACGGAATCAGAAGACATGTGTAATAAATATATATATAAAGAACTATTAAATTTGAAAACAACAAAAAGTTTTGAAAAAAAAATATCTTAAGTAGAATTTGTGAAGAGTCCCATAGGACCAACCCATGTTCATGTACTTAGGATTGCACAAATGAAATTAACATGCAAAAACATTCATTTTCCAAATATAAAAAAAAATCTAACTTTTCTTTCTCTTTCAAGGACTTTTCATAGTTTTAAAAAAAAATCATAAAAAAAGAAAGAAGAGATTTCATATCGTACTATTGATTTAAGAATATGTATGGTACATCTAATAAACTCATTGGTTCTTGAGGTAATAAAATCTCCATGCAAGATATAAGTAAATGATGCATGCCCTCTCATCTCAAAATAAAAATAATAATTATAGGATAAGTAGATCAATGTGGTATAATTTAAACAATTAAGAAATAAATTTACTAAGACACATTTTTAGGATGATTCTCATTTTCTTGCATTACTAAATATGATCAGTAAATATGATTTATCCTTATTAGTAAATTAGAATTTTTCATATGCCTGAAAAATTATTTATATTTTGACATCAAACAATAGTTAGGACTAATATATATTTTTCATTAGACGACTTGCTTTAACTTAACAAAAATTATAGAGATATAACGTATCAAAATTTTAAAGGTGTTATTTTCTTTAAAATTATTTTAATCTATAATTCAACATTGCATGCAAGTTTGAATGTATTTTTGTGCAGTCTATTCAAGTCATCAATCTCATTATCTTCAAATGTAGTCATAAATACAAAGAAAATGTAACAAAAATAAATTAACTTATTAATACTATAAGTTTATTTTTCTTAAGAAAAAGCTTAATAAGATAAGAATTAAAGAGATCAAGTATACATAATCATCTTTTCATACGGAATAAAATATGAAAATATGTATTATCCTACAAATAAAGTGAGTGACAATACGTAATTACAATATACAGTGAAAAATCAATAATTTCGTACGTTATTTTATAATATCTTTCACTTGTTGTAAATTTTGTCAGGATATGTTGATTTTCGCGATAAAATAATTATTCTGCAAATAAAAAAAAATATTAAATATCGATATTGAGGATTACACATGAACATGATTCTGGTAATAATAACTAAATATTTAACATGAAGTAGGAAGAGAAGAAAAAGAGACGAAAGTCACAAAGTGTTCAAAAAGAAGTGCAAATTACCATCTTGACCAGCAGCGTTCAAAATTGAGCCTAAAATAATCATCTGGTTGAAATCTCTTTCATACAATTTGAAACAAAAGTGGCAAAAAAAAATATTAGTAAAATCTGAATGATGAAACTGAGGAAGAGTTAAAGATTGGTTCTTAAAACTAATTACTAATTGTAGAAGAAGAGTTAACTTTATACTTATCTGATGAAGAGTATTGTATGGAGAGGTTAAAGACTTGGAGATCTAAGTTTACTCAAAATGAACTTCTAAGTGGTTGTTATTTTCTTTTGCACAAATTATTTATATTTATTGTTGGACTTTTAAATTTCCAAATAATTATAATTATGTAGTTAAAAGTTCATATTTTGGACGAATTTTGCTATAAAGGAATAGTTGTAAAAAATTGCTTTAAATATTTAAATTAAATAATTTGATAACTTTCCACAAAAAAAGTATGGGTATTATGTTGTTAAATTTTTTAAGTTTAAATAATATACATTATTTTCATAATAAAGAAGGAGCAGTTGATGTTAAAAAAAAAAGGAGCAGCAGTTGAAATAATAAGTTTTTAATTAACAATTAATTTTTAAAATTAAAAAATAAATATCTAATATTTAAAATCTGTTACTTCCCGAAAAATCAAAAGTCATAATATTTAACCGTCAACAATTTTTCTTTTGATTGGTATTTATAATAATTGTATATTCAAAGTTTCATGTATTTATCAATGAACTATCTAATTCAATATGTTATTTGTGATATGATTTGATCTAGAATAAATAATATACAAAGTAAAATAAATTATTATAATGAGTTCTTTATGGCAGTTTTATTTAAAAAAATTACTATGAAAAAAATAATTTTAATGGTTTGACAGTTTTTAACTCCTTTAACCTCTATCACATAAGAAATAAGTTGGTAACTCAATTGATTTTCAATTTTTTCTGGAATTAAATTCAAATACTCATGTCTTTGCTATTTTATATTTTTAATTTTTGTTTTGTTGGTTCTTAAAATATTAATTTGATAGATAGATACATTAAAAAATTTAAAATAACCTAAAATTTTAAAATAAAGTGAAAAGAGAGAAAAACTTGTAGTTAATTTTTTGCTACAAATAAGGAGCCAAGTTGTTCTGCTTTTTGGATAAAACTCTCCATGTGCGTGTTTAGTGGGGAAAAGGGTAAGGACGTGTCTTAATTTTGCTCTTCTTATTTTATCTCTTTTTTTTTTCCCTGATAAAGATAAAATAGGATTGTAAACTTGTTTTTAATAAATATGTTAATTTTTCAACCAAAATTCAAATAGTTTATTTTATTATCCAAATATTTTTGTTTCAGGAATTATATAATTGTTTTACTAATTAGGATGCATAAAAATCAAATTCAAACAGTTATTTTTAAATTCATTCTATTAATTTTTAAAAATTTCTTTTTGGGCTGAGTTAACAGTTTTACTTATAATTTTACATTTTAAATTTTAATTAGATATTTTACATTTTTCTACTATCTTGAGATGTGAAAATGTAATTGTTATTTTTCAAAAAAGAAATGATAATACAACAATAACTATAAGAAAGAAAATAATTTAAATTGATGAATCTTATGCTTTTGTACTTTTATCTTCAAATTAATACTCAACTGTTAATTCTATAGGAAATCTACTTATTTTCTTAATTTTGAATAATATTTTAATTGTTGAATTAGTATTTGAATGATTTAAAATGTAAAACTAATCCTATTTATTTGAATTAGTTGTAAGTTAGTGGGAGTAATGGAGGGGTTAATGGACATGTCTGTTAGGGTTATTTTTTCTTTCTTTAACATATTTTTCAAGAAAAATGACAACTCCAAACTTGTTGTAGCTTTGTCATAAATTTGACAACTATTTTTTTTTTCTACAATTTTTTTTCAATTTTTTTATTAAGTTTATATTTAATTATAATTTTTTATCAAAATAATTAAACAAAAATTTAATTATTATTTTTATATTAAATATGATTTTATGTTTGGTTTAATTAGTTTACAAATCATTTTTTAAATCAAACTTTGTAATTGAATAATTAAGATATAAATTAAATTCAAATATGTTAATTTAAATTTATCTTTAAGTTTAACAATAGATATAAAAATATGATAATTTCTAAATAATAATAAAAAAAAAGATGGTATAAATCTCTTAAGTAATGATTGCATAGTTTTCTTAAATTGGTAATTCCATTTTTTTTTGAAATAGAAAAGGTCTAATTATTTTTAATTTTAAATTTAAAAATAATAACTAATTTACCTAACCTAACTAATTTATCCTAAAAAGTAATACGTAGCAGTATCCTATATTGCCACTTGGCAATAGTCTATGCAAGACTTTCTTGCTATTTATAATATATAGATAAATTGAAGTTGTTTTTAAAATTTTGTGAGAGAAATAGGAAAGATAGTAAATTTTACTTGTTTTCACTTTTCTAAAAATAAAATATTCAAGTGCCCCTAATCTATTATCGGATTCCCAACTACACACTTATACTTTATGAAATTTCTATTATTTTCTTTAACTATTTTAAAGTGAAATTAATACTCCCTAGATGCTAACATGGCATAGAGAGTGTGTTCACTCTCTTCAAGACGTGTGAAAGTAAAAAAAAATGCTAAATTTTTTTTTTATAATATTTTTGACTTTATTAAAAAAATAAATATATATATATATATATTATTCTTAAATTTTATCTTTATTTTCTTCTCTCTACTTTTCCTATTTCTTTTCTTTTTCCCCCTCTTTTTTTCATAACTCAACAACTCATTTATTTGCAGAGCTCCACCACCATAACTGAACCATCATCACCACAACAACCTCATCTACTCTTCTAATTTTTAACATTTTCTTCAAGATTTGCTTTCACAATTCTCAACACTATATAAATCAACATCTAAATTATCAAACAATCATCAAATCAAACTATAATTTATGTGGTCGAAAAAAATTAGATTGTCATTAAATTCACCAATAAATCTGCACAGCACACTATGATACTTCAACTTCATGAATATTTAAGTTTACAATTTGTGTGAATATAGATAGAAAGTGATTTATGCATCCACACTTATTATAATTACTATCTCTTTACTAAATCAAGAATCGTACTTAATTTTTTGAAATTTTTCCTCTCTTCTTCATCAATGTCCGATTTATAACTTTTAAGAACCCATTTTTGTATCTCTAATTTTCATAACTTTGAACCAAATGTTATATATACCCCTTGTAAAATCCAATTAAACCTTTATAATTTTTTCTTATTCCTTCAATTTAATCATCCCCAATATTAGTTTTTTCCTAGATTATTACTTTGGGATGGATGTTTTGCTTCATCCAAAGATGAAAAACACCACTCCCATTCATCAAACTCCGACGACATCGTTGAGCTATCCCTTTTCCCTTTTTCTCCTGTTCTTTTACCTAGTTCACCTAACTTCCGTTGTAAATTTTTGAGTCCTATTATTGTCCTTTTCAGACATTTGTTTCAACATTGTTTACTTAAAAAAAAAAAGGCAGGAAAGAAGAATAGAAAAGAGTATAATTAAATAAAAAAATAATTTTCTTATTAAAAAAAAGTACTATTACGTGGCGAAGCACGTGCACTTCACCACCTCATATAGATCTGGATATGACTTTTTAAGGAGGTATATATTTTATTTTTAAAAAGTTTATGAGGGTAATATGACCCCCATAAAGTATAGGTGTGTAGTTAAAAATTCGATAATAGGTTGAGGGCATTTGACTATTTTCTCTTTTCACTAAAGTGAAATAACTTTTTTAGAAAAAGTAAAAAAATTCTCATGGACAAATGTTTACTAAGTATGCCTTTGCCCATAAAAAATTTGAGTTGAAATTAAAATTTTTAGAATTTAAGTTGGAGTTAGAGTTATGTTTGGTAATGAATATAAATTGAAGTTGTTTTTAAAGTTTTGTGAGAAAAATAGGAATGAAAAAAGTGAAAATAAATACTATTTGAAATTCTTATGGCCAAACATCAATTCGACATAAGTAAAAAATCTCATGGAAAAATAGGGCTGTAATTTCATTTAAA
The DNA here is from genome assembly GCA_030864215.1 of Capsicum pubescens. Taxonomy (NCBI): domain Eukaryota; kingdom Viridiplantae; phylum Streptophyta; class Magnoliopsida; order Solanales; family Solanaceae; genus Capsicum; species Capsicum pubescens. The sequence continues at coordinate 272,962,780 of CM061544.1, read as the reverse complement.
AATATTACTTCTTTATAGTTAAAAATAATTTAATCTTATCATTATCATTTTCTTCCTTAAGTCTTTTAACTATAGGAATAGGTCTGGAATGGTCCCTTCAATATATACTTACAGATTTTAGTTCTTTAATAAGTACTCAACCACTCAAGTAGAGACATGAAATTTTTTTTTCTGCTTGAGATTTTATAAATAATAGAAGTATTTCCGGCGACCCCATCAGTTTTCGGCCAGTGGCGTCAGTTTTCAGCGAAACTGATCGTTGTCTTTTTCTCTCCCACTTCTCGCACTGACCACTAAACTTTAGCAGCTTCTTTGGCGGCCCATCTCTGCGGCTTAGCGACCCTATCAGTTTTCGGTGAGTGACATCAGTTTTTGACAAAATTGATCATCATTTTTCTCACTTCTGGCGCCGACCACAACTTTCTTCTCTTTTCTTTCTAACCTTTTGCAGGTACTACAAGTCCAAATCCGTCACCTCTTCTCAGGTGGATACATCAAGATTTCAGCGACCAGTACATTCTCCGACGATAGTGTATTTTTTGGAGAACAATTACAGGAATGCGGTACCAGTAGTAGAGTAAAGGCAGCGACAACAAATGTCGGTGAACAATTTCTGCACCAATTTTTCGAAATCCAAAAAATGATCAAGAAAACATCATTCACTCCATCTTCTATCAGGATCAGGTGCACTCATTTCATTCTTTTCTAGTTTATTTTTCTCTAGTTTATTTGGTCTAGGCTTCCTATTTTTTTTTCTATCTTAATTTCTTGTCTGATTTTCTTAATTGTTCTTGTGGGATTACTGATTCCTAGTTCTCGGTAGCATAGTAGGTGTTCTTTATTAGCATAACTATTTATTGTGGGTAGTATATTGCTTGTTGTTGCTTGTGAATAGAAAACCTACTTGCTAGTTTTGTTTGCTTACTTATTTATTTTTAGCCATATCTTTTTGCTTGTCGTGTTCTTCTTCCCTTTTTTTTTTTTCTTCTAGCGTATCTTTTTGAGTGATGGATGGGGTAATAGATGATGGACTAGGGCCATGTCATAGGTTAGGGTTGGGGTTTAGTTATGGTGCGGGATTAGGCTCGGGTCTAGGATCGAGTCTGGGGTTGGGGGTAAGGGGTAGTAGGGTTAGGTGGGATACAGGTGCTTATAGGTTGAGAGTTGGGTCATGAAACATAGGGACGCTTTAAGGTAAATCTATAGAGCTTGTGAAGATTCTTAGAAAGAGGAGGGTTAGTAGAGCTTGTGTCCAGGAAACTAAATGGGTAGATACTAAGGCGAGAGATGTAGATGCATATAAGTTATGGTACTCGGGTAGTTAAGACATAAAAATAGGGTAGGTATCTTAGTAGATAAATAACTTAGGGGGCAGGTTGTAGAGGTTAAAAGGGCAAGTGATATGTTGATGTCCATTAAGTTGGTCATTGGAGGGTCTACGGTGAACGTTGTTAGTGCTTACGCTCTACAAGTAGGCTTGGAGGAGGAGGAGAAGAAGGGTTTTTGGAAGGTTTTGGATGAGGTAGTGAGGGGCGTCTCGATCACTGAGAAACTTTTCATGGGAGGAGATTTCAATGCGCGTATTGGTTTTTTTTTGAGAGGTTATGATGATATGCATGACTATTTAGTTTTGGGAAAAAGAATGAATGAGAAGCTTATCTTTTGGATTTTGCAAGGGCTTGTGGGTAGTGAACTCGAGCTTTTCGAAGAAGGAGGATCACCTTATTACCTTTTGTAGTTTAATGGCTAAGACTCAGATTGACTTTTTACTCCTTAATAGGAGTGATAGAACATTATGTAAAGACTGTAAAGTCATACCTAGAGAAAATCTTTCAACCCAACATAAGCTTTTAGTGATGGACTTAGTAATTAAGAAGGACAGAAAGAAGAGGGGTGTGGAGAATCGACCCAGGATTAAGTGGGGTAGCTTAACGTTGACCAGTGCTTTAGAAATAGAAGAGAAGTTATCGACTTTGGGGGCTTGGGAGAGTAGAAGGTATGTGGATAATATGTGGGATACGACTGCCAGTTGTATTAGGGAGACCATTAGAGAGGTATTGGGTGTCTTGAGAGGCCAATCTGGCAAGCACAAAAGGGACGGATGGTGGAACGAAGAAGTTAAAAGAAAGGTGGAGACTAAAAAGATGGAATATGCAAAGTTGGTGGAGAACAAGGAAGACGAGTAGAAGTGTACAAATAGGGAGTAGTATAAGTTAGCTAGGAAGGAGGCTAAGTTAGCGGTTACGACGGCTAAGAAAATAGCTTTTGAGAGTTTGTATGTGGCTTTAGAGGAGAAAAACGGGGATAAGAAGTTGTATATACTTGCTAAGGCTAGGGAGTAGAGGGCTCATAATCTTGATCAAGTGAAGTGTATGAAGGGAGAGGATGGGAAAGTGTTGGTTGAGGCTGTCCTTATTAGGAGGAACTGACAGTCCTATTTTGATAGACCTTTGAATGAAAATGAGGACAAAGGCTTTGTGTTGGGGGACTTAGACAACTCAGAGAGGTATCACGATTATAGTTATTATAGATATATCAAGGTGTAGGAGGTCAGGGGTGCGATTTGGCAGATGCATAGGGGTAGGGTGACTGGGCTAGATAAGATTCCGATGGATTTCTGGAAGAGCACGAGAAGGGAAGGTTTGGTGTGGCTGACGAGGTTGTTTGACATCAGTTTTAGGGTGGTAAAGATGGTCGAAGCTTGGAGATGGAGTACGGTAATTCCACTATATAAGAACAAGGGAGACATTCAAAACTGTAATAATTTTAGGGGTCTTCAATTATTGAGTCATACCATGAAGGTTTGGAAAATGGTGGTAGAGTTGAGGTTGAGGAGGATTCTGACCATTTTTGAGAATCAGTTCAGTTTCAGGCCAGGTCGTTCCACTACTGAGGCCATTCATCTCATTTTGATCCTCCGTTTGGAAAATTGTGATTTCAAATTTTGGGTGTCAACTCTGTAAAAATGATATTTTTTCAAAAATCTGATATCTCCATTGAGTTTGGAGCACGAATTTAGTATGATTACATAGTTCATTTGGGTATATCGGACTCCAAATAAATTTTAGACACCCTGTCGAAGTCCGTTTGGACTTAGAAAAATCTGGTGGAGAAAAATCTGCACTATAAAATAGTCCTTTTTGGCCAATTTTGCTCATTCTTTCATTTTTTCTTTTGAGAGTTAAACCCTAAAATTATGTGAGAGCTTAAAAGTGAAGCTTGTGGGAGCTTGAGAAGCAAGATTAGCATTTATTTCTTGATTCTATTACTGTTTTAATGTGAAATTTTATCATTTTCTACTCTAGTTCCTTGATTAATTTCTCAAAACCCCAAAAATCTTAGGTCTAGCTTTTAAACCCCAATTTCACTTCCTTTCACTTGAATAATATTTTAATCTTATAATTACTGATTTTTCATCAATCTAACCTTCAAAACTACTTTGATTCTTGATTTTAATGCGGAATTCTAAGATTTTATCCGGTAAAGCTTAAAAATATATATTTTTTAATTTGAACCTCATTTTTTACCCGATTTGACTTGAGTTTTTAGCTGTAGATTCCTAAAAATATGAAAAACACGATTTTGAAGTAAAGTTTTATTTTTGCCCTTCTTTTTTGAAAACTCATTTTGGGGGTCCATTTTGACCTCGAACCAAAAGTAGGCAATATGGATATCGTTAATTTTATTTTGGTGTGTAGATTCTATATTTCTTGGTTTTAGTTGATTTCAAAATCATTCAAGGAAAGTAAGGTTGTGGGTTTAAAGTGTAGCGGACCACTTTCGACATTTGAGGTAGGTTATGGCTTAACTCTTCAGACTAGGCTGGGTGAGAACTAATTATGAAAAATGGCTATCTATATGTTGTGCCTGTGTGGGGGCCTATATGTAATGTAACTGTTGAATTTGAGATATTACGTGATATGTGTGACCATGTGGAGTCTTATGTGATGTTGATAGCCTGGAGTATACGTGAATAATCATATTATGGTACCTTTGGTGGATATTGATAAATTCATACTTTGTGGGCATATGAATTATGTAAAAATTCATGGATGGTGGAAATAATGAGAGGATGTTGGCTCGCGTGGTTGTGAAAATGTATGAGACGGCCCAAACTTTGGCCCATACAAATTTCTTAAAGTTTTGAACTCTCTGTTCATCATACGACTCACACCGTAAGTCGTATGATGTGGTGACGAGTCTAGAGACACTAGTATTATGTTGGCCAGTATGTTGTTGGCCTAATTTTATCCTGGCTATAAGAGACTCCATACGAGTTGTATGGTAATATGATGAAAGGATAGGGTCCAATCATATGTTTTCCACTGTCTAGCCCTTAATGTTCTGCCATGGAAATGACTAGACCTTACCAGTCGTATGGTCTAGTGATGATTTGGGCAAGGAAGTCGTAAGTTGGACAAAATGTAGTGTCCAACCTTCTGTTGTGGTGACGACTAGATGGTGATATTTGTATGATGTGGTGATGAGTTAGAGAGTCAACTTGTACCCACCTTAGGTTTCTACAGCTTTTAAGTTAAGGGTATTTTGGACATTTCTTACCCCAAGCCTTTAAGACCCCATGTCTTATAACACAAATTGGGCATCTATTCTATACTTAACAAGATTAAAATTCTCTCAAAACTCTTTCAAAAACTTCTCAAGAAAGATTGGGCTAGGGTTACTTCAAGGTGGTCATCTAGAGGCTTAAAGATCAAATTCTCTCTGTGAATCTTTGTAACTCAGGCATGTGACTCTTCCTTCATTGTTAGTTCACTAAAAGAATATGTTTAAAGCTTTGTTCATGAATCATTAATGGTAGTTTTGAAAAGCAAGGTTGAGTGTTTGGTTGCATATTGTTGAATCTTGACTTCTTATGATTTAAATTGTGTTTATGTATGTTTCAATAATGGTTTTGCACATGTGGGTGCTTAGGAATTTTGATTTAAACTGGGGTCATGGTTAACCCTAAATTAATGGTTTTTGGCTTGAATAATGGCTTGATACTGGTATGCCCTCAACCTAATTGTGAAAATATCAATGAGAATGATTTTGCCATATGTTGAATTATTGTTTGAACCAAGGCAATGGCCTAAGAATTTTGTTGATTGGTAAATGTTCACATGAAGGCCTTATTAGCCATAAATTGATTTGAATTATAACCTTGGTGGTTTAGTTGGATAAATGGGTTTGAGTCCCTAAATGTTAAATTGAATTAATGCTTTTGTTTAGAAAATGGGCTTGAGTCCCAAGTTGAGTAATAATGGTTATGACATATTGTACACTTGCAAGTGGGGTTGGTATGACGATACCAATGATATGCCTTTGGTAATTAATTTTAATAATGGTTGTGTATGTGTAATGAATGTTTTAATTGTGCTTTAAAGTGGGATGTGTAGCTGGATCGTAAAAGTGGAGTCTGAAGAACTAACACTGGAAACCACGCTAGCCGGTGCTGGTGTCTATATGACTGGGAGGTTTGAGTCTCCCAAATAAATATATGAATGGGAGGTTCGAGTCCCCCATATTGTATACATTGGTTCTTAAGTCACCTTGATTATGCTGGGGGTTCGAGTCCCCCCATAAAGGCATATACATATATGAATATTCTTTGGTTCGTGTGGCTATACACACTGGGGCCCTTCTAGCTAGGGGAGAGCTTGACCCATATAGCCTGTGGGTGCCTTATTTTATGACGATTATGCTACACAACCAAGGTTAATGTTGTTCAAAGTTCATGGTAAGCCTTGTTTTCTATCCCAACATGATATATATATGTATGTATACATGTGATTGCATAAGATTATTTGACTTGGTTTTGAATAATGACATTATTTTATTCCTCTATCCTTGAGTTACATGCTAGCGCTCCAACTGCTAACCGTCTTCGAACGCTAGATCCCCATGCGATGCAGGCGCCAAAACTTTTTTTATTTTCTCTGCGCACCGATCAGGTGTTCGAGTTGGTTCGTAAGATGACATTAAAGTGATGAGCTTCCATACTTCAGAAGACTTCATTTCATCGTCTTTATTACTTGTGTCCTAGACCTTGTTCAGGCTTTGTTTTTGGCTATCATCGGGGACATATCCCGATATTTTATTGATTTTGATTTATAGAGGCTTTGTTGGATTACTGTAGGCCTGGGTATGTTATTTTGGTGGATTAGTTTGATTGGCATACGGTTGTCTGATTACCGATGATTGGTTTAGACATTTCATGAATTAATATTAGTCTTAGTTTACTCTATCTTGTTAGATATTCAGAATTCATATGACACTTGAGGTTGTTGTGTTGACTAGGTTAGGTGAAGGGGGTAATCTCTAATCCACATGGGACTTGAGATACCCATCATGGACAAGCACTAGTTTGGGCCGTGTCAAAATTGGTATCAGTGCCTAGGTTCATGGTCAATTGGGTGTCCACAAAGCTGTGTTAAGTAGAGTCTCTTTTATGAATGTGTAGCGTGCCACACTTATAAGAGAGAGGCTATGAGACATTTAGGAATGTTTTCCTTTCTATTTGTCTTAATTTCAGGATGTAAAGTCTAAGGTTTTGCCTCTGATTTTTTTTATTTACTCATCTTTTAGACCATACTTCCAAGAAGATCTGATGTGCGTATGAATTTTTCTGTCCCGTTTAAGGACAATATGGATGGAGCTCGTCTAACTCTTGGGTCCAGACCCGGTCAAGGGTCACTACTTCTAACTGTCCTCGTGGAGTCATGCCTATCCCTATTGATTTTACTTTTGAGGGCGGCACTTATACTCAGTCGCATCCTGGGGAGGTTACTAATACTGAGTTCTGTTCCTCCATTAACCTATTGACTCAGTTGGTAACATCTCAGTCACAATAGTTGGGTTCTGCTAGTATTGCTATGGGTTCATCCAAGGCCACTTGAATTGGCCAATTTATGAGGTTGCATCCTCTAATGTCTACTGGTACAAAGGTTGATGAGGATCCTCAAAGTTTCATTGATGAGATGGGAAATATCTTTCGGGTTATGGATGCTTTAAAGGTTGAAGGTATAGAGTTTGCTGCCTATCAATTAAAGGATGTGGCGTACTAGTGGTATGAAGAGTGGGATTATTCAAAAGGCGAGGATGCTGGTTCTGCCTTATGGGATGATTTTTCTTATGCGTTTCTAGATTGCTTCTTTCCTCAGGAGTTGAGGGAGGCGAAGGAAGAAGAATTTGTTAACTTGAAGCAAGGAAGAATAACGATCAAGGAGTATGCTTTGAAATTCCATCAGTTTCCAGGTATGCTCCTTAATTGGTATCTAACATGAGGGCTTGTATGAGAAAGTTTTCTTCGGGATTATCCTATGAGTTGATTCTTGAGAGGAAGGCTGCCCTGTTGAATAAGGACATGGACATCTCTAGATTGGTCGTGTATATACAATAAGTTGAAGAGGAGAAAAAGAAGCAAACTGATATTAGTGAGAGGTAGAGCAAGAAATTTCAGTTTTCAGAACAGGGTGGAGGCCAACAACAGAGTGGGAAGTGGCCTAAGCAGAAGAGCTGGGAGAGTTCTAACTCCTACTCGATGGTTAGTGCCACTTACCTAAAGCCGTCTGGTGATGCTTCTAGGGCACAATGCCTAATCTCAGGCCAGTGGGACCTAGTCAACACCATCCTACCCTCTCTACAGATTTTCTAGTCAGCACCACCGTGGTTAGTACGAGAAAGGGAGGAACCAATGTTTTATGTGTGGTCAAATTAGACATCTGTAGTGGGATTGTCCCTCTAGAGTTGCTTCTAGGTCAAATAAGGTTCCTGTTGCCTCTTTATCTGCTTCTGCACCAAAGGGTGCTACCTTTGGCTTCGGCACTGGTCGGGACCATCTTTATGATCTTACTACTCATCAGGAGTCTGAGGCATCTCCAGATGTTGTACTGGTATGTTGAAACTTTTTTCTCGTGATGTGTATTGTTTACTTGATCCAGGGCTCACTCTCTCTTATGTGACCCCATTTGTGGCAGTGCATTTTAGTTTTGGTCTTGATGTCTATCAGACTCTTTTTCTATTTCTACCCTTGGTGAGAGACTCTGTGGTTGTCAAAAGAGTCTATAGGGGTCGTGTGGTGTCTTTTGGTAATAAAGAAACTCTGGTAGACTTGATAGATTTAGACATGGTTGACTTTAATGCTATTTTGGGGATGGATTGGTTGCTCTCGCGCTATGCTTCTTTAGACTGTCAGACCTGTAAGGTCATGCTTAATTTCCCTAATGAGCCAATTGTCGAATGAGAGGGAATTTCTCTAGTGCCTAAGGGAAGGTTCATATCATATCTTAGAGACCGCAACTTAATTTCCAAAGGCCGTCTCTATCATCCGATCCAAGTTAAGGATTCTAACCTGGAGAGTCCTTTCTTACATTCTATTCCTATGGTAAATAAGTCTCCTAAAGTCTTCCTTGATGACCTTCCTGGTGTCCCTCTCGATAGGGAGATTGATTTTGGTATTGATCTTATTTCGGACACTCGTCCTATTTTTATTCCCCCATATAGAATGGCTCCAGCCGAGTTGAAGAAACTCAAGAAGCAGTTGAAAGACCTCTTAGACAAGGGTTTCATCCATCCTACTATGTCCCTGTGGGGTGCAATGGTATTGTTCGTATGTAAGAAGAATGGGTTCCTTCGAATGTGTATTGATTACTAACAATTAAACAAGATAATGGTAAATAATAAGTATCCCCTTATGAGAATTGATGATCTCTTTGATCAGCTTCAGGGTGCCAAATTCTTCTCTAAGATCGATCTTTGATTCGGGTATCATCAGTTAAAGATTAGGGAGGTGGATATCCTTAATACAACTTTTCATACTCGATATGGGCATTTTAAGTTCTTTGTGACATTGTTTGGATTGACCAATGCCCCTGCGACATTTATGGATTTAATGAATAGGGTCTTCCGTCAGTTTCTAGATTTGTTTGTAATTGTCTTTGTTGATTATGATGTATTCTAAGAGTGAGGAGGATCATGCCGATCACCTCCGCCTTGTGTTGCAGACCTTGAAAGATCAACAGTTGTATGCTGAGTTCTCTAAATATGAATTCTGGTTAAATTTCGTAACTTATATAGGTCATTATTATCTAGTAAGAGGATTATGGTGGATCCACAAAAGGTTGTTGTTGTGGATAAGTGGCCTAGACCCATGACTATAATCGTTATTCAAAGCTTATTGGGTCTAGCTGGTTACTATAAAAGGTTTTTGGTAAGCTTTTCTTCTATTGCTGCTCCATTGACCAAGTTGACTTAGATGAAGGTGAAGTTCTTATGGTCTGATGCTTGTGAGGATAGCTTTAAGAAGCTAAAAGATAAGTTGACTTCAGCTCTGATCTTGATTCTACCCGAGGGTATCGAGGGTTTTGTCATCTATTGTGATGCATCTCGGGTTGGTTTGGGATGCGTGTTGATACAACATGGTAAGGTGGTTGCTTATGCCTTTAGACAGTTAAAGGTTCATAAGAAGTACTATCCGACTCATGACTTAAAATTGTTAGATGTGGTATTCGTGGTGAAAATTTGGTGTCACTATCTCTATGGGATCCATGTTGATATTTTTTCTGATCATAAGAGCATACAATATGTGTTCACTCTGAAAGAGCTTAATCTCAGGCAGAGGATGTGGCTTGAGGTGTTGAAAGATTATGATATGAGTCTTTACTACCATCCAGGTAAAGCTAATATGGTTGCTGATACTCTTAGCAGGTTGTCCATGGCCATGGGTATCTTTATAATACCTCATACTTTTTCCTAGCTTAAATTTGTCCCTTTGAATGTCAAAGACTTTCTTTAAATATGAATGCATTTTTATGCACGTGGAAATTTTAAGATTTCAACTTTCCATTGTATGGGAAATTGAATAAGCTTTCCAACGATATAAAATTCGCCCAAATTCGATAATCGGTAAAAAGTTATGGCTATTTTAAGTTCCAGCCATAAAACACTGTTATTTTAACCCTTACCACATCATGGAGACATTCCAAATGAAAATTTTCAATTTCCAGTGTGACTTCGCGATCATGGAGCGTTGCGGAGCAGGCCAAATTGGAATTTGACAATTTTCAATGGGCCTCCGCGATGGTGGCGCGTCGCAAAGGTGGTCAGAATGGCAATCCAAAGCCTTACTGTGCAAGCTCCGTGTCACGGTGCTTGTCCAGGTCCCAATTGTCCCTTTTTCAGTGGCTTGGTGCGATAGTGGCACATCGCGCCAAGGCTACAAATCGGGAAGTTTTCCAGTTTTGCAATTTTAAATCCCAGGGGCCGTTTGATCTTTTCCCATGACCTCAAATCCGCCTAAACACGGAATTTAACCCTAAGAGAGCCCTATTTTCTCACTTTTACATTATTATCTCAATTAAAATCAACCCTTTTCATGAACAAGAACCCTAATCCCCAAATTCAAGGCCAATTCTCACGAATTCACCAAGAACTTCAAGAAATTCATTATCCCAGGTATGTTAGATATTCATCCATGGGTTCCTTTCACCTATGGAGTCCAAGTACCCAATTAAATTTCAAAGTTATCATCTTTTCAAGGTTTATGAGATCAAATTATGATTTCACCGATGAATCTCCATGAATTATAATTTATTACCATATTTTCATAAAATTATTATTATTATTATTTGGTTCTCCATGTTTTAATAGTATTATTTATTGAACTAAACCATGATTTACTACTAGTATATTGAATTCATGCTATTTCTATTAAATCCATGATATTCCTATTATTGTTTTAAACTATAAACTATAAGTGTTTGATAAAATTCCTACAAGAGTGATTGATTTAATAAAAGCCTTCATGTTTTGTCCTCTATGTTTTAGAGTCATTTTACTATTGTTGTTTTTAGTCCTGGGGGTATTGAATACCCGAAAACCATAGCTGCTTATTTAGTCTAGTCTTAGTGCATTACAGAATAGCCTTCAGAACATACTATGAACATTATCAGAATAGTTGAATATCAGTCAGTTAAACTCAAAATAGTCTAGTATTTCAGTGTCGATTAGTTGGGAGTAGGATTTAGTACCGAGCGAGTGTAGGGATGGCGACTTCCCCGTCAGATAGGCAAAGTCGTTAGTAGAAGTCCCTATACTCCAGAACTACGTAGCCAATATAGGATATGAGAAGTCACCCATCAGATTAGGCTTGACGATCTCACAGGGGTCACACGTCAGTTCAGGCTTGACACCCTTAGTCCTTTGGATATTATACCAGTACAGTGGATCCATACAACCAGTGTTAGTACCCGTGGCACGTTATTGTTACCCTTCCAATTAGGGTTACAGGTTGGACCCCGATTAGCTTAGATTGGGGCATGTCGGTTAGATGATACCACCCACAGTCTCAGTCGTAGTCTCAGTTATAGTATCAGTTCAGTTATTCAGTCATAGAGTTGTTTGACCAAAGCATATAGATTTCAGTTATTCTAGTATTTCAGTTTACAAATTTTGTACAGTCCTATTATATACTTGGTCATGCATCCTCAATATCTACAGATTTCCATGCATTTTTAGTATTTACAGACTTTTATGCATATACAGTATTTACATGCTCTACATATCTCCAGTATTTACAGACTCTTATGATCTCTATTCAGTATTCCATGTCGTACATGTATATTCAGATAGTTCATTATTTCTATTCATGAAACCTTGCATGCCATCCTACCTCATTTAGCATACCATTACATTCAAAGTACTGATCGCATACTTTTCTTTTACGCTATGATGTATCTTATCATAGGTGATGACGCTCGATTCTCGGATCACACTTCGACTTTACTTCTCAGACTATCAACAATACAGTAGCAGTGTTGAGTCCTCATAATTCAAAGAAAGTTTATTTTACTTCATATCTCTATTTCAGTAGTTAGCAGAGTTAGTTGGGAACTGTCCCATCAACTCATATTCAATCAGTCAATTTTAGAGGCTTTTCATACATTGAGTTAGTCATTCAGTATTCAGATTCTCAGTTGACATGTCAGTTTATCAATATTTAACATATTCAGTCAATTATTTCTATTTCCATATTTCAGTTGTGATTTAGTTATTAAAAACCTTATGGCAATATTAATTGTTTTTCTATAATTATGATATCATTGTTCAGTATTCACAGTAGGTACCAGCTCATGGGTTAGCTTATAGTTTTTCGAGACTGTAAGCACCGTGTGACGACTAGGGGTAGTCTCGGGTCGTTACAAACTTGGTATCAGAGCCTATGATTTTAAAGTATCCTAGGAAGTCTGAAAGATGCGTCAAGTAGAGTCTTGTACATGGGTGTATAGCGCGCCATACTTATGGACGAGAGGCTACAAGGTGTTTAGAAAAATATTCCCTTTCTTTCAGTATTCATATCGTGCGAGGGAGCATGAGCTCAAGTTAAACTCTCAGTCTAATCCTTTTCTTCCCTTAGTTTACAGAAAATGCCTCCTAAGAAGAATGGAAGAAGAAAAGTTAATCAACTAGCCCCTCAGCCCATCTAAGCGAATCCTTTGGATGAGCATGTCTCTCACGCAGAATTCAGGGCTGCATTCACCACTCTATCCAACTCCGTGGCAGCTCAAAATGAATGGCCAGCTGTTGTTTCGGCCAACCCAGTGGCCAATACTACTGCTACCAGAATTTGGTATTTCACCTGGATGAATCCTCTTTTTTTCATGGGATCTAAGTCTGAAGAGGATCCACAAGAATTCCTAGATATGGTTCAGAAGGTCATGGATGCTATGGGGGTGACATCTAGTTAGAGTGCTGAGTTAGCTGCATATTAATTGTAGGATGTAGCCCATACTTGGTTTAAGCAGTGGAAGGTTGATAGGGTTATTGATGCGTGACCTATAGAATGGGAAGAGTTTACCACAGCTTTCTTAGACAAATTCTCCCCATTGGAGTTGAGGGAGGCCAAGGTGTAAGAATTTATTATCTTGAGATAGGGAAGCATGAGTGTGAGGGAGTATTCCTTCAAGTTCACTCAGTTACCTAGGTATGCTCTTCATGTGGTGGCTGATAACAGGTCTAAGATGAGCAAATTTGTGTTTGGAGTGTCTGATATGTGGTCAAGGAGTGTAGGACCGCAATGCTGATTAGTGAGATGGATTTTTCTAGGCTGATGGTCCATGCTCAATAGATAAAGGAGAAGAAAATTAAGGAGAGAGAGAGAGAGAGGGAACAAGAAAGCTAGAACGGGTACCTTTAACTTCAGTCAGCCAAAGTTAGAGAGTGGTAACCTTTCTTAGTTTCATCAAAGGTCTTCAGCCCCAGCACCCTCTTTAGTCAGTGCTCCCATAACCAAATTCAGAAGCGACAATAGGGATAGGGCACCAGGCTTTAAATCCAAGCTCAGTGTTAGCAGTGCTCATACTAATCCTCTATGTCAGAAATGTGGCAGACACCATCAGGACAAGTATAGAGTGGGTAGTGATGTGTGCTTTGGGTATGGCAAGACAGGCCATCGAATTCGAGAGTGTCGAGTAGTTTCTCATAAAGGTAGGGATGTATGACATCAAGGCCAGTCCCATCAGTTTTCAGTTCCATTCGGTCGCCCAAATCAGCAGGGTGCCGCTTTCAGTGCTACTAGTGGTCAGCGTTCAAATAGATTTTATGCTCTTCATCCCACCAAGATCAGGAAAATTCTCTTGATGTAGTTACTAGTACGTTGTAGGTATTTCACTTATATGTTTACGATTTACTAGACCCTGGAGCTTCTCTTTCTTTTATAACTCTATATATAGCAGTCAATTTCGGAGTCAGTCCCAAAACTCTTGTAGAGCCCTTTTTAGTGTCCACCCTAGTAGATTTTCCATTGTAGCCAGATAGGTATACAAGAACTATTTGGTCACAATATCTCAGAAAGTTACCTAAGTTGATCTCGTAGAGTTAGAGATGATGGATTTTGATATTATTCTTGGCATGGATTGGCTCTACTCATGCTATGCCTTAGTTGACTGTAGAAACATAATAGTTCATTTTCAGTTTCCAAATGAACCAATCCTTGAATGGAGGGGTAGTACTACAACTCTTACGAGTCAGTTGATTTCGTACCTTAGAGAGAGAAAGATGATATCGAAGAGGTGTATTTACCATCTTGTGCGAGTCAAAGACTCGAATTCAGAAACTCCAGTTCTTGAGTCAGTTCCAGTAATAAATAAATTCTCAGACGTATTTCCTGGAGTTCCTCCCGTTAGGGAAATTGACTTCGGAATCGACCTTCTTCTAGATACTCAACCCATATCTATTCCTGTAATATCCTGCAAATTCATGTGTTAGAAATCAGCTATTTAAGCTCTTCAAAAGCTCCAACACTTAGAAAATTTTAGCTAAGTGTTCAACACTTAATCTCATTTTAAGCCTCCAAACTTCGGGGATTTATTTGACGTTGTTTTTTAATTTTTAAGTTGTGTTATGATGGGGAAAGGTCGTAGTACATCTCGGGTAAGTTTTGGAATTTTTTGGATAGCGTAAGGGCACGTTTGGGTGCCCAAACTAGTAGCAAAAGGCGATAAACCCGCCACACTCTGGACTTAGCACCTCTCTAGGCGGGGCGACGCCTTGCTAAGTCCGACGGACTAGGTAGGGCGGCGCCTTGTGGATCGCCTTAGGCTAATTTTTTTCCATTCCACACCCGAATTTCTAAGGGTAAAATGGTCCTTTTCCACCCTATATATACTCTTAAACACGGGATTTGACCCTTTTGAAGCCAAAATATCGTGTTTCTCTAAAAAATTATTCAAGAACAAACTTAGGGTTTGAATAGGGGATCTAAATTCAAGCTCAAAGCCAAGAATCTCTTTGTCAGTTTTCGTGAAATCATGAATTAAGGTATGGACAGTGTTCATTGATGTACTCCTTTCATCCATGAAGCTCAAGAATCCCATTTTACGTAGATAGCATGGTTTTGATGTTGTGAAGTAATTTTGGCTATGTTTATGATGTTGAATGGTTCCCAAGTTGGAATCTTTATGTGTTTTTATAAATCTATGATATCATATGAGTTGGAAACATGTAAATTTGGTTGTTCATGATGAATAATTTGATGACTTCACCTATGCCTAAGTTGTGCATGTAAGGTGTTTGGTAAAATCCTTAAGAGACTAAAAATCATGTATTATAGCTAAATTAAGACTTAAAAGACAAATATATCTATTGCCTTATGAGAAAAATGACTTCTATGATATGGTTATACATTATGGTTGTTGATAGGATGATCATGAAACTAGATGGATGGACTTATGGCATGTTGTGTTATGCATTCTCTTCCATGTATAATATTTTGAGAACTATGTGTAGTATGAAATCCCCAACTTATGATATTATGAATTGTGGACTTTAGTCCTATGATCTATAAGGGTCATGTTAGGTCAGTATCCTTCTATCGAGTCCTGGGGGTACTTGTACGATATAGCTGTGTGCCTAGAGCCAGTGTTATGTTTTCATGATATCCTCAGTCAAGCCATGTTCATTAGAATTCAATCAGCCATATGACTCACAAAAGACTCAGTATTCTCAGTAATCTCAGTAAATCTTAAAAAGCTCAGTAATTCAGTAATCTCAGTAATATTCTATCAGTCAATAGAACTCAGTTAACGCAGTCTAGTCAGTTCAGTTATTCATGTTCAGTGTCTATCCAGTTGGGAGTAGAAATTAACACCGAGTGAACCCAAGGGTGGGAACACACACTGTCAGGTGAGGGTGTGATTCGTAGAAGTAATCCTTATGTTTCAGAACTATATAGCCAACATAGGTTGAGACATTAACGCTATCAGATCGAGGGTTGATGAGGTGGATCAACACTATTAGATGAGGGTTCCACCATTCTCTTTTTAGAGACACTATCAGATGAGGGTCACCCATAGCTTGTCCTTACCAGTGGCATAATATTAACACCCTTCTAATTGAGATAATAGATTGGAACCCAAGTCAGCTATAATAGATCATTTAGGGCATGTCGGTTAGATGACTACTTTCCACAGTTTTAGTCTCAGTCTCAGTAAAAGAACTCAGATAGTTCTTCAGATTTCAGGATTGTCAGATACAGTCAACTCAGAATAGCATGAAACTCAGCTAGTTTCATCAGAACCTAGATTATCAGATACAGTCTCTTAGTATTAATTATATCAGTTATCAGTAACTCATGTTATTAGTACTCAGACTCATTAATCATGTTATCACAAACTCAGTCACAGTTATTATGTATTCATGCATGTATTCTCACGTCCATGCTAGACAGTCAGTTAGTATTATCCATGTATGTGAACCCTTGCATTAGCCTACCTCACTTGCATACTCAATACATTCAATCGTACTGATGCATTCACACTATGGTGTTTTATTCTATACTATAAGTTCAGACGCACGAGCTCCATTTCCAGAGCAATAGTAGTATTCCAGCTTGCAGTACTCAGAGTCAGTGGTGAGTCCTCATTATGCGAGGATGATATTATTTCATTATTTTATTAATTCAGTAGACGGTGTTAGTTGGGGACTTGTCCCATCAACTCCTTATTCAAACAGTAGATGCTTTCAGACTATATGCAGACTAGATTTCAGACTTAATTTGGACTTCAGTATTTTCAGTTTTATTTTGGTATTGTTATACCACATTATTCAGACTATGTTTTATCAGACATTATGATTCAGTTTTGAACTTTATGGTATTTTAGTTTATGTTTCTGCATTTATATGACATATATTATACAGTGTATAGGTACAGATATCAGTCATGGGTTAGCTTGTGGTCCTTCGAGGTCATAATCACCGTGTAGCATTCCAGGCACCAGGCTTGGGGCGTTACAATTCCGCCATACAGAATGGCTCCAGCTGAACTCAAGGAGTTAAAAGAAAAGTTAAAAAATCTTCTAGATAAGGGCTTCATCAGACCCAGTGTCTCCCTGTGGGGCGCACCTATTCTATTCGTGCATAAGAAAGATGGTTCTCTCAGAATGTGTATTTACTACCATTAGTTGAACAAGGTCACTGTCAAGAATAAATATCCACTTCCTAGAATAGATGATTTGTTTGACCAACTTCAGAGTGCCAGTTACTTTTCCAAGATAGACCTCAGATCAGGCTATCATCAGCTCAGGGTCAGGGAATGTGACATCCCAAAAATAGCTTTTCAAACTCAGTATGGTCACTTTAAATTTCTAGTCATGTCCTTTGGTCTCACGCATGCCCCAACAACCTTCATGGACTTGATGGACCGAGTGTTCAAGCAGTACTTGGACATGTTCGTTATAGTCTTCATTGATGACATTGTTGTTTACTCTCGTAGCAAAAGTGATGATGCAAACCACCTCAAAATAGTGCTTCAGACTCTTAGAGCTCATCAATTGTTCGCTAAATTCAGTAAGTGTGAATTCTGTCTAAGATTAGTAGCTTTTCATATTATTTCTGGTGATGACATTAGGGTTGATCCTAAAAAAACTGAGGCGGTGAGAAATTGACCTAGACCCATCTCTCCAGCAGACATCAGGAGTTTCTTGGGTTTAGCTAGCTATTACCGTCGGTTTGTTGAAGAAATTTCATCAATTGCATCCCCATGTCCAGATTGACTCAGAAGAGAGTTAAGTTCCAGTGGTCAGATTCCTGTGAGAAGAGTTTTCAGGAGTTGAAGGCTCGACTCACCTCTGCCTAGTTCTTACCTTGCTATATGGTTTAGATGGGTTTATTATATACTGTGATGCATCCAGAGTAGGTTTGGGTTATGTCCTCATGCAGAGAGGTAAGGTCATAGCCTATGTCTCCAGACAGCTTAAGACCCATGAGAAGAATTACCCTACTCATGATATTGAGCTAGCAACAGTAGTATTCACCTTAAATATTTAGAGACATTACTTGTATGGGGTGCACGTTGATGTGTTCATTGACCATAAAAGCCTTCAGTATGTTTTTTTTCAAAAAGGTTTGAATTTGCGTCAAAGAAGGTGGTTAGAGTTACTGAAAGACTTTGACATGAGTATTCTGTAGAATCCAAGAAACGCCAATGTAGTGTTTATTCTCTTAGTTGATTGTCCATGGGAAGTGTAGCTCATATTGAGGATGGAAAGAAGAAACTAGCTCAAGAAGTTCATCTGCTTGCTCGACTAGGTATCCGCTTAGTCAATTCAGCAAAAGGTAGTGTGTGGGTGTAGAGTATCTCAGAATTATCTCTAGTTTCTAAGGTAAAGAAAAAGCAGGATAGAGATCCCAGTCTAGTCAAGTTGAAAGAATCAGTTAGAGATCAGAAAATTGAGATTTTTTCCCAAGGGGGAGATGATGTGCTGTGTTGTCAGGGTGGATTATGTGTGCCTGGTGTAGATAATTTAAGGCAATGAATTCTTGAAGAAGCACATGGTGCGCGTTACTCTATTCATCCAGGGGCCACGAAGATATACCGCAATTTGTGGGAGATCTATTGAGGTCGGTGATTTTATGTACCTGAAAATCTCTCCCATGAAGGGAGTGAAGAGGTTTGTCAAGAAGGGAAACTTAGTCCCCGCTATGTCGGTCCCTTCAGAATCCTCAGGCATTTCGTAAAGGTAGCTTACGATCTTGAGTTGCCTTCAGATCTAGCTTCAATACACCCAATGTTCCATGTCTAATTGTTGAAGAAGTATATTAGTGATCCAGCTGTAGTTGTTCCCTTAGAAAACGTAGACATTCAGATCAGTCTTTCCTATGGGGAAGTTCCAGTCAAAATTCTTGATCATCAAGTTCGTAGACTAAGTAACAAAGAAGTTCAAGTCAAAGTTCTTTGGCGAAATCAGTCTATTGAGGGAGCCATTTGGGAAGCAGAAGCAGGACCAAGTACCCTCATCTTTTCTCCATGAATTCAGATTCAATATAAGGTACAAATCTTCTTAATATTCCTCTTTGTCATGCTCAGTTTCAGTTTCATATCATGTTCATGCCAGTCATGCATTTACAGGTCCAGTTCAGTAATAAATCACGTCACAGGCTCAGTCATTAAACCATGTTCTCAACATGTATTTTCAATATGTACTCTCAGTTCCTTAGTGCCTTCAGTCTAGCCAGCCATATTCGAGGATGAATGTCCCTAAGAGGGGAGATATTGTAATACCCCGTACTTTTTTCTAGCTAAAATTTATTCCTAGAATGTCAAAGATTTGCTTTAAAGATGAATGTATTTTATGCATGTGGAAATTTCAAGATTTCAACTTTCCATTGTGTGGGAAATTGAATAAGCTTTCCAACGATATAAAATTTGCCCAAATACGATAATCGGGTAAAAATTTATGGCTATTTTAAGTTCCAGCTGTAAAACACCATTATTTTAACCCTTAGCGCATTGCGGAGATAGTCCAAATGAAAATTTTCAATTTTCAGTATGACTTCGTGATCATGGCGCGTCGCGGAGCAGACCAAATTGGCATTCGGAAATTTCCAGTGGGCCTCCGCGATGGTGGTGCATCGCGAAGGTGGTCAAAATAGCAATCCAAAGCCTTACCGCGATAGCTCCGTGTCACGGTGCTTGTGTAGGTACCAATTGTACCTTTTTCAATGGCTTGGTGTGATAGTGGCACATCGCGCCAAGGCTACAAATTGGGAAGTTTTCTAGTTTTGCGATTTTAAACCCCAGGGACCGTTTGGTCTTTTTCCATGACCTCAAATCCACCTAAACACGGGATTTAACCCTAAGAGAGCACTATTTGCTCACTTTTACATTATTCTCTCAATTAAAAATCAACCCTCTTCAATAAAAAGAACCCTAATCCCCAAATTCAAGGCCAATCCTCACGAATTCACCAAGAACTTCCAGAAATTCATTATCCCAGGTATGTTAGATGTTCATTTATGGGTTCCTTTCACCCATGGAGTCCAAGTACCCAATTTAATTTCAAAGTTATTATCTTTTCAAGGTTTATGATAGCAAATTATGATTTCACCCATGAATCTCCATGAACTATGATTTATTACCATGTTTTCATGAAATTATTATTATTATTTGGTTCTCCATGTTTAATAGTATTGTTTATTGAACTAAACCATGATTTACTACTAGTATTTTGAATTCATGCTATTTCTATAAACTCCATGATATTTTTATGATTATTTTAAACCATGAACTATAAGTGTTTGATAAAATGCCTACAAGAGTGATTGATTTAATAAAAGCCTTCATGTTTTGTCCTCCATATTTTAGAGTCATTTTACTATTGTTGTTTTTAGTCCTGGGGGTATTGAATACCCGAAAACCATAGCTTCTTATTCAGTTTTGTCTCAGTACATTACAGAATTGCCTTCAGAACATACGATGAGCATTATCAGTATAGTTGAATATCAGTCAATTAAACTCAAAGCAATCTAGTATTTCCGTGTCATTCAGTTGGGAGTAGGATTTAGCCCCGAGTGAGTGTAGGGATGGCGTCTTCCCCGTCAGATAGACAGAGTTATTAGTATCAGTCCTTATACTCCAGAACTGTAACACCCCAAATTTGGTACCCGAAATGCTACACGGTGCCCATGACCCCGAAGGACCACAAGCTAACCCATGACTGATATCTTTAAACTGAGCACTGAATAATAGTAATAATATCGTAAATACAAAAACATGAATTGAAAGTCCATAAGGTTCAATACTAGTACATAACTGAAAAAAATATGGTATAACAATACCAAAACAACTGAGATAATTGTCTGAACATACTATAGTCTGAAAGCCTCTAAACTGCCTGAATAAGGAGTTGATGGGATATGTCCCCAACTAACTCCAACTACTGAAATAAATTGAAAACTGAAATAATAATGTGATCATCATGTCCTTGAAGGATGAGGACTCATAGCTAACTTTGATCGCTGAACTGGGATGCTACTGGTTCTCTGGAGCTCGTGCTTCTAAACCTATGGTATAAGACACCATAACACAAATGTATCAGTACTTTGAATATACTGGTATGTAAGTGAGGTAGGTTGAATGCAATAGGTTCATATGCATGAACAATACTAACTGACTGACTAACATGAACGCGAGAATACATGCATGCATACGTAACTATAACTGAGATCATGATAGGATTGAATACTGAGTTCTGACTACTGAGTCTATTGATATTGACATCTGAGTCACTGATACTATATTACTGAATACTGAGGGACTGATACTATGCCTCTGATACATGGATAACTATGTCTGATAGTTCTGATTATGAAGAACTGGTCTGATTGACTGTATCTGACAGTCCTGAAGCTGAATGCTGATAACATAAGTTCTGATAATTGATATAACTAATAACATGAGTGACTGTATCTGACAGTCTTAAACCTGATGGAACTAGCTTAGTTTCGTACTGTATCTGAGTAACTGAATCTGAGATCAGTCTTATCTAGCGGATGATCTCTACATCTGATGATACTAATACTGATTGACCATAGTTGAGATTAGTCCTGTCTGGTGGGTGATCCTGGGGTCTATTTATAATGATAAGGATTGACTATATCTAACAGTCCTAAATCTATACTACTTAGCTGAATTGACTGTATCTGACAGTCCTGATTCTGTAACTGAAACTGTGGGATGTATTCATCTAGACGACATACCCCATACTAAGCCAACTGGGGTCCAACCCGTAACCCCAGTTGGAAGGGTGTCAGTACTGCGCCACTGGTAAAGACAACTGCTGTAGAGTCAGTCCTAATCTAGCGGGTGACCCCTGGGATCAGTCCTATACATTTAAATATGCTAACGGGTGATCCCTGAGTATGTCAGTCCTATCTAACGGGTGACATCTCGTACCTATGCTGGATACATAGTTTTGGAACTTAGGGATTTCTTCCGGGGATCTCAGTCCTATCTAGTGGGTGAGTCCCCACCCCTAGGCTTGCTCGGTGCTAAATCCTACTCCCATCTGAAAGAAACTGAACTGATTAACTGAACTGAAGTAATTAACTGAACTGAGATAATTCTAATGGTATTGTTTAGCGAAGCTAAACTGAATTTACTGAGATCTATTGACTGATGGAATGTACTGAGTTCTAAGAACTGACTGAGAGTACTGAAGTTACTGAGATTGACCGAGAATACTGAGGTTGTTGAGAATACTGAGTACTGAGATTACTGAAATACTAAGATTACTGAAATTTTTGAGATTTCTGGGTTTTCCCGAGTCACATGACTGACTGAGTTCTATGGATCATAGCTTGACTGAGAGTATCTTGAAAACATGGCATAGCTCTAGGCACACAGCTAAATTGTCGGGTACAAGTACCCCCAGGACTCGATGGAAAGAAACTAACATAGCATGACTTACGTGAACACATGGCCAACAACATAATTTATAATTCATATATTGAAGCACTTCATCAAACATGTGATATGCATAAACTTGTACAAACATGGGGATTTCATAATATCATGCTAGTTTGGCACTTTTCCTTCGTCTAGGCATTTAATCAAACACATGGTAGGCATAATATATGTAGACAACATTATATAACAATCAAACATCATGATTCATATCTAATTTCATCATCCAAGGGTTTTAATCCTAGGTTTACATGAATCTACATCTTTACTAGTCAATTCCATATGAAATTTATCACCGAACATGAATTAAAACTTAATTGGTCATTATAAACATGAGCAACACAAACCCAACATGGAATTCATACAAAAATCCATACACTTGAATTTGAAAAGAGATTCTTGAACTTCATGGATGAAAGGAGTCCATGAATGAACACTATACATACCTAGGATGTGATTTCTTGAGGATTGACGGTGAAATTTTTTTGAATTTGAATCCCCAATAGAAACCCTAGCTTGTTCTTGTGAGAAACTTGAGAGAAACTAGTATATTTTGGGTGAAGAATGGCTAAATCACGTGTTATTAGGTTTAAATAGGGGTAGGAAATTGATCCTTTTAACCCTGGAAGGGTCTTTAATTTCTGAGAAAATTTTTCGATTTTCATCCTTGGCGAGACACGCCACTATCGCGCCAAGTCACTGGAAAGTGACAAATGGAAAATTGCATAGTGGCGCGACGCGGAGCTATCACGTTACCACCTTATCTATGACCTGGAAGTTTGGCGTGATGTGCCACTATTGCAGAGCAACACTGGAAATTGACAATTACCATTTGAGCTATCTCCGTGACGCGCTGAAGGCTCAGGTGATACGCTGTCTCACTAAAAAGGCTCTAACTCTTCACCCGGGTGTTGGATTTGGGAAAATTTGGTATCGATGGAAAGATTATTTGTTTTTCCACATGATAAAAAGTAAAAATCTTGAAAATACCACGTGTACAAAAGTAGATTAATCTTTCAAAGAAAGCTTCTGACATTCTTGGTAAACTTTTCAAGCTAGGAAAAGTACGGGGTATTACAAAAACTACATAGCTAGCATAGGATATGAGAAGTCTCCCATCAGATTAGGCTTGACTATATCGTAGGGGTCACCCGTCAGTTTAGGCTTGACACTCTTAGTCCTTTGGATATTATACCAGTTCAGTGGATCCACACAGCCAGTGTTAGTACCCGTGGCACGGTATTGATACCCTTCCAACTGGGGTTACAGGTTGGACCCCGATTAGCTTAGATTGGGACATGTCAGTTAGATGATACCTCCTACAGTCTCAGTCATAGTCTCAGTTTCGGTATCAGTTCAGTTATTCAGTCATAGAGTTGTTTGACCAAAGCATACAGATTTTAGTTATTCCAGTATCTCAGTCTACAAATTTTGTACAGTCCCGTTATATGCTTGGTCATGCATCCTCAGTATCTACATATTTCTATGAATTTTCAGTATTTACAGACTTTTATGCATATACAATATTTACATGCTCTACATGTCTCTGTATTCACAAATTCTCATGATCTCTATTTAGTATGTAATGTCATATATGTATATTTAGATAGTTCATTATTTCTATTCACGAAACCTTGCATACCGGCCTACCTTATTTAGCATACCAGTACATTCAAAGTACTGATCACATACTTTTCTTTTGCACTATGATGTATCATATCATATGTGTTGACTCTCAGTTCTTGGATCATACTTAGACTTCACTTCTCAGACTATCAGTAGTACAGTAGTAGTGGTGTGTCCTCATCATTCGAGGATAGTCTATTTTACTTCATATCTCTATTTTAGTAGTTAGCAGAGTTAGTTGGGGCTTGTCCCATCAACTCATATTCAGTCAGACAGTTTTAGAGGCTTTTCATACATTGAGTTAGTCATTCAGTATTCAGATTCTCAGTTGACATGTCAGTTTATCAATATTTTAATAGAATCAGTCAGTTATTTCTATATCTATATTTCAATTATGATTTAGTTATTAGAAACCTTATGGAAATATCAGTTGTTTTTTCATAATTATGATATTATTGTTCAGTGCTCACAGCAGGTACCAGCTCATAGATTAACTTATAGTCCCTCCAGACTGCAAGCATCGTGGATGATTAGGGAGTAGTCCTGGGTCGTTATAATCTTGTCATATGTGGATAAGGATAAGAAGGAACTCATGAAAGACATTTACCATTTAGCTATCCTTGATGTTCGTCTCTTGGACTCTAAGGATGGTGGTGTGTTTGTGCAACAGGTGGCTCGATTATCTCTTGGTTTGAAAATAAAAAAGAAATTGGTATTAGATTTTCTCTCGATGAAGATCAAGGATGATGTGGGTAAGCAGAAGGTGATGGCCTTTAAGATCGGTGATGATGGTAGCTTGAGGTACCAAGAGAGGTTGTGTGTTCTCGATGTGGATGGATTGCAAGGTAGGATTTTGGTAAAGGACCATGAATAGTGGTATACGGTTCATCACGATTTAACAAATATGTAACATGATCTTAATAATACGTATTGGTGAAATAACATGAAATAGGATGTATCCAACTTTGTGGCTAAGTGTTGGTATGTTAGCATGCGAATGTGGAGAACATGAGGCCCGATGGGTTACTTTAAGAAATTGAACTACCAGTGTGGAAGTGAGAGATAATTAATATAGATTTCATTATCAGCATTCCGCAATTGCAGTACCAGTGTGACTCCATTTGGGTCATCATAGATAGGATGACTAAGTCTACTTACTCCTTGCTAGTGAGGACTACTTATTCTACCGAGGACTATGCAAAGTTGTTCCTTCAGGAAGTTGTAAAGTTGCATGGTGCGCCTGTCTCAATTATTTTAGATCATGGTACGCAGTTCTCGTTGCACTTCTGGTGCTCTTTTTAGCATAGTTTGGGGACTAAAATGAGTCTTAGTATGGCTTTTCACCCACAGTCGGATGGGCAAGCTAAAAGGACTATTCAAACTTTAGTTGATATGCTGTGAGCCTATGTGATTGACTTTGGTGGTAGTTGGTTCGACCACTTGCCTCTCATTTAATTTTCTTATAATAGTAGTTTTCATTCTAGCATTAGTATGGCCCCATTTGAGGCAATGTATGGTAGGAGGTGTAGATCTTCTATTGGGTGGTTCGAGGTTGGTGAAGCGAAGATGTTTGGCCCATATTTGGTTCACCAAGCTATGGAGAAGGTGAAAGTGATTCGGGATAGGCTTCAAACAACCTTAAGTCTCCAAAAGTCCTATGCAGACGTAAGGCAAAGGGACTTGGAGATTGAGGTTAGAGACTAGGTGTTCTTGAAGGTATCTCCCATGAAGGAAGTAATATGATTTGGGAAGAAGGGGAAGCTCATTCCTCGGTATGTTGTCTGTATGTGGTTTTGAGAAGGGCTGGTAGTATTGTATATGAGTTGGAATTGCCCTTTAGCATGAGTTTCGTTCATCCGGTATTCCATGTGTCCATGTTGTAAAAATGTATGGGTGATCCTTCGTTGGTTGTTCCCTTGGAGAACATTGGTATTTTGGATTTTTTGTCTTATGAGAAGGTCCCGATGAGGATCTTGGATCGGCAAGTTTGTCGGTTGTAAACAAAAGATGTGGATTTGATAAAGGTTCTGTGGTGGAACCAAAAGTTCGAGGAAGCTACTTGGGAAACCGAGGAGGACATGAGTCCAAGTATTCATTCCAATTCTCGATTCTAAAAATTTGTGCTTGAGGTATGTGTTGTTTTTAACATCTTTGTTTTTTATTTTTGTTAAAGGAAAAAGGGTGGTTTACTTGGCATCTTTGTTTTCTAACATGGTTAAAGGTAATAGTATAGGTTGGTGGAGTACAATCATGTTTTTATTGCCTTGTCCCATCATTCGAGGATGAATGATCCTAAGAGGGGAGACTAAAACGCCCCAAAATTTGGTCCTTGCAAATTTCATGAAGTTTTGAACTCTCTGTTCATCATACGACTGACATGATAAGTCGTATGGTGTAGTGATGGGTCTAAGGACCCTGGTCGTATGTTTTTCAGTGTGATATTGGCCAAATTCTATCCTGGATATGAGAGACTCCATACGAGTCATATTGCAATATAAAGAAAGAATAGGGTCCAATCGTATGTTGTCCAATGTCTAGCCCTTAATGTTCTGCCTTGGAAATGACTAGACCTTACCAGTTGTATGATCTAAGTGATGAAATGGTCTAGGGAGTCATAAGTTGGACAGAATGTAGTTTCCAATCTTCTGTTACGGTGAAAATTGGATGGTACTAATTGTATGATGTGGTGACGAGTTGGAGGGTCAACTCGTACCCACCTGCAGATTTCTACAACTTTTAAGTTGAGGGTATTTTGGACATTTTCTATCCCAATCCCTTAAGACCCTGTAACACCCCAATTTTCTAAACCGAAATGCTACACGGTGCTCATGACCCCGAAGGACCACAAGCTAACCCATGACTGATATCTTTACCTATATACTGCATAATATATCATAAAATGCAGAAACATGAACATGAAAGGCCATAAGGTTTGAACTGAATAAACGTCTGATAACAAAATGTCTGAAAAAAGTATAACAATACCAAAACAAGTCATAAATACTGAAAATAATGAGATCTGAATATCTAATCTGACATCTAGTCTGAAAGCCTCTAACTGAACTGAATAAGGAGTTGAAGGAATATGTCTAACTAACTCCGTCTAGCAACTAAATAGTAAATGTAGCAATAATCATATCGTCCTAACTCCGTCTAGCAACTGAATAGTAAATATAGCAATAATCATATCGTCCTCGAATGAGAAGGACTCACTGCAAACTCTGAACACTGGAATACTACTGCTGATCTGGAGCTCGTGCCTCTGAACCTATGGTGTAACATAAGAGAAAACACCATAGCCCAAATGCATCAGTCCGTCTGAATGTACTGAGTATACGAGTGAGGTAGGCTAAATGCAAAGGGTTATATGCATGAACAATGCTGACTAATATGAATGTGAGAAAACATACATGCATACATAACTGTAGCTGAACTCATGGAGATACTGACTACTGAGCCTGAATACTAACAACATGAGTGTACTGATACTGAGATACTGAATAGATGAATGACTATTTCTGACAGTTCAAATTATGAAGAACTGGTCTGGTTGACTGTGTCTGAAAGTCCTGAAGCTGAATCTGATAAAATGAATTCTGATAACTGATATGACTCATACATGAGTTCAGAAAATTGATATAACTGATATAACTGTGATGATCAGCCTAACCGATGTAAATGATATTGAGCAACCGTATCTGACAGTCTAAGTTTTGATGGAACTATCTGAGTTCTATTTTATATGGAGTACCTGAATTTGAGTTCAGTCTTGTGTAATGGGTGATCTTGAAGTCTATTTATAATGATAAGGATTGATTGTCTCTAACAGTACTGAATTAGTACTACTGAACTGAGTTGACTGTATCTAACAGTCCTGAATCTATAACTAAAACTGTGGGATGTGTTCATCCAACCGACAGGCCCCAAGCTAAGCTGACTGGGGTCCAATCTCTGCCCTGACTGGAAGGGTGTCAGTACTGTGCCACCAGTAAATATATCTGCTGTGGAGTCAGTCCTAATCTAGCTGGTGACTCCTAGGATCATTCCTATATATATAAATGTGCTAATGGGTGACCCCTAAGTATGTTAGTCCTATATAACGGGTGACATCTCGTACCTACGCTGGCTACGTAGTTCTGGAACTTAGGGATTGCTTCTAAGGATCTCAGTCCTAATCTAGCGGGTGAGTCCCCATCCCTAGGCTCACTCGGTGCTGAATCCTACTCCCATCTGAAAGACACTGAAGTAAATAACTGGGCTGAACTGAATAACTGAACTGAACTGATACTGATTAACTAGACTGATACTAGTGGTATTGTTTAGTGGAGCTAAACTAAGTTTACTGGATTTCGATGACTGACGAAATGTACTGAGTTCTAAGGACTGGTTGAGAGTACTGAAGTTACTGAGATTGACTTTGAATACTGAGGTTACAGAATTACTGAGTACTGAGATCACTGAGATTACTGAACTACTGAGATTACTGAGGTTACTAGATTTTCCTGAGTCACATGACTGACTGAATTCTATAGATCATGGCTTGACTGAGAGTATCGTGATAACATGACATGGCTCTAGGCACACAACTATATTTTCAGGTACGAATACCCCCAGGACTCGATGGAAGGAAACTGACACAACATGACTGACTTGATCATACGATTGGAGTCCACAATTCACATTGTCATAAGTAGGGGATGTTATACTTCATGTAGTTCTTCAATATATTAAGCATGGTAGGGAGTGCATGGATATATTTCATGTACATATAGTATATCTCCATTACCATACATGTTTCATACCACAACAATAGCAACACATCAATAGCATGGAATTTATATTGAAGTATATAGCTAACATGGACTTGTCACTTAGATATCATGGAACCATGTAAACATGAATTTCTAGCATCTTAAGTATTTAATCAAACACCTTGCATGCATAATAATTAGCATAGGTGTACTTACAAAATTTAGAAATCTTGAACCACCCAAATTCATGGGTTTCCAACTAACCTATTCACCTGATTCATGAAAAATACATCAAGATACAACCTTGAATCCAAACAACAATCATCAACATGAATATAATCATAAAACAACAAGAAAATCACAATTTATAATTTAAAACATGATTCTTGAGCTCCATGGATGAAAGGGACCCATGGATGAATACTACGCATATCTTAGATTAAGAATTCGTGAAGATTGACGGCGAAATTTCCTTGAAATAGACTCTTCTATAAAAATCTTAGGGCTTGTTCTAGAAAGTTTTGATCTTGAGAGGAAACCCTAATCTTGTGGTTGAGAGTGTATGAGAGAGCTTTTTAAGATGTTTAACTAAAGAGAATGAAAGATAATACGCTCCTTGAGGGTTATAAGTCGTGGGAAGTGAAGGAAAAAGACCAACATACCCTTACTAAAATAAATTCCCAGTTGCTGAAAATCATGGCTAACGACATTTGTGACAAGGCGTCAAAAATGTGACAGGCCATCAAAAATGTCGTCACAAAGGAGCTGGAATTGATGGTTTCTGCCTAAGTCTGACGACATTTGTGACAAGGCGTCAAAAATGTGTCAGGCCATCAAAAATGTCGTCACATAGAATCTGGATTCTGCCTAAGGTTGACGACATTTTTGACAAGGTGTCACAAATGTGACAGGCCGTCAAAATTATCGTCACACAGTTGCCAGCCCGACATGCTGGAGTAAAATAGGCATAACTCTTTGCTCCGATATCGGATTTAGGAAAAATTGGTATTGTTGGAAATCTAATTCAAAGATATTTCAGTTTATATATAGTCAACCACCCACTTCATCATATACAATGATTTATGGTTGATTGAATTTGACCTAAGTTTTGACGCTCACTAAAACTTGAATGATAGGAAAGCTTTCAACTTGTACTTGAGTTAGGGGACCTATATGATCTAAATTCATGCTCAAATAAATTCCCATACTACATAATTAATTAACACACTAAATTTATATAGGATTCGAGGCTTTTGAAATGTCTACACATAGGAATGACAAATTTTTATCCTAGTCCGAAATGTGGGGTATTACAGACCCCATGTATTATAACACAAATTGGGCATCCATTCTACTCTTAGAAAGATTAAAACACTCTAAAAAGCTTCTCAAGAAAGATTGAGCTAAGGTTTCTTTAAGGTGGTCATCTAAAGGCTTAAAGAACAAATTCTCTACGTGAATTTTCGTAACTCAAGCATGTGATTCTTCCTTCATTGTTAGTTCACTAAAATCATATGCTTAAATCTTTGTTCATGAATTATTAATGGTAGTTTTGAAAACCAAGGTTGAGGGTTTGGTTGCATATTGTTGAACATTGAGTTTTCATGATTTAGATTGTGTTTATACATGTTTTAATAATGGTTTTACACATGTGGGTGCTTAGGAATTGTGATTTAAACTAAGGGTTCATGGTTAGCCCTAACTTTATGATTTTTGAAGGAATAATGGCTTGATGCTGGTATGCCCTCAACCTGTTTGTGAAAATGTCAATGAGAATGATTTTGTCATATGTTGAATTATGTTTTGAACCAAGGCAATGTCCTAAGAATGTTGTTGATTGGTAAATTGTTTCATGAAGGACTTATTGGACATAAATTGATTTAATTATAACCTTGGTGGTTTAGTTGGCTAAATGGGTTTGAGTCCCTAAATGTTGAATTGAATTGATGTCTTTATTTAGACAATGGATTCGAGTCCCAAGTTGAGTAATAATGGTTATTGCATGTTGTACGCTTGCAAGTGGGGTTGGTATGACGATACCAATAGGATTCCTTTGGTAATTAATTGTAATAATTGTTATGTATGTATAATGAATGTTTTAATTGGGCTTTAAAGAGGGATATGTAGTCGGGCCATGAAAGTGGTGTCCGAAGGACTAACCCTAGAAATTGTGCTAGTCAGTCCGGGTGTTTATATGTTTAGGAAATTCAAGTCCCCCGAATAAATATATTAATGGGAGGTTCGAGTCCCCCATATTATATACATTGGTACTTAAGTCACCTTGATTATGCTGGGAGGTTTGAGTCCCTCATAAAGGCATATACGAATATGGATATTTTCTAGTTTGTGCGGCTACACACATTGGGGACCTTCTAACTAGAGGAGAGGTGGGCTCATATAGCCCATGGGTACTTTGTTTTATGACGGTTATGCTACATAGCCCAGGTTAATATTGTTCAAAGTTCATGCTAAGCCTTGTTACCTATATTGACATGATATATATATGTATACATGTGATTACATATAATGATTTGACTTGGTTTTGAATGATGGTATTATTGTATTCCTTTATCCCTGAGTTATATGGTAGAACTCTAATCGTTAACCGTCTTCAGACTTTATATCCCCACGCGATGCAGGTGCCAGAACTTCTTCAACTTTTTCTGCGCAGTGGTCCGATGTTTGAGTTGGTTTGTGAGTTGACATTAAACTGGTGAGCTTTTATACTTTGGAAGTCTTCATTTCATTGTCTTTATTACTTGTGTCCTAGACCTTGTTCAGGCTTTGTTTTTGGCTATAGTCGTGGACATATCCTGATATTTTATTAATTTCAGTTTTATAGAGGCTTTCATTAGATAGCTTGGGCCTGGGTATGTTGTTTTTGGTGGATTGGTTCGATTGGCATACGATTGTCTGATTATCGGTGATTAGTTTGGACATTTCGGTGATTGGTTTAGATAGTTAGAATTAATCCAACACTTGAGGTTGTTGTGTTGACTAGGTTAGGTGAAGGTGGTAATCTCCAGTCCACATGGGACTTGAGATACCAATCACGGACAGGCCCTAGTTCGGGTCATATCAAAGTTATCAGTGCCTAGGTTCATGGTCAATTGGGTTTCCATAAAGTGTTAAGTAGAGTCTCTTTTATGGGTGGTAGTGTGCCACACTTATAAGAAAGAGGCTATGAGACATTAAGGAATGCTTTCCTTTCTTTTTGTCTTAATTTCGGGCTGTAAAGTCCAAGGTTTTGGATTTCTCTTATTTTTTCATTTCCTTGTCTTTCAGATCATACCTCCAAGAAGATCTAATGTGCGTGTGAATTCTTCTGTCCCATCTGAGGACAATGTGGACGGAGCTCGTCCAACTCCTGGGTCCATACCCAGTCAAGGGTCACTGCATCTGACTGTCCTCGTGGAGTCCCGCCTATCCCCATTGATTCTACTTCTAAAGGTGACACTCAGACCCAGTCGCCTCCCGAGGAGGTTACTAACACTGAGTTCCGTTGCTCCATTAACCTATTGACTCAGTTGGTGACATCTCAGTCACAACAGTCGGGTTCTGCTGGTATTGTTATGGGTTCATCTAAGGCCACTAGAATTGACCAATTTATGAGGTTGCATCCTCTAATGTCTATTGGTACAAAGGTTGAGAAAGATCCTCAAAGTTTCATTGATGAGATGGAAAAGATCTTTCGGGTTATGCATGCTTTAGAGGTTGAAGGTGTAGAGTTTCATTGATAAGATGGAAAAGACCCCACTCTGTGGGAATACACTGGGTATGTTATTTTTATTGTTAATAATTATTCAAAAACTTATCCTGTTTGGACTCTTTCTATTTTTTATACAAACAGTGTAACAAATATCGTGAATTAGTTTCTGCTATCAACTTTTCTCTAGTGCGACTTTCTTCTCCCTCATTGTCATTAACAAAATAAATTCTGAATTAATTTTATCCATTTGTGTCATTGAAAGTTAGATCTATTGTAAAGTCTGATTAAAACTCAAGGGCTACAAAATTGATAAAACATCAGCAAAATTCAAGTATATTTTGTGATTAAAATTTTTTACTGCAATTTATGATTTTCTTCTCCACTGTTAATATTCACCATTGTTAAAAGCTCAGCGGTAATTTTGAAAAACTAATGGATCTGTCGATGGTTGAAGTAAGCCTTGAAGTATTTTGAAGTCTAACATCAACTGTTTCATTGAGCTTGCAAAAACTCCAAAGATATTTGTCGGTATTACAAGTATTCTTTACGATAGTGACAATGAAGGAGAAGAAATCCGCAAGCGAAAAAAATTCAAGAACGGGAAATTCATGTTTATTAAGCTATTTGTATTAAAAAAAATAGATAGAGATTAAACCTGCTATGCTTATGAATACATGATAGACTAAAAATATATATTAAAGAGACTATTCTAAACCTACTCAAATAGTTAAAGGACTATTTATTTCGTCTTCTCTGAAATGTTCTGTAATTATACAAATAATAATTATTTTTGAAGATTATAACAATTTCATTTATATTTTAAAATATAAATAATGAATAAAATAACTAAAATTTTTGCTAATTAATTTTTTTGAAAGGAGGGGGGCACATATAATTTGAGACAGTGAATACTAGAGGATGAGAACATGAGAGTTAATCGTATAGGAACAAAAATGTGTGCATATTTAAATGATAAGGATGTGTCACACCACTATTTTTACCCCCCAACCCCGCCAGGGAGTTGGTTTTAGAGAAAATGGATTTTTTCTAACTAAAGTGACGTTTTGAATAGGAATTATTTTACTTAAAGAGTCGCCACTTGGAATTGAGTTGGGGTATTCCAAGTCACCTTATTGAATCCCCATTCAAAATAAAATGACTCTTTATTATTGTTCTGCGAACTAGTAATCAGGATAATAAATTCTGTTGACCGAGGGGAAAGTGTGAGGCCTCCCTCGAATTCTGTGGTTCTAGCACGGTCGCTTTAATGACTTGTGTCTGGCGTAAATTAATCTTTTGGATATAGAGGATTTGTTAGCCTAAAAGTAACTTTCATTCCTCTTTTATTTATTTTTGAATATATTTAAAACTGTATTGATGCGTGGCTTACCGATAGTAGTATTTTTCGGTCTTACCACGAGTTTAGGTATACTTCTCACACCTTTGTGGCATTTATGGATCGCTCCCATTTTTTCCAATTCTGAATAAGATTCTAATATGTTTGACATTTACCAATCCCCACTAGATCAGCTTTAAAATGACACGTTAATTTTATTATGACGAATGATCGGTAGCGGGGCTTTCCAACTTCATCGTTAACTTTCACTTGTATGTTAAATCTTAATTATTTAGAGGTTAAGAAACTAACTCATTGTTTTATGAATTCACTCTCTTACGATTGTTTTTTTCCTCTTTTTTATCGACGAATATTTTAACATGCCTAAAATTTGTCTAGCCTTAAAGGCGTTATTAGTTTCTTATAAACTCGCAATGATTCATCTATTCGAAATGCTATTTAATATTAACAATATTTAAATAAATTTTATTCTGAGTGATCAATTAACTCGATAAATAATTATTATATTTTATTAATGACAATGAAATCAAAATAATAAAATAAAAACAAAAGTAAATACGAAGTATACATAAAGCTAGCCCCTAATATGCTAATTTTATTACGATTTCGTAAATCTATTTTTTTCTAATTAACATAAAAACTCAAGTTACAGATGACAAAACAACTTCACGTACAAAACCCTTAAAATTTAATTCGAACACAAATTTACTAAGAAAACAAGCAATTCAAAACGAAAAATGGAAAAAAAATAAGGAAGATCAGCGTATGTATGTTTTCCGGCGACTAATCCGATGGTATTTAGCTGGATTTTTATCAAAAAGGTGGTTGATTTGTGTAATTAGAATTCCGGTGAGTTCGGTTCTATGGAGAGTCGCCGCGGTGGTGGATCTTAGTGGGAGAATGAGGAAACTCCGGCCAGATCTGGAGGAGCTCTGCCGGCGACACTTTCACTGGTTTGACGACAATTGCAGTGGCGGCATGTGGAAAGGGAGGGGCGCCCGAAAAAGGAAGAAGGGTGCGGTGCCATCAACAGGAAAAAGAGAGAGGGGTGGTAGCGCATTGGCTGACGGCGACGGATCTGGCCGCGCTGACGGCTGTCAGTGGGAAAGCACGCCGTTTGGTGGCGATTCCGGCGGCGGGTCGCCGATTTTAAAGGGTTTGTTGGCGGCTACAGTTTGTTAGGATTTTCTAGTGATTGTGAACTCCGGTGAGGGGTCATAATGTCGAAAACGTAACGACAACGATTGGTAGTCCGTTCATATGGTGATTCTGGCGAAGACTTCGCCGGAAAGGCTTCTTTTACTTTATTATGTTCAATTCTTCAACCTCTCTCTCGGCTCCCTTTTTTATTTCACTGCTATTTTCTTTTACTGATTTTCTACCCCCTTTTCATGTCTATATGTGTGTGTATATGTATTACAGTGAGATGTAACGTGTGAACGTGCCGACAAAGCACTGCACATTTTATGCTCTTACCAGTGAAATCATGCATCTATCAGTATGTGTTGCTATGTTTCTTTTCCTTTCTATTTCAAATTTTAACCAAACAGTGTCACACATAGTATTTTAATTCGTAATAATTTAATAAAAAAACATGCAATAACAGAAAATTCACGTAATTAATTAACTGTATGTGCTAAACAAAACTTGGAACTACTTAAACATTTAATTTCATACTTCGATTCAAACTAGTACAAAATGGGATAAGAACCTGTGTGATGAAGCAAAATAAATATAGAAATAAGGACGATGTCACCAAAAACTCGGACGGAAGCCTTGAAACTCGAATCTCAACTCTTTTCCTTCTTTATTTCTACTCCATTTTTTTTTTCTGCTGTTCCTCTCTGTTTTTTCTTTGTTTCTTTGTTTTCAGATGTATGCCCTTTTCTGTATGTTGGTTTTTTTCTTATAGTGATGTATGTGAGAGAGTTTGTCAGATAATGGGGGAAGTGTTTCTGGGAAATTAGGATTGTGGGATTGTAGGGGTGGTTTGGGTAGTTTACATTTTTTTTTATTATTATTACTTTAATTAATATAAATAGAAAATAATAACAAGGATAGTAGCTAATTGTTTTGAACTGATAAAAATATAGAAAAGTTAAATAGTTAGTCCTAAAAATACGATTAAAAAATTATTAATATTATTAGATTATTTTTCAAAACACTAAAAGAAGAAAATAAATATAGTTTTTATATATATATATGTATATGTATATATATATATACATATACATATATATATATATATATATATATATACATAAACACTAAAAATTACGTAAAATATTTAGTTTGGTAAAAAATTATGTGTTTATAGAATGCTCCTCTTTGCTTGGAAAATATGGAGAGTTTTCAAGAAAAGAAGTAAACATGGCTAATTTTTTAACCAAATATGTTTATTCAAAAATGGAAAAAATAAATATTGGAAAGAGTTGTGACCGAGCCCTGGCTTTGGGCATCCTACATATTTCAAGTTATAAGAGAATCAGATCATGTGTAGTTCAAGTGGTGTAGGAATGAAGGGACGAGTTACAGAATAGAGTGAGTTCCCGTCGAGGCTCCGGTCCTTCACTCCTTTTATTACATCAGAAAAGGAAAAGGAAAAGGAAACTAGAAAGAAAAATACAAGATTCTATCTATTCTACTTGTCTTGATTCTCTTGCTTCAGATTTTTTTTTGGATCTTCAGTTATCGCTTCACCTTCTTCTGGTGGGTACCTTGATCTCAAAATTTAATCTTGAAGTTAGGATTTGAGACTTGAACTTGAAACTTGGATTGAGTCATTGACACTCCTCCAAAGGACAGTTCAGAGAATATTATTGGATGCTTGTTCTCTTGACTAGGAGCTAAGAAGATGACTATTGATAAGCTGGGACACTACATATGCTAAGCTGGCTCTAACTATCTTCGAGACAGAACATTCTTCTCTACTCTAATCAGAGATGTGATTCTATTCTTGGACATCAAATCTGTTCTTTGCAGAAAAACCTGCAAATCATCGAAGATAAACCAAACAAAAACTAGCAAATTTTTCTGCCCCAGTTTGCACTAGGAAAAATTTGTGAGTTATTATAAAAATAATGAACTAATTGAGAAATAAATGAAAATGATAGAAATCTAAACTAGGTATGCAAATAAAAAAGATTCTTGTTCTCAATAATGCAACCAAGGGATGTTATACCTTGTGAACGCATGAAAAAGAATTAGAATATTTACTTCTTAAAATGCGACTAGGGAATGTCGTACCCTATGAAGACTTAATGAAGAAAAATGGGAGATTTTAATTTCTAAAATGTCTACTAGGGGATGTCATACCCTATGAAGACTTAATGGAGAAAACAGAAAATTTTATTTCCTCAAATGTCAATTAGGGAATGTTGTACCCTATGAAGACATAAAGAAGAAAATAAAAAATTTTGTTTCCTAAGATTTCAACTAGGGAATGTCGTACCCTATGAATACATAAAGAAGACAATAGGAAATTTTGTTTCCTAAGATGTCAACTAGGGGATGTCGTACCCTATGAAGATGAAGAAGAAAATTAGGAAATTGTTTCCCAAGATGTCAATTAGGGGATGTTGTACCCTATGAAGACGAAGAAGAAAAATAGAAAATTTTATTTCCTAAGATGTAAACTAGGAAATGTCGTACCCTATGGAGACTTATATAATTATTATTATTATTTATTTATTTAGAAAATAAATAAAATGCCCAAGGTTTGAATGTGAGGGGTTTTGATTTTTTTTGTCATATTGATGCCAACTCAGAATTATAGGAGTATAACAAAGAGAGAAAATTTAAGGAAACTTCACTTTGTGATACTTGTCTTTTCCAATGAACTTCACAAGATTACTTTGTCCCTGTTCAAACAAAAAAAATTGTGAGTTCTAAAATTGATGGTTGGTTTGTGGTCTTGAATCTTTTGAAGGTTTGCTTTATCTTTGCTCCAGCTTCAGAGCTTGAACCTTCGTCTTCCAAATTCTGTCGCATCTATATTTGTTCAGTATGATTTTTTACTTTATTTTCAAATACTGTACTTATTAGAAAATTTTCTCAACTGGCTTCCTGTCCTTGTCAAGGTGCTGCACACCCAACCGTCTTTACTCAGTTTCACTAGAAACCATAGTCAATTTTGTTAGTTTTTATTTTATTTTCATTTTACATTTGACATAAGACTGTCGAAAAGGACTCAAAGAATGTATTAAAAATGAAAATAAGGAAAAGACAAAAGAAGAAATAAAATAATTATGTTTAAATAGAAGGTATCTATAATGGAAAAGGAAAGAAGCTTATCTGAAGGTGTATATTGACTTCAATGAAACATGACATGCATTTTAGAGTAGACATTTGATTTGTCAAAGCTGTCTAATCTAGGACTAGGCTGCCCCTTTCAGTCCAAAACCAATTCATATTTCTTAATCTTTGCCTTGTCATGATAAACCTCGTTTGACTAATGGTATCCTTTTAGGATTTTTCATAGTTGACCTCTCTAGTTTCGTTTGTCTCTTTCACTATTGTCTTATGGCGCCCATGAGGGTTTTCACCTATAAGACCTTTTTTTTAATCATCTTATGGTGACTCCAAGGGTTTTCACCTACAAGATTCTTTTATTTTTATTTTTCATAGCGCACAAGGCTTGACATTCTCAAAAATTGATCAAAAGGTCTTAAATGGACAGGAGAAAAAGATTTTAGAATGAATCATAACTTAGGAACCATATAAAAAAGGTGATAGTAAGATATATGTCTCGATTTCTTTGAATACCAAGAAATATGTTTTTTTTTTTAATTTTTTTGATTTGGTCAGACCGAACCCCAAAATAGGGCTGCCTACTTATCCTTTAGGAAGCAGGCCAAACATAGTTCAATAAAACATATTTTTTTAATGTTAATAATAATTTTTTTTGATTGATTTTTTTTCTGATTTCAAATAGGGAAAGCAATGAAATGTAAATAAAGCTCAAAGGGCGGACGATGGATTAATGATATTTAATTAAGGAGAATAATGACATTTCATCATCTCAACTTGAGAATGCTAAGCACAAGTGTGTCAAATATAGTATCTTTTGACTGAATTAGCATTAATAGCTACCTCTGCCGTTTTTCCGTCCATATCCATAAGTTGCAAAACTCCATTTGATAATACTTGATTAACAATGTATGAGCCTTTCCAGTTTGGAGCAAATTTTCCTTTAGCCCCTTCTTGATGCGGAAGGATACATTTCACAACAAGTTGGCCAACCTCTAATTTTCTAGGACGTACCTTCTTATTGTGAACTCGTGCCATCCTCTGCTGGTATAATTGGCCAAAGAAAATTGTCATTAACTTTTTTTCATCTATTAATGATAACTGTTATAGTTTAGTCTTGACCCATTCAGTATCATCAATCCCAGCTTTAACAATGGTTTGAAGCGAGGGAATTTCAACTTCTGCAGGTATCACTGCCTCGGTCCCATAGACTAATAAGTAAGGAGTTGTGCCGGTAGATGTATGAATAGTTGTACGATATCTTAAAAGAGAAAATGGTAATTTCTCATGCCACTGTCTAGATCCTTGGACCATTCTCCTAAGAATCATTTTAATATTTTCGTTCGCCGCTTCAACGACTCCATTTGCTTTGGGTCGGTAAGGGGTAGAATAACAATGCACAAACTTGAATTGCTCGAAAATCACCTTCATCAGATGACTATTAAGATTGGTTGCATTATCTGTGATAATGGTCTTTGGTATACCGAAATGACATATGATGTTGGAATAAATAAAGTCCACTACTGCTTTCTTCATGATTGATTTGAAAGTAGCAGCTTCTACCCATTTGGTGAAGTAGTCAATAGCTACCAGTATGAATAGATTCCCATTAGAAGATTTTGGTTCTATTGGACTGATTAGGTCCATGCCCCAAGCAACAAAGGGCCAAGGAGAGGACATAAGATGCAACTCTGAAGGTGGTGAGTGAATTAAATCACCGTGAATTTGGCATAGGTGACACTTGCGAACAAAGCGAAAGTAATCTCACTCCATAGTCAACCAATAGTATCCTGCCTGCATAATCTTTTTCGCTAAAACATATCCATTCATGTGCAAACCACATACCCCCAAGTGTACCTCATTCATGATTCTTTCAGCTTCCTAAATATTGACACATCTCAATAAGTTCAAATCTAGAGTTCGTTCATACAGAATCTCCCCACTTAAGAAGAAACCATTAGCGAGTTGCCTAATAGTCTTTTTTTTATCTGCATTGGCTTGTGTTGGATACTCTTTTGACTTTAAGAAGTGCTTGATATCATAGTACCATGGCTCATCATTTGGCTCTACATCAATTGTGTTGCAATAACCATGTTGATCTTTAATCTGTATCTCCAATGGGTTGATATACGTATTTCCTGGGTATGGAAGCATGAAAGACAAAGTAGCCAGGGCATCAACCATCTCATTGTGGAGCCTGGAATATATCTAAACTCGATAAACTTGAACCTTTTGCTAAGGTTCTCTAAACACTGTTTGTATGGAATGACCTTGCTATCTCTAGTTTCCCATTCACCTTGAATTTATTGAATGAGTAAATAGGAATTTCCCAACACCACTAACTCACGTATATCTAGATTTATGGCCATATTTAAACCCATGATGCAGGCTTCATATTCTGCCATATTATTAGTACAAAAAAAATGAAGTCGTGCTTTGGCGGGATGATGATACCCGATTAGTGAGACAAGAACCGCCCCAATCCCTACTCCTTTGACATTGACCGCTCTATTAAAATATAATTTCCACGCATAAATATCATCTTGAACTTCTTCCTTAATTGAATTAATCTCTTCATTAGGAAAGTAAGTTCATAAAGGCTCATAATAATTGTCAATTGGGTTTTCTGCCAGATGATCAGCCAATGTTTGTGCTTTCATAGCGGTACGAGTGACATATATAATGTCGAACTCTGTAAGTAAAATATTCCACTTTGCCAATATGCCTGTGGGCATAGGTTTTTGAAAAATATACTTCAAAGGATCCATTCGAGATATGAGGTTGGTTATGTTGGACAAAAGATAATGCTTTAGTTTTTGAGCAATCCTAGTTAGGGTACAACACGTTTTTTCTAAAAGAGTATATTTTACCTCATAACTTGTGAACTTCTCACTCAAATAATAGATTGCTTGTTCCTTTTTGCCTATGATATCATGTTGTCCTAAAACACAACCAAAAGAGTTGTTCATCACTGAAAGATATAAAAATAAAGGCCTACCAGGCTCTGGTGGGACCAATACTGGAGTATTTGCCAAATACTCTCTAATCTTGTCAAATGATTCTCTACATTCGTCTGTCTATTCGATAGCAGCGTCCTTTTTTAATAACTTAAATATCAACTCACATATAGTGCTGAGCTAAGAAATGAACCTACTTATATAATTCAACCTCCTAAGAAAACTCATGACCTAGGTTTTATTCTTTGGAGGCGGAAATTCTCGAATGGCTTTTACCTTGGAGGGGTCCAATTCAATTCCTCTGCAACTAACTATGAAACCTAAAAGTTTCCCATATGGAACTCCAAACACACACTTGGCTGGATTGAGCTTGAGATTATACTTTCTTAACCTTTCAAAGAATTTTCTCAAGTCACATACATGATCAACTTGTGTTTTGGACTTAATAATGACATCATAAACATATACTTCTATGACATCATAAACATATACTTCTACTTCTTTATGCATTATGTTATTCAAAATAGTAGTCATAGCTCTTATGTATATTGCTCCCGCATTCTTTAAACCCAATGGCATGGCCCTGTAGCAATAAGTACCCCACGAGCTGGTGAAAGTAGTCTTTTTTGCATCTGTTTCATCCATCAAGATATGGTGATATCCGACATAGAAATCCACAAAAGATTGAATCTCATATTTAGCACAATTATCAACAAGGATATGAATATTTGGTATCCGAAAGTTATATTTAGGGCTTGCTTTGTTCAAGTCCCTATAATCAAAACAAACTCTAATTTTACCATCTTTCTTTGGTACAGGCACCACGTTGGCCAACCATGTGGTGTACTGAGAAACCTTGATCACATTTACACTCAATTGCTTCATGATTTTCTCTTTGATTTTATCACTCATGTTAGTTTTAAAATTTCTTTGCTTTTGCTGGATTGATGAAAAATTAGGGTATGTGGGGAGTTTGTGGACTACCAAATCGGTGCTTAGACCCGGCATATCATTATAAGACCAAGAAAAAACATCTTTATACTCGAACAAAATCTGAAAAATAGCATTTATAATATTTTGATCCTCATGAATACTTATCTTTATTTCTCTAATTTCCTTATTAGTTCCTGAATTAATTGTCTCAGTGTCGTTTAAATTAGGTTTGGACTTATACTCAAATTGATCTAATCCTCTTTTTACCTCCTTATCAACTTCATATTCATCGTATTTATCTACTGCTTGATTTGTTAATTCAAGATTAAAAAACTTTTTAGGATCTAGATGTGAACTTCATGTGCATGCCATGTTATTAAAGCCAGTATTAGCATAAAACAAAATAAAAAAATGAAAATTAAAAGAGGAAAGAAAAGATAAATTTTACTAGGAAATCAGAATTTCATTTTATTGAATTGAAAAGGATAGGAGGGTTAACATCAAAGCATAGAAATTAAACTAAGTGGATTACAACCTTGAGAATAATCCAAAATACAATAGAAAGAAAAATAGAACAATAAAATAAACTACCAAGACTCCTTCCTTATGGGGGGAGAGGAGTGGCTTCCCAGTTAGTGAGCTTGACATTTGGTTCGATGAACTGCATATCTGCATGGCTAGGGCCTTCACCCATATGAACCATGTTTACTTCATAGAATATTTTCTTGAGACCTCGACATATTTCGTTCATATCCTTATTAGCTGATGGGTATTGATTCTTTTCTTTTTGAGATTTTATAAAAGATTGGCTAATATGTGGAATCAGATCTGGCAATTTCAAAGCCTTCTTTTTCTGCTCTTTCACCCATTTTCTATCTGCTGCAGTTGGTTTAAAGCCTAAGCCAAAGGTGTTCTGGCTACCACATAGATGTACAGGGTTTATAATTCCTTACAACGACACCCCTAATCCTTTTCTAGGTTCATAACCATTTTATAATATTTGGTTAGCCACTATGATTGAAGTAGAAGAGAGACGAGGCCTCAAAATCAGCATGCCCTCCACAATTTGATCAGCTATCACAATGTCAAAGGCCTGATAAATGAAAGATTCACAACCCTCTTTTGTTTTGATACAAGGTATAGAAGGATCTCAATATATGGAAAGGTCATCCTCTCCGTGAACAATGATTTCTTGATTGTCGTGTTTAAACTTAACCAGTTGGTGAAAAATAGAAGGTATGGCTCTGGCCATATGGATCCATCGTCTTCTTAAAAGTAGGTTATAGGAAGTATCCATGTTTATTACTTGAAATGTGATCACAAACTCAACTGGTTCAATAATTAAAGCAAGATCAATCTCACCAATTGTGTCTCGTTTTACACTATTAAAAGCCCAAACACACATATTATTAGATCAGATCCTATCTATGCTAATTTTTAATATTTGCAAAGTAGAGAGGGGACAGATATCTACTCCTGAACCTCCATCGATTATTATTTCTTTTATGTAATGTCCTTCATATTTGATAGTTAGATGCAAAGACTTGTTGTGACCAGACCCTTCTGTAGGTAACTCATCATTAGTGAGAGTGATTCTGTTTGCTTTAAATATTTTGTGAACTATCTTTTCCAATTAATAGACCATAGTTTCCTTCGGGATGTATGCTTCATTCAAAATCCTAATCAATGTTTGATAATGTTCTTTAGAATGTATCAGTAAGGATAGCAATGAGATTTGAGCTGGGGTTTTCCTCAACTGGTCAACAATGGAATAGTCTTGAACTTTCATCTTCTTGAGAAATTCCTCAGCCTCTTCTTCTGTGACAGGTTTTTTCACTGTGACTATTTTTATACTATTTTGGTCTCTTTT
Organism: Capsicum pubescens; assembly: GCA_030864215.1. Lineage (NCBI taxonomy): Eukaryota > Viridiplantae > Streptophyta > Magnoliopsida > Solanales > Solanaceae > Capsicum > Capsicum pubescens. The sequence goes on along the minus strand of CM061544.1, from coordinate 272,919,092 downwards.
AATTCTTTTGGAGCATAACATATTTTTGATCGAGTCAAGCCCCCTGTTTCATTTGCCTCTTCAATGATCTCTTTTTCTTTGTAAGTCACAGTGGTTTTGTTGTAGTTCCATGGGATGGTTTTAAAGTTTGTCACTGGGAGTTGCGCTGCGTGCTTATGACAACTGGCTTAGCCATCTTTCTCACGTTTCTTCATCGTTGAACGAACCATGTAGGACCGCTCAAAACATATAGTTTTGGCCCATATTATGATATTCCTTTCGGCTTTACAGGAACATACAATACCATCTTTTTAGAATCTTAGGGCCTTGTAATGGAACTTTCTCCCTTCACAATCAGTGGTTCTATTTGCATAGACTTTATTGCTTTACCCGAGTTTTCCTTCGAGGCGCCTATTTCCATCACTGCTTGGCTTATTATCCTGTGATCTCTGTCATCCCAAATTATCCCCACAATATGTGTATTACTGTGATTGGGAAGTGGATTGTCGGTGACATTCAGTGCTTTCTTTTTTTGTATCAAGATTGCCTTACTTTTGATCAACTTCTCAATATCTCTCTTTAGAGTCCAACAATTTTTGGTACTGTGACCTTGAACGTTTGAATGGTACTCAAACCTTACATTAGGATCGAATCCTTTTGCATTCGAATTCACATTAGAGGGAAAAATAGGTTCAATCCATCCTAATTTTATCAATCTCTGCAACAGGCTCATATACGATTCTCCAATTAGGGTGATGTTTTCCCTTTGCCCCATTCTCTTGTATAATCTGCCTGAACATGTCGATTACGTGGGGCGTGAAAATTTTATTATTGTGGATGAAAACCTTGTGGAGCAGGTGCCCGACATTGTGGGTGTTGGGGAGTTCGGACATATGCTTAAGTATTAAAAACAACATATTGAGGTGCATAATAATGTTAAGGAGGGCTGGGTTGCCCCATTTAGACCTGAACATAAGGGTAGTTCCGTCCTCTTTAGGCATTTCCTGATCTTGATGCCATTATAGATCCTTCTTTTTTCTTTTTCTGAAACCACCTGATCCACTCTGAATTGCTTGTGCTTGAGAGCTATTTGGCTCACAATTTTTCCTGACTTTATGCCATTCTTCGCCATTTCTCTAATTTTTATTGCTTCAGCGAAAGGCTTACCCACAACGATAAATAAATGATGAAAGTAATCAAACTCTTAAGCTTGGATAAAAACATCAATCAATTCCTGGGCTTTCATTGAGGGTTTGACTCTAGATACCCGCTCTCTCTATTTTATGGCATATTCTCTGAAACTTTCCGTTGATTTCCTCTTCATGTTAGCGAGAGAAGTTCGGTCAGGGATAATGTCAAGATTATATTGAAATTATTGGAAAAAGTCTTGAGCCATATCAACCCAAACATGCCAATGGGAGATGTCTTGGCCGATAAACTATTTTGAGGCTATTCCTGAAAGACTTTCTCCAAAATAAGCCATAAGCAGTTCCTCTTTCCCTTCCACTCCTCTAAGTTTATTGAAATACCTTTTTAAGAGGGCCACCGAGTCACCATGACCACTATATTTGTCAAATTTTAGGGTCTTGAACCCTATTGGGAAATGAATATTAGGGAACATGCACAGATCCTTGAAAGAGACACTTTTGTGTCCTCCTAATCCTTGTAGGTTTCACATACTCTGCTCCAGACTTCTTATTTTTTTGGCTATCTCTTCTTGTTATTCATTCTTAATAACCTTCTCAATCACGATATGAGACCTGGGCTGATGAGTGGGTTGATATGAATTTACGGGTTTGAACATCAATTTAGGAGGATGGAATTGATCATGATTTGGCTTGCCATTAGGCTTCTGTATTGTTGATTGAGGGCCTGCATGGGTTGAAACTGCCAAAATAAAAAGTGGGTTATTTGTGAAAGAGGGATTTGGAGGACGCATAGTAGATGTGCCAACAACGCTAGACACATTAGCATATGGACCAAATCCAGGTGGATAAAGTGGATCGCCAGTTTGGGCTTAAGTAGAACTAGGATAATTCGCATTCGAAAGTCCAGGGATGGAGGAAGGTGGAGCTTTCCCATTTATCCAGGCTTGATACATTTTCACAATTTCTTGCTTCATTAACCTATTCTCCTCCAAAGATGCGAACTCTTGTGAAATTGACTGATCTCGATTTTCTTTGTTGTCAGACTCCATACCATCTTTTCAAGTCATCTTTCTTTTTCCTTTGTACCTTGTGTTGTATAGATGGGATACCAGGTTAACCACAAACCAACCACCTTACTACTTATTTACGAAACAAAAACAAACGTGTTAGGATTTAAAGTCTTACAGGTATTGATATATTGATAACAGCTTACATGCCATGCACCTCAATAATTTTCATTTCTAAAATGAACTTAGGAAAGCACTCTTGTTTCATCCCGGCTTTTGGTGAATTAACTTTAACTCTCACTATTTAAAGTCAACATTTTTTAATTATTACCTAAAACTTTGAGAGAATTTGATCGAACCCGTCGAGGGTTGCATACGTATCATATTTGACATGAATCACATCATGTAGTTCATGAATATAGTAAATGTTTTTTTAGAAATAAAAAGAATAAAAACTTGAAACAAATTCAAACCTTTTCCATACATTTCCAAATGTTCTTAAAACAAATCTTTAATGAAAGAAATCTAGAATTATCTAAAACTAGAACAGACTCAAAATACTGATGAAATACCAAGAAACAAATACCTATAAAGAAACTAACTCTAAGAAACAAACCCTAAAGGACTTAATAAACTATCATCAAGATGCATTCCAAAGATGTCTTGAAACTCAGTCCTCCTTCAAACTTGAGTAGATTCTGGACAATGCTTTTGGCAGATATGGAGCGAGAGCACATGCCTGACGACCTAAAATTTTGTTATGTCGGTGAAGATACTTAGCATAAACATTAATCAGGGTTTCACTGAGCTGAAGTACTTCTCCCCTAGCCTCAATCATACTTTTATTGCAGTTTCGCACCCAATGCTGAGTAGTGCGGACAATATGCTTTAGATCTCCTTCTTGTTCATGAAGGTCATCAATCTGATAGTGAAGCACCTATCATTTGGTTGTCCACTGATTTCTCTCAACTTCAACTTCCTTCTAAAATATCGTGAACACCTTGCTATTTCTTTTTCTCATTCCATAAAATCCTTTAGCTGAGCTCGAAGTTTCAACTTTGTACTTATTAGTAAAAACTTTTCTTTCTCGAAGTAACTCGACTGCTGCTCCATAACACCAATGTCAATATCTAGGTCTTCTTGTAGGGCATACATGGTAACACAGTGCTCTTTATTAATCTCCTTATTAACAAACCTAACTCTGGACTCAAATCTCGCCTCATGATGAATCAATTCTTCTCTAGCCCTTTACAGATCTGTATTTAAGATGTGCAGAGTAGACTGATAGTTTTATTTTACCTCGCATCAAGCCTGCTTAATCCTGACCTCAATCTCTACTTCTCGATCCACTGACTCTCTTGCTGACCTTTCTAGCATCGCTTTAGGAGAAGGCTGATCATGAAACCATGGAAGATACCAATAGTCTACCTCGTCCTTATTGCGATCTTCAACCATGTGTTTGAAACCTGAAAGTACACATCCTCCCCAAATCTTAAGTATCTCACACTTCCTTAGAGGGATGTTAGAGAGGAATTCATACATAAACTCCTCCATATTTTCAACTGGCGGTAGGTACTAATGTCGACCAAGTTGTCACATGACTTTGAGTGGTACGTAAGGTTGAACACCTCGAAGACCCATTAAGACGATGAAAGGCTAGAAAGTGGACATATATATCACCTCTTTTGAAGGGAAGCAATGATAATTCCATACTATCTTGTCAGCAGTTAACCCCTTCAAATACTTCTTCCAAGCTCCTATTCCTTTGGGAAAGTTTTGGTCCTTAATCCTCTCCTTATGACCCTTGATATAATTATTTCTTTCGACTTGAAAATCTATAGCAAATGGATGATAACGAACATTCTCGAGCATCTATAATAGCAACAGGATATTACATCCTTCAAAATAATTTGCCCTATTTTTGCACTTCGTCAGGGCCCGATAAATGTCTGCCAGAACCATAGGCACGAGGGTGACCATAGGATTCTTCTCAAAAGAGGTAATCAATGTAGCCAAAGTTTTGCTGTTTTTTCCTCTTGTTATTGGAAATAGCATAATTCCCCAAAAAGGTACTATGAATGCATCGTAACTATGCTTTTCCTAGGTCCGGCGGCACCCTCCATTGTTAAGTTTCAACCCAAACAACTCAAATCCATTTTTCTGACCGTATTTTTCGTACAAGAAGTCTAGATGAACCCATTCATTGTCTATGTAGCCCACTATGTTCTTCTCCTTTATGTGTAACAACTCAAAAAACCTTTCGCTAGTGACATGCTTCGGTATCATAGGTTCTCCTGGTGAAGATTCTTTCCTTTTTCCCATAAATGATCCTATTTCCTCTAGTGTGGGAGTGAGCCTAAAGTTGGAGAATCGGAATACTTTGTTCGACAAATCCCAAAAATGTACCAAAGCTTCTATCACATATCTTCATGGTATAACATTCAAAAGACTCCTTAAAAATCTCAAGTGTTTATACACTTTTCCCTTTCCATAGTCAGTCATATTGTCATACCAAGTTCACAACAGTGGTGGATCTTTCTCTAACACCATGAATCGAGGTACTTCATCATATCTTGGTATCCTGTCGCTCCTTTCGAATGAGTTCATATTGTCCTATAGGATAATGATGGAAAACAAGAATTCTATTTTAAACATCCCAAAACGAAGACAAAAATAATTTTAAAAAGAACTTAACGGAGTGAAATGGAATTAGATTTCAAAATGAGCATGGAAAAATTTTAACTGACAAGACAGGAAGTATCAAAGTCTTCTAAAACATCGTAGAGTAGAGATAATATTTTGATGACGTTTGGGACAGACGCATCAGAAATGATCAAATTATTACAACAAAATAGTGGACTGATTTGTCTGATAAAATTTTAACTGTGTTTAACAAAAATGGACTCTATGGTATTTATAAAAGAAATTTTGAATCAAAAGAAATGGACACAACGACATAAAAATGACTCTAACTTGATAGAAGAGTTCTATGTAAAAACACTATATATTCTCTGAAATAAGCCACTAAATTTTGATTGAACTCCTTTCTTTAAAGATCAATTAATTCATTTAAAAGCCAGTCAATATTTGATATCGTATTTCCTATAATGCAACAAGTAGCACATAAAATGTACATGATGGTCTCGAAAGATGGCATGTATCCTAGACGGACTCGACCCTGTGTCGAGCCTCAATAAGTAAAAAATGCACGTGATTCAAATAGAGTGGATTCTAATAAGGATAACTATATCTAAGTTTTAGTTATGCTAGGTTTAACCTGGTGGAGTTAGGTATCTAGACTGCCTGTAAAATGAGCGGACAACTTGAGTCGGGCAAGGACAGCTTTACTGATAGCAGGACTTTCTAGCCTCACTGTTGGTCCTTCCCGTCCTAAACATGGGTGACTATAGAATCCTTTCCAAGAGCGTTGCCTCATCTCTGGTATCTCAAGCTCGGGAGTGTATACCGCATCTCCAAATATAAAGTATCTCAGAAGACTTTGATGGGTGTGCGAGAGAAGACAAATTATATTGCAATTCAAATAATAACAAAACGGTAAAATATGTAGGCAAATTATACATTTAGGCCAACAATATACAATATCAAAATTAAATAAAGACAAATAAGTCAATATAAAAGCTCGAATTTTGTGTTTCCCCAGCAGAGTCGCCATCTATCACACCACTATTTTTACTGCCCCAACCCCACCAAGGAGTTGGTTTTAGAGAAAATGGGTTTCTCCAATTAAAGTGACATTTTGAATAGGGATTATTTTATTTACAGAGTCGCTATTTGAAATTGAGTTTGGGTGTTCCAAGTCACCTTATTGAATCCCATTCAAAAGAAAATGACTCTTTATTATGATCTGCGAACTAGAAATCCAGATAAGGAATTCAGTTAATCGAGGGGAAGGTGTGAGGCCCCCCTCGAATCCTGTGATTCTAGCACAATCACTTTAATGACTTGTGTCTGGCTTAAATTAATCTTTTGGATATAGAGGATTTGGTAGTCTAAAAGTAACTTTCACCCCACTTTTATTTATTTTTGAATATATTTAAAACTGTATTGATGCATGGCTTACCAGTAGTAGTACTTTTCGGCCTTACCATAAGTTTTGGTATACTTCTCATGCCTTTGAGGCATTTATGGACCGTTCCCATTTTCCCCAATTCTGAATAAGATTCTAATATGTTTGACATCTACCAATCCCTATTATATCGACTTGAAAATGGCACGTTAATTTTATTATGACAAATGGTCTGTAGCAAGGCTTTCCAACTTCATCGTTAACTTTCACTTATATGTTAAATCTTAATTATTTAGAGGTTAAGTGTAATACCCCGCATTTTTGGGGTAGTCTTTGAACCGTCGTTCCTATGCGTATAATCTATAATCTAAATGATTCCCATGCAAATACAAGTTTCATGATCTTTATCCTCATGTTTGATTTGATTTTGAGGTGAAAAATGTTCATAAGAATCACTTAGAGCAAAGTTGAGCTTAGAGCCTTTGATTCGTCCAAAGTTTGGTATTTAATTCTACAAGGATCTACTTTAAACGTGTATAACTTTAGTATATGTAGAATTTTTCAGCTCAATACCCACCAAATTGTATATAATTGAATTAGCTTTCCAACGATACCAATTTTGCCTTAACTCAATATCTGAGCGAAAAGTTATGATATTTTTCGGGTGAGGCAGCAAGCCAACGCGATAGCGACACGACGCGTCGGACAACGCGTTACAGAACTATTTCACATGCTAATTCAGTTTCTAAAGGATCTAAGGGCACTTTGTTCACTTCCCATCACCCAAATCCTCCCATAAATTTCAGCCCCCAAAAGCATTATACACGCTATTATTCATTTTTTCTCTCAATGAAAAACCCTAGCCCTCTCAAGAACACCAAGAACTTCATCAATTTTTCTTCAAGAAAAGCAAGAACTCATGTTTCTTAATTCAAGAATGCTTTCAAGATTGTGTTTCTCATTCAAGATTAAAGTTTTAAGGTACGTGGGAGTTCATCCATGGGTCCTCTTTCACCCATGGAGCCCAAAAATCCTTTTCTTTTAATTAAATAATAAATTTTTCCATTATTATGGTATTTTTTATGCTCAAGAAAGGTTGAATTTCTTGTTTTCATGATGTTTTTAATTCAATTCAGCCCATTTCTGATTCCATGCAAGATTTTAAATTCCTCATGTTATGAATTTAAATTTTCCCTGCTTTATTCAAGTAAATTCCATGATAGATCCTAAATTCATGATGTTTAGCAATATTCCCATATTTTAAATTCATATCTTCCACATGTTTGATAAAATTCCTATATCATGTTAAGTTAATTTCAAGATGAATCCCCAAGTTATGAATTTTGCCATGTAACTCTATTGTTCCCTCATGTTTAAGACATTCTTACATTCAAGCTATGAACTTTACATGTTTTGATGAAACACCCATGTCCTATTTCAAGCGAATTACATGTGAATTCCCCAATTCATGATTTTAGTTATGTAATCATGCTATGCTCCCGTGTTTAAGATATTCCCATGTCCAAGTTCATGATCCCCGTGTATTTGGATAATTGTCCTATGTTAAAGTATTAATCTCCACGTGCTTGATAGAATTCCCATGTACACGTCCATAACCTCCAAGTGTTTGATAAAATGTCTCAGTGAATGAATTATGAACAATTGACTATGGCTATGCTTTTAAGAATTGCTAGGTTTTATCATTTATGCTATCGAGTCCTGGGGGTATTTATTACTCAAAATCTAGTTGTTTACGTAGTTGCAGTAGATATAGAATAGTCCCAGTAAAAGATCACGAATAGCGCTACTCAATCAATTAATAGAACTCAGTGAACTTAGTCAGTTAATAGAGCTGAGTGAACTCAGTTCAGTTCAGTCAGTCAACAGAATCAGTGTGGGTTTAGTCAAGCCTAGTACATTCCAGTTTCAGTCCCAGTATCAGTTTAATGTTAATAATTACCTCAGACTCCGTATGCACTTTTATTTTCTGAATACCATGACCTGAGCTTATCAGTTATCAGTGCATGCACCAGTTAGTATTCCAGTGTCATTCAATTGGGAATAGGATTCAACACCGAGCAAACTCAGGGATAGGGGCATCCCTGCCAGTAGAGGGTTTTTTCTTAGTAGAAATCCTTGAGTTACAGAACTACGTTGCCGGCGTAGGTTTGAGATGTATTCTTGCCAGTCTAGGATTGACATATATCTCATAAGTTTCCTGCCAGCATAGGATTACTCCTTGGTCCTTCGGGATACTAGTTTAGTGGATCCACAAAGCCAGTGTTAGTACTCGTGGCATGGTACTGACACCCTTCCAACTAGGTTACAGGTTGGACCTCAATTAGCTCAGATTTGGGCATGTTGGTTAGATAATACCTCCCACAGTTTTAGTTTCAATCTCAGTATAGAACTCATCTTAGTTCTACAGAATCAGGACTGTCAGAAACAGTCACTCAGTTATCAGTAATTCAGTTATTTGTAGTCTCAGATATCATTTATTCAGTTATCAAAACTTAGTACTCAACTTCTGTAAAATCTCAATTACAGTCTCAGTTACAGTCTCAGTTACAGTCCCAGTTCAGTATTAAGTTTAGAAATTAGTTCAAAATTCAGTTCAATTTTAGGTTTGCTTGACCATAGCATACATTTATCAGCTATTCAGTTATCAGTATTTCATTACCTCAATTTACAGACTATTTTAGAATCATGTTATACGCTTGGTCTTGCATTCTCAGATAATACAGTTTTTATGAATTTATGCTCAATTATCTCATGTTACTCAGTTATTCCTTACCTCGTATGTATAATACTCTACAGTTTTAGTCCAGTTATTCAGACTAAGTGCAGTTCAGGCTTACATGACAAGTATTCAGCTATCAGTCATTTAGTTAATTAGATAAGTTAGTATGTTTACGCATTCGTGCTCAATGTGATTGTATATTCAGATCCTCTATTTATGCCAGTCTCCATCACGTAGTTAAAGACTTAGTATTCATACAGTATCCATGTTCTACCATATCCCAGCTTCAGTTATACTTATATCATTAAAGTAAAGTTTACAGAAACTAAGTGTAGAGATTCACCATCTTATCGAAAAATATTTGTCACTCATGCTTTAACATATTTTAGTTTTCAGTTTATTCCATCTTATTGGTAAGTCTACTTATACTTAGCATGCATGTTTTACGATTACGTATGAAATCAGTTTTACTTATTGCATTCACCCCTGCATACTCAGTACATTTCAGAAGTACTGATCCACATATACATTTGTGTGGCTACAGTATTTCATAATTTAGGTACCGATTGTAGCCCGCACATCACGATTAAACAGTTGCAGATTCCAGTCAACAGATGATGAGTGCTCCTACTTCGGGAACTCCAGACAATTTTAGTTCATGTACAGTTCATTTACTTTCATGTGTATTGATTAGTGGTAGTTGGAGGCATATCCCGGCTATCTATAGTCAGTATAGTAGAGGCTTCATAGATGTCAGTCAGAGTCAGTCATGTAATTTCAGTTTCATCCTTCAGATTTATCATATTATAAAACTTTATCAGTATTGTATATATTTTAGATTTTTAGAATAATTATGTTTCCGCACAACAGAACAATAATTTAATATGTTATAATTCAGTTGCTTAACAGTATGCCAGTTCATGGGTTAGCTTGGGATCACTTGTGGTTCCAAGCACCATATGAGGACTAGGGGGTAGTCTCGGGTCGTTACATTAAGAAACAAACTCATTGTTTTATGAATTCACTATCTTACGATTGATTTTTCCCCTCTTTTTTTTATCGACGAATATTTTAACATGCCTAAAAATTTTCTAGCCTTAAAGGCGTTATTAGTTTCTTATAAACTCGTAATGATTCATCTATTTGAAATGCTATTTAATAGTAATAATATTTAAATAAATTTTATTCTGAGTGATCAATTAACTCGATAAATAATTATTATATTTTATTAATGACAATGAAATAAAAATAATAAAATAATAAATATAAATAAATAAACAAAAGTAAAATACGAAGTGTGCATAAAGCTACCCCCTAATATGCTAATTTTATTACGATTTCTTAAATCTATTTTTTTAATTAACATAAAAACTCAAGTTACAAATAACAAAACAACTTCACGTACAAAACCCTTAAAATTTAATTTGAACATAAATTCATTAAGAAAACAAGCAAGTCAAAATGAAAAATGGAACAAAAAGAAAGAAGATCAGAGTATTTATGTTTCCCGATGACTAATTCGATGGTATTTCGCCAGATTTTTAGCAAAAAGGTGGTCGGCTCGTGTAATTGAAATTCCGACGAGTTGGGTTCTGTGGAGAGTCGCCACGGTGGTGGATCTTAGTCGGAGAATGAGGAGACTCTGGCCAGATTTGGAGGAGCTTTGTCGGCGGTATTTTTACCAGTTTGACCACAATTGCAGTGGCAACATGGGGAAAGGGAGGGGCGCTGAAAAAGAAAAGAGGGGTACGGCGCCGGCGATGGAAAAAAGGAAGAGGGGTGGTCACGCCGTGGCTGGCGACGATTTTGGTTTGGCGGCAGCGGATCTGGCTGCACTGACGGCTGTTAGTAGGGACGCACGCCGTTTGGTGGCGATTCCAGCGGCGGGTCGTCGATTTTAAAGGGTTTTCCGGAGGCAATGGTTTCTTAGGATTTTCTAGCGAGTGTGAACTCCAGTGAGGGATCACAACATCGGAAACGTGACGGAAGCAATTGGTAGTCGGTCAATATGGTGATTTCGATGAAGACTTCGCCGGAAAGGCTGCTTTTCCTTTATTCCGTTTAATTCTTCAACCTCTCTCTCATCTTTCTTTTTTTATTTCACTGCTATTTTGTTTTATTGATTTTCTACCCCTTTTTCATGTCTATATGTGTGTGAATATGTATCAAAGTGAGATGTAATATGTGAACGTGGCGACAAAGTACTGCATATTTTATGCTCTTACCAGTGAAATCATGCATATATCAGTATGTGTTGCTATGTTTATTTTCGTTTTTGTTTCAAATTTTAACCAAACAGTGTCACACACAGTATTTTAATTTGTAATAATTTAAGCAAACAACATGCAATAACAGAAAATTGGCGTAATCCATTAACTGTGTGTGCTAAAAAAACTTGGGACTACTTGAACATTTAATTTCATACTTCGATTCAAAATAGTACAAAATGGGATAAGAATCTGTGTGATGAAGCAAAACGAACATAGAAATAAGCATGGTGTCACCAGAAACTCGAACAGAAGCCTTGAAACTCGAATCTCAACTCTTTCCCTTCTTTATTTGTACTCCATTTTTCTTTTTTTTCCATTGTTCCTCTTTGTTTTTTTTTTGTTTCTTTGTTTTCTGATGTCTGCCCTTTTCTTTACATTGGTTTTTTTCTTATAGTGGTGTATATGAGGGAGTTTATCAGATAATGGGGAAAGTGGTTGAGGGAAATTAGGAGTGTGACATTGTGGGGGTGATTTGGGTAGTTTAGGATTTATTATTATTATTATTATTATTATTATAAATAGAAATAATGACAAAGATATTTGCTAATTATTTTGAACTGATAAAAATATAAAAAAGTTAAATAGCTTGTCCTAAAAATATGATTTAAAATTATTAATATTATTAGATTATTTTTCAAAAACATTAAAAGAAAAAAATAAATATAGTTTATATATATACATAAACACTAAAAATAACGTAAAATATTTAGTTTGGTAAAAAGTTAGGTGTTTACAGATGAATATATCAAAAAAATGTAACAAAGGATAAACATAACATCTTTCAAAAAGTATAGAAGCAGATCTGATCATTTTCCATAAAAATTAATGAGTATGATTATATATTTTACTTGTCTAACCAAGTAAGGTTGTTAACCTTAACTTGTTTTGACATTATCTAATCATCATCTTAAATTATACTATAAACTGAGTTATAGTAGAATGGAAAAGGGTCAAAAGTGACCCTATATTTTATTTTATTGGTTAAATTTGTCCTTAGTTATGCTATTGGATTAAATATATCTCGTTTGTTAAAAAGCTTAATAAGAATATCCCTTTTTTTAATAGTTGTCCAACATGACCTATTAAATTTCAACATGGCATTACATTTGGGTGAGATGGATGCCACATGACATGTCATCTTAGCACCAATTTTTTTTTTCTTTTTCCTTTTTCCTTTCTTCAACAAGACCTAGGTTTGACAACCTCTTTATCGTTTTCAATGGCAGGAGATGTCCCAAAATGGCCAACTAAAATTTATTAACATTGGCAAACTCCTCCCAAAATGACACCTTTTCACCATTAACCCTCTTCATTTTCAAGAAAACACTAGTAAACATACACCCACTTACCAAAAATCTAGCAACCAACTTTAACAAGAACATTCAACTTCAGAACACCAAGAGAACAATTCATTTACATAGAGAGAATAAAATGTATAATAACTAAAATCAGTGAAATTATGTAAATGGGTTCAAAATAGTTTTAACTAGTAATGAATGTTAATATGTATTATAGAAAGTAGGGTTTTTTTTTGGGGGGGGGGGAGTATGGTATAGGATAAGTATGGTGCTCAATCGGTTCATCGTATGTGGTGGAGACGGTGGAGGTGGTGGAGGAGGTGATAATAATAGATCTGGTGAGGAATCAAAATCTAGCTTGGTAATGGATAAGACAACATTGGTGGCGATAGTGATAGCGGCGACATAAGAGGTGACAATGGTGAATTTGGTTGGAATTTGGATGTTGAATTTATTAATTGCATAAAGAGAAAATGAAAGAAAAACTAGAAGGAATAAATATTTGGTACTAAAGTGGCATGCCACATGGCATCCACCTCGTTTAAATGTAATGTCACGTTGGAATTTAACCAGCCATGTTGAACAACTGTTAAAAAAAAGATATTCTTGTTAAGTTACTTAATAGGAGGGGTATATTTGACCCAATAGTATATGACTAAGGATAAATTTGACCAACAAACTAAAGTGGAGGGGTATTTTGACCCTTTTCCCTTAGTAGAATTATCATTGATCATTTTGCACTCATACTTTTTCTTTTACGTTTTATTTATAATGTAACCACATATATTTTATAATATTAATATTGTTTTTAAAATTTGATTGGATGAAATACAAGTGTGACACACTTGAATAAAATTAATATAATAAAAATAAATTAAATGTGCCATCTACGTTGATGAGTTGATCGACGACTTCTTTATAAATATTAGCATCATGACGTAATAACACCAACTAGCTTGAAGTGATAGAACCTAAGTCAAGAGAATTTTGTTGTGTAACCACATGAGAATAAGAAATTTTGCACAATATTGACGGTGGTGGAAATATGATATCTAAAAATGGTGACTCTGATAGATTCTCCATTTAAAATTCTTAAAGAAAAAAATATTTCCTTTCTAAAACCTTCCAAATAAAAAATAAAACATTAAAATGAGGTATTTGCTTTTATTTATTTTAGTGAAAGAAAAAGATTTCTTTATTTACCTTCAAAAGAAAACGAAATAGGAGATGAACAAAGGTACCTATCTATATAATGTCATCTTTGGACCTTAGAGTGGGTTAGTTTTGACTTTTAATAATATTAATGTTGTTTTTAAAAGTTAATTGAGATGGGATACACACGCAACACACATGCGTAAAATTAATATGATAAAATAATAATTAGATGTGTCATGTACCTTGATGAGCTGATCGATGACTTTTTTACGAATATTAATATCATAAAGTGATAATATGTAACGCCCTGATTTTCTGTAACCGGAATGCCACACGGTACTCATGATCCCAAAGGACCACAAGCTAACCCTCTTCTGATATTTGTACCTAAGTACTGCATAATATAATATAATAAATGTGGAAAACTGGCGAAAACTTGTCATAAGGTTCAAAACGTTTAAAATACTCAAAACTGGAAATTGAATACTGATACATCTGTCTGAAAAAGCCTATAACTGTCTAAACTGTAGAGTTGATGGGACATGTCTCCAACTAACTCCATCTATTGAAAATAAACTGAATCTAATGCAATAATAAGATAAGGATCATCCTCGAATGAAGAGGACTCACTGCTACGTCTACTGTTGCTGACTGGGGTTCGGACTACTAAGGGTACTTTGGAGCTCGTGCTTCTGAATCTATAGTGTAAAGTAAAACACCATAGCGCAAATGCGTCATTACGAGGGAATGTATTGGTATACAAGATGAGGTAAGGCTAAATGCAAGGGCTTATGCGTGAACATTACTTAAATAAATAGCATGAGAATACTGAATGAGGGTGTATGCATGAGTGCACAACTAAAACTGAAATCACAGCAACACTGAATACTAAATTCTGAATACTGGTTTTTGAATACTGCTTTACTGATGACTGAGTCTACTAGTACTGACGTATGAGTTTACTAATACTGAGAGACTGAATAACTGAGTCTATTAAGATTGATATCTAATCTTGCTGATACTGATACTAATTTATTATATCTGAGATCAAGCCTATATAACGGGTGACCTCTGAGTTTACTGGTAATGATGTCTAATACTTGATAAACTGAATCTGAGATCAAGCCTATATAACGGGTGATGTCTGAGTTTACTGATAATAAATATGATTGTATGAATCTGAGGTCAAGCTTATATAATGGGTAACCTCTGAGAGGTAGTCAAGCCTAGTATAATGGGTGACTCCTCAACTGAATTTTATGTCTGAGACTAAATTTGAAACTAAGACTGTGGGAAATAGTCATCTAACCGACATGCCCCTTCTAGCTTCTTTGGGGTCTAACCTGTAACCCCAGTTGAAAGGGTGTCAGTACCATGCCACGGGTAATGACACTTCTATCTGAACACAGGATGCCATTCCTAATATAATGGGTGACACCTGGTTGGATCCAAGCCTAATATAACAGGTGACTCCGGGGAGGTAGTCAAGCCTAATATAACGGGTGACACCTCATCCTGCGCTGGCTATGTAGTTCTGGAGTACAAGAATTGTTATTATGACCCTGCCTAAAATAATGGGGAGGTCATCATCTGTAACGCCCCAAGAACCTATTTTGAGATGTCACACGATGCTTAAGGCCATACGGGGCCTCAAGCTAACCCTCTAAGCCTGTCAGCACTTTCAGAACTCACTATAATGCTAATCATGCTAAAATAGGAAAGAATAATCATGTCATGAACTTGAACATACTTAATTATGAAGAAATACTATCCTGTACAAACAAAATACTAAAATTTTTGTACATACTGGTATTCTAGTCTGATAAAAGCCTCTACTACTTAAGACTGAGGGGCCATTGGGACAGATCCCCAACTAACTCATACTGAACTGAAAAGAAATAACCATCTACTAATAAGGCAAAATCAGGAAAATAGGTCCTCGAACCATGTGGACTCACCAACTGCAGAAATGTAGATAAAGGTACTCAAAGATCACTGTCGCTGCTGAGACTGAGCACCCAAACCTACATCACAAGGAAATATAGAACACAAAAAAGTATGGGAATCAATACTTGGGAATGTACTGAGTATGTGGGGGTGTATGCAGAATTATAAAAATTATCATAAATATATAAAAAAATCATGCATGTTATCAATAATGAATCTCTTCGCTTGAATTAGCTGAAATATATTCCTTGTAAATCATTAATAGTATTGCAAGCATTGTAAATCTCATAAATCATTATACTCAACTCAGACTCTTCAACTCAAGACTTAGAGTAACTTGGTGACTCAAGAAATGTAAAATCTTATGGACTTGGGAGTTTCTTATAACCGACATAAACCATGTGAGCTTACATGGAGTCCAATGTCTTGCCCACATTGGGGAGAGCTGTTCTTTCCTTGCCATCAGAGTAGAACCTTAACTTTAGTGATCACTGTCTTGGCCTTTGGCCCTTAATCTTTATCCTACGGTGGCACGTAGTTCTGGGGAAGTAGGATGCGCTGAACCCACACTTTCCACTCGGTGCTAAATACTACTCCCAGACTCAAGCTCAGAACGCATTAGGAAATCCACCTTAATCAACTCTGGGGTCTACCATAGAGACCAAAATCATAAATATATCTCATCGATAAATCATAAATAATTTGTGGATTGCTAACTCGACTCAACTCAAAACAATCTTTCTCAACATCAAGTGGACTTGCTTATTAACTCATATCAAATGTCAAAACTTCAAGAAAGCATCACAAGATTCATTCTTGACTCTTAAACTCAAACGTCAATATATATATTCAATAATCAACTTCTCATAGAAAAGCTTAAAATCATGACTCTTATCATTTATAACTTGGAAATCTTCAATTCTAATTCATAGTAGTAATATACAATTCATAGCATAAGTTCTCAATTTAGGAAATAAAACAATGAAATAGTCATGTATATCAATCTTGAATAGCTCAATTCTAATAACTCAACCATAAAGTAATTTGGGTATAAACCCACTTTGCACAATCATGAAATTCCAATAGTAAAAATCAATTCTTTGGTCACAAGAATGAAAGGATATTCTTGTTCAATCCCCACATACCTTGATTATGATTTTGAGATGAAGAAACTTGATTGGAACTTCTTTTCCCAGTTCTTGATTTAGGGTTCTTGATGTTCTTGACTTGGAAGTTTTGAATCTTGAACTAATTTGTGAAAACTACGACTCAATTTTGAGATGTTTAGACAAGAATTGGATGGGATTTTGGAGAGAAACCCTAGATTTTGGATGGAATGGAAGAGGAAAATAAGGATTTTCTCCTCTATTTGTATATATATAGTGGGTAAGGACGGGTGAAAAGACCAAAATACCCTTGAGAAAATTCTAGAACTGGAGCCCGATTTTTGTCCCTGGCTCAATGCTCCATGATCGCGGACCTTCACTGGATTTTGACAATTAGGAAACTGCTCAGTGGCGCGACGTGGTGAAGTCGCATTTGCCACCTTGGTCGTGACCTGGAAGGGTACCGCGACGCGGTGGAATCGCGTTGGTGCACTGGAATTTGACAATTATGATATTGAGCCTTGGGGCGATGCACCAATATCGCGAAGGCTTAATGAAAAATAAGAATTGCCATTTTGGCTGTCTCCGCGACGCGCTAAAGTGCCAGGTGGCATATTATCGCACTAAAATGGCTCTAACTCTTCACCCGAGTATCGGATTTGGGCGAATTTGGTATCGATGGAAAGCTTATTCAATTCTACACATGAAAAAAAAGTAGAAATTAGAGAAATACCATATTTTTTAAACATCAATCACTTTGGAAGTCTTCCCATTCGCTCAAAAGACGGATTTAGGCTTAAGAAAGGATCGGGGTATTACATCATCCCTGCCCTCGCTCGGTGCTAAATCCTACTCCCAATTGAATAGTCACTGAATTGATTCTTAAACTATTCTAGACTGAGCTGAATCTATCACTGATCATCTTGCTTGGCAGGTCTGATTGAATTTACTTGGTTTCGTTATCTGACGGAATACTACTTGGATCCTACTATCTGACTGAATGCTACTAAATTTTTGTTAGCTTACTGATGTTCCACTGAAGTCTGAACTGAATACTGGATACTACTGAATACTATTGAATCGGAACTAACTACTGAGTTGGATTAGACTGATACTGAGACTGAATTGCACTAATACTGAGTTTACTAAATTTTTTTATGTTATGTAATTGTCTGAATTCTACCGATCATAGCACGACTGAGATCATCTTGAGACTGACTCGGCTCTAGGCACACAACTATATTTTTTGGGTACAAGTACCCCCAGGACTCGATAGAAGGAAACTGACAAGACATGACTCTTTGAATTCATTACCAATATCAACGTCATAACAAAAGATTCACCATACACTCAATAAAACATCTCTTCAAGCACTTGAAAATACTAAAATGTATTTACATGGGGAATGCATTCCAATACTTCATGACTCATCCCATAAGGTTTTACAATAAATACATAACATGCATTCAAGTGTACATAGTTGGGGACTTCATGCTAACATGTAACAATTTATTCAAAAAGGAATGTACAAAGATAGGGATTGTATGCAACATATTGTAATTCATTTACTATGGTCTTTCAAGAAACATTAGACATACATGGCTTATACCAAATTGGGGGTTTCTAGTCAGCATGCTATAATAGCCCTATTTCCTTTACAAAAGCATTTTATCAAACATATGGGGGACATGTTTTGGGTTATATCACAATTTATACACCTAATTATCATAAACACATCAATCAACATGCAACTTGAAGGGGCTTTTTCATAAATATCATATAATTATCATATACTAGGATCAAAGCTTAGAACTTTGTATTTAAATCATGAATTAAAACTTAACACCATATAATCATGAACTTCCATACACATAAATCATGAAATTTCATAAAGACATAAACTTTATAATTTTGAAAAAGGATTATTGAATTTCTTGGGTGGAAGGAACCCAAGAATGAACATCTGCATACCTTTGGAGAGAATTGACGGAGGATTTCTTGAGCTTTGAGTCTTGAACTATGAACCCTAAAGGTTGTTCTTGAGTAAAATTGAGAGAAGACTAGTATATTTGGGTGAAAATAATAAGAAATCTCGTGTTAATGAGTATATATAGGGGTTGAAAATTGATCCTTTTCCCCTTAATAAATCAGGATTAAAATGTTGAAATTTCCAGGTGCGTGCAGCAGAGCATGCATTGTATGCTCTATCCTTTCAGACTGGAGTATGCGCCGCATGCTATATCGCATGGTGCCAGGAGTGAAATGGACCATGCGACGCATGTTAATCGCATGGTGCTTGAAATCCAAACACGCCCTAAAAAGATTCTAAAAATTCTAAAACTCACCCAAAATATACTATTGACTTGTCCCATCACAACGCAACTTGAAAAGTGAAAAACGAATATCGGGAAGGTCGCGAAATAATTCATCAAAGTTTAAAGACTTATGAAATGAAGAAATTTCCAACACTTAGTCAAATTTTCTAAGTGTTAAGCCTTTCTTTGCATGCTTTAGAAGCTCTTAACAACTCAAAAAATTTATGGGGTCTTACATTATCTCCCACTTGGGAAAATTCATCCTCGAATGTGGCTGACTAAGCTGAGATTTCTGATAGACTGAACTTACTTATGGGATGAGAATATCTGAAACATATCTATACGATAGGAACTACTGATATTCTGAGTTCTTATACTGAACATGCATATCTGATGAATGGGATACATGATTGAGGCTACTGATATGCTGAATTCTCATAATTGACATGCATATTTGATGCATGAATAACTAACTCATAAATGCACGACTGAAATTACTGATAAGCTGAGCTTCTTCTACTGAAAATGCATGTTTAATGCATGAATGTCTGAACTGACTCTTGAAAGCATGTCTGACTAGGCACTGATAACCGTAAGGAAAATCAAAGTATGCAACTGAATGGTTTTAAAGACATGAAAGCATGGGGAACTTGTGGGGTATCTCCCCCTTGGGACACTATGTCCCTCTAAGAACAATTACTTCAATGATATACCGAGGTGATGCACAAGGCATCTACGAACTAGATCATGACTCAACATCTGAGTTTTGAAACTAATGTGTGGTTCATGATCTGAGCTATACTCGCGATTGATAAGATAGTCTATCTTTTAATAGTTACCTCCTTGAGTTTTCTGATAGCACGATTAGATACAAGATAGGAAAACAAATATCTGACTGCCTGACTGCTAAACTGACTTACTGGCTTTGCTAACTAACTCATGTTGAAAAACTTATACTTAACTTAAGTACTTCTTCTGCACCCTTTTCAACTATACTTTCCCTGAGAACTACTTCTGAAAGTGTAAAACCCTACTGCTGATACTTTCTTCTGAGATAGAACTCGTAGCTTCCTATAGCCCCAATATTCATCACATAACATCAATGCTGACAAGTCTTATAATTCTCACCCTTCTATCTACTAGCTCAATCTTCGAAGATTCAAACTTAAATTCTAACACAGATATGGAAATCTCCAAATCCTTAAGAACCATACTACTTTCATCTAAGCCTACAAATATCAGATCCTTAACATATATTTCAAATCAACCAACTTAAATTCTTGCATACACTGCTTCAAGCCTATCTTTATGACTAAGCCTCGGGTAAAACAAGCATGCAACACTCCCTCATTAACATGAAACACTCACTCTTTCCTATCTAAGAAACTGCCCAACACTAATGAGGGTTCGCAGAAAGATTACTAGGAGCCTTGGGATCTAAATAAGCATAAATATAAATATGAGAGACTCATGCGTACCCGTAACTACATTAGGAGAACTTTTCTGGTCTTGTTTAAACTGAGGTGTATCAAGTCTAGGTGGGCGTTGCCCACTGGTTGTCCTGGAGGTGGCGCCCTGCTGATGCAAATCCTTACCCCCTTGAGCTAATACCCTACACTCCCGCAGTCTATGGCCTGGCTCACCACATCCAAAGCATAAATTGCTGCCCACTCTACACATTCTCTTATGGTTCTTACCACATTCCCCACAAAGCGGATAAGTGAGAACACCTTTTCTATGATTTTGTGACCTAGAGCTTTGTGCTTCTCCCCGACTGACATTCCTAGACTTAGATACTGGTGCTTGGACTGATAGTGAAACTAGTGTTGAGGATCTCTGATGGGACTGGGAACGGTTACTACCCCTTGATCTCGGTGTAGAGTTTTTTCTTCTAGACTTATGATCCATCCTACGCTCTCTTCCCTCATTCTGCCGAGTGTAAGTCAAAATCCTAGATAGGACAACATTCTACAAACTATTCTAAGCAACTACTGAATGGTCTAAGGTAGTGAAGACATCTCTGAACTCTGCATGAGAGATATACTTGTCCAAGGGATCTTCCTGAACGGGCTTAGGAGTTGGCTGATTTTCATTACTTCTTTCGCTAGCTTTTTTGGAAGACATGTTCTGTAAATGAAAGGAGGAAACCGATTAGACTGAGGGTTTTACTGGATCTCATACTCATTCGCACAACATGAATACTGAAGGAAGGGAAACTGTTCCTAAAATGTCTTATAGCCTCCTGTACATAAATGTGGCACACAACACACCTATGCACAAAACTCTACTAGATGCGGCTTTTCAAACTTCCTAGGATACTAATGCCCCAATTTTTTGTAATCAAAATGCCACACGGTGCTCATGATCCTGAAGGACCACAAAATAACCCTCTTCTGATATCTGTACCTGAGCACTGCATAATATAATATAATTGTAACACCCCAAATCTGACACCCGAAACTCTACAAGGTGCTCATGACCTCGAAAGACCACAAGCTAACCCATGATTGATATCTATACCTTTACACTGCATAATATAACGTAAAAATGCAGAATAAAGGCTGAAAGTCCATAAGGTTCACACTGAATCATAAATAAAATAAAAATGTCTGAATAGTGTGGTATATCAATACCAAAACAAAACTGAAAACAACAGAATCCTAAATTAAATCTGAAAGCCTCTAAGTACTGCCTGAATAAAGAGTTGAAGGAACATGTCTCCAACTAACTCCGTCTAACACAACTGAACTGAAATAAATAATAACATAACATAATGATCATATCCTCGAAGGATGAGGACTCACTGCTAACTCTGAATGCGGAAACTGGAATACTACTACTAATCTGGCGCTCGTGTCTCGGAACCTATGGCGTAAAGTAAAACACCATAGCGCAAATGCGCCAGTATGATTAAATGTACTGGTATGCAAGAGATAGGCTGAATGCATGGGGTTCATATGCATGAACAATACTAGCTAACTGTCTAACATGAACATGAGAATTCATGCATGAATACATAATAACTAAGATCGTGATAACATGATAACTGAATATGAATACTGATATAAATGACAACATGAGTGACAATATTTGACAGTCCTGAATCTAATGGAATAACTGAGTTTCGTACTGTATCTGAGTTGACTGTATCTGACAGTCCTGATATTCTGAAGAATTATCTGAGTTCTTTTACTGAGACTGATACTGAGACTGTGGGAAGTAGTCATCTAAGCGACATACCCCAAATGCACTACAATAGCTGAGCTGGGGTCCAATCTATGCCTTGATTGGAAGGGTGTCCATACCGCGCCACTGGTAAAGATAAGTTGTGGGTGACCTTCATCTGACAGTATCCCCAAAAGAGAACGGTGAGACCCTCATCTAACAGTGTTTATCCACCCCATCAACCCTCGTCTGACAGTGTTGATGTCTCAACCTATGCTGCCTACATAGTCGAAGAATCACACCCTCATCTGACAGTGTGTGTTCCCATCCTTGGATTTACTTGGTTCTAAATCCTACTCCCATCTGAATAAATACTAAACATGATTAACTGAACTGGACTAAACTGGATTCATAGAGTTCCGTTGATTGACGGAATACTACTAAGATTACTGAATTACTGAGCTTTCCTAAGTCACATGACTGACTGAATTCTACTGAACATGGCTTGACTGAGGATATTGTGAAAACATGACACTGACTCTAGGCACACAACTAAATTATTGGGTATTAATTACCCCCAGGACTCGATAGAATAATATGTAAATCATGACACAATCTTAAAAACTCAACAATGGCTATATACTCATAATTCATCCATTGAAACATTTCATCAAACACTTGGCATGCTTTAACTTATACATGAATGTGGATTACATGTTAACATGCTATAATGGAACTAAGTTATTCACATAAGCATTTTACCAAACACCTGGGGAGCATGCTTTGGTTATAACATCATCAACATATTTAATAATCATATATATATATATATATATCAATCAACTTGTAAACTGAAGGGTTTATTATAAATATCATATAAATCATTGCATACTAGAATCAATTCTTGGAAACTAATAGTTTTAACATGGATCAAAACCCAACAAGACAACATGAACATGAATTTCAATTCAAATCAATCATGAACATTCATAAATACACCATATTTGAATTAAAAAGGGGATTCTTGAGCTTCATGGGTGAATGGGACCCATGAATCAACACTTAACATACCTTAGAAAGGAAACCTTAAATAATTGATGGAGAGTTCTTATGATTTGGCCCTTGAATTTGAGAGCTAGGGTTCTTGGCTTGAGAGAGAGTAACTCAATTTGGGGAAAAATAGAGTAAATAATGATATCCTTAGGTCATGTAGGGTTAAATTTAGTGTTTAAGGCTGAATTAAAATCATGGGAAAAGACCCATTTAACCCTGGATGCATCTTTTAATTTTGTGAAAAATTTCCCGACCTGGACCCCTGGCGCGACGCGGCGCTATTGCGCCGTGTCACTGGAATTTGACAATTGGGAAATTGGATGATGGCGCGATGTGGGGCTATCACAGAGCTTCACTGGAATTTGACAATTGAGATTTGGGAGCCTTCTGTGATGCAGTGAAATCGTAGAGTCTTACTAGAAATTGACAAATGTCATTTTAGCTTATGGCGTGACGCGCCACTGACTGAGATGATGGTGTTTTATGACTCAAACTTGAAATAGTCATAACTTCTTACCCGGTTATCAGATTTAGGCGAATCTTACATCGATGAAAAGCTTATTGAATTTTTCACATGACATAAAGTTAAAATCTTGAAAATACCATATGTATAAAAGTGGATTCATCTTTAAAACAAGTCTTTGACATCTTTAGGATGGATTTAAGCTAGATAAAAGTATGGGGTATTACAATATCTCCCTCTTGGGAATATTCATCCTCGAATGAGACTAATTAAGATGGAAGAAACTATAAGATAAAGTACATACTGATCATAAACAACTGAAACATGATTTCATGACTGATATTTCTGAGATTCATACTAAGCATGCATATCTGATGCATGATTTCTTTACTGAACTAGCTCATGAATACATGACTGAGATTCCTACTAACTGAGTCTCCTCACAAGGAGAATACATGTCTGATGCATGAACACATGACTGATCTAATGCATTATCATATGACTGAATATGCAATGGTACTTAGTACCTAGTTTAAAATAGGAATCTGAGCATGAAACTGGTTTGTAACTGGAAATTGAACATGAGACTGAAAATCTTAAGAAAAGCTATTACCTTGGGCTAGATCTGGGTTTGCAGAGAAGAGGTGAGGATACTTGGTCCGCATATCTGCTTCTGCTTCCCAAGTAGCTCCCTCAACGGACTGATTCCGCCAAAGAACTTTGACTAGAGGGACTTCTTTGTTCCTCAGTCTGCGAGTCTGATAATCAAGAATCTCGATCGAAATTTCTTCAAAAGAGAGGTTGTTCTGAATATCCATACTCTAAATAGGTACTACAACTGTTGTGTCACCTATACACTTCTTGAGAAAAAAACATGGAAGACTGGATAGACTGAAGTTAGATCTGAAGGCAACTCGAGATCATAAGCTACCTTGCTGAAACGACTGAGTATCTTGAAGGAACCAATATATCGGGGGCTGATCTTTCTTTTTTTGTCGAATCTCTTCACTTCCTTCATGGAAGAGATCTTTAGATAGACATAGTCACCAATATCTAACTTTAGATCCTTTCTAAGAACATCTGCATAAGACTTCTGTCGGTTTTGAGCAGTTCAAAGTCTCTCTCTGATCAACTGAACCTTCTCTAAGGCATCGAATATAGTCTGGCCCTATGACTACAGCCTCACTAACTTCGAACCAACCAACTAGAGATCTATATCTCCTACCATAGAGAGTTTCGAATGAAGACATCTTGATACTGGAGTGATAACTTTTGTTGTATGCAAACTCAATAAAAGGCAATTGGTCATCCCAACTACCCTTGAAATTAATTGCACACGCCCTTAGCATATCTTCTAGAGTCTGAATGGTCCTTTCTACTTGACCATCTGTCTAAGGATGAAATATTGTACTGAGATAAACTTGGGTACCAAGACCCTTTTGGAATTCTTTCCAGAAGTGAGAGGTGAACTGAGTACCTTTGTCTGAGATGATAGACAACAAAACACCATATAATCTGCCTAACTCCTTGATATAGAGTTTGGTGTAATCCTCGATTGAATAAGAGGTATTAACTGGAAGGAAATAAGTTGATTTGGTCATTCTGTCTACAATGATCCAAACTGAATCATATTGATGACGAGTTCGAGGCAAACCCATCACGAAGTCCATGTTCACTTCTTTCCACTTCCAAGTTGGAATAGTGAACTTTTGCATGGAACCACTAGGCTTCTGATGCTCTATCTTAACCTGCTGACATGTAGAGCACTTAGCCATAAACTCAGAAATATCCCTCTTCATCCCACTCTACCAATAGACCTCCCGCAAGTTGCGGTACATCTTAGTGTCCCCTGGATGAATAGAGTAGCACGCACCATGCGCTTCTGTAAGAATTCGCTGCCTCAATTCATCTACACCTGGAACACACAGACGACCCTAACAATATAGAACACGATCTGCCACTTGGGAGAAAACCTCTACTTTCTGATCCTTGACTGACTCTTTCAACTTGAGAAGGCTGGGATCTCTAGCTTGTTTTTCTTTCACCTCGGAAACTAGAGATGATTTGAACTTTTCTAAACCCCTATACTGCTCTCTACTGAATCAACTAGGTGGACACCCAGTCGGGCAAGCTGATAAACCTCCTTATCTAACTTCTTATTACTATCCTCAACATGAGCAACACTACCTATAGATAGTCTACTGAGAGCATCGGCCATAACATTGGCCTTGCCCGAATGATAGAGGACAGTCATGTCATAATTTTTCAAGAGCTCTAACCACCTTCTCTGATGAAGATTAAGATCTTTCTGAGAAAAGACATACTGAAGACTCTTATGATCTGTGAAGACATCTACATGAACTCCGTAAATATAATTCCTCCAAATCTTTAAGGAAAATACTATGGCTGCTAACTTAAGATCATGAGTAGGATAATTCTTCTCATGGGGATTTAACTATCTGGAGACGTAGGCTATGACCTTACCATGATGCGTAAGGACATAACCCAAACCTACTCTGGATGTATCATAATACACTACGAACCCATCTGGACCATCTGGTAATGCTAGAATTGGAGCTGAGGTGAGTCGAGTCTTCAACTCCTGAAAACTCTTCTCGCAAGGATCTGACCACTGAAATTTGACTTTCTTCTGAGTCAATCTGGACATAGGGGATGCAATAGATAAAAATCCCTCAACAAACCATCTATAATAGCCAGTTAAACCCAAGAAACTCCTGATATCTAATGGAGAGACAGGGCGAGGCCAGTTTCTCACTACTTCGGTCTTTTGGGGATCTTTTCTAATGTCATCACCAAAAATAATATGACTAAGGAATGCTACTGACCTTAGCCAAAACTCGTACTTACTAAATTTGTCGAATAACTGATGATTTTTGAGATTCTGTAATCCTATTTTGAGATGGTCTGAATGATCTTGCTCACTGCGGGAGTAAACAAGGATGTCATTTATAAAGACTATGACAAACATGTCCAAGTCTTCTTGAACACACGGTTCATCAAGTCCATGAAAGATACAGGGGCACTGGTAAGAACAAAGGATATGACTAAGAATTCAAAGTGACCATACCAAGTATGGAAGACTATTTTTGAAATGTCACATTCTCTGACTCTGAGCTGATGATAGCCGAATCTGAGGTCTATTTTGGAGAAATAACTGGCACCCTGAAGTTGGTCAAACAAGTCATCAATTCTGGGAAGTGGATACTTGTTCTTGACCATAACTTTATTGAGTTGATGGTAATCAATGCACATTCTGAGAGAACCGTCTTTCTTGCGCATGAATAAGACTAGTGCGTCTCACAAGGAAATAATGGGTCTGATGAATCCCTTGTCTAAGAGATCCTTCAACTATTCTTTCAGTTCTTTGAGTTTTGTAGGTGCCATTCTGTATGGCAGAATAGAAATAGGCTTGTGTATCTGGAATAAGGTCGATGCCGAAGTCTATTTCCCTCTTGATAGGAACGCCTGGAAGATTTTCAGGAAAGACATCTGAATATTCATTCACTACTGGGACTAATTCAAGACTAGGAGTTTTGGAACTAGAGTCCTTAATATGCACGAGATGATAGACATATCCCTTAGATATCATTTTCCATGCTTGAAGGTAGCAAACAAGTTGACCTCTAAAAGCGGATACACTACCCTTCCACTCAAGGACGGGTTCATTCGGGAACTGAAAATGGACTATTCTATTTCTACAGTCGACTGTGGCATAGCAGGAATAAATCCAATCTATGCTGAGAATGACATCAAAATCTGTCATCTCTAATTCGACTAAATCTGTTGAGGTGACTTTCTGAAATATCATAACCGAGCAGTTCCTGTATACCCATCAGGCTATGATGGTTTTACCCACTGGGGTAGAGACTGAGAAGGGCTCCGCTAGAATTTTAGGACTGGCTTCAAAATTGCCTACTATATAGGGAGTAACAAAAGACAAAGAAGCTCCTGGATCTAGCAAAGCATAAACATGTACATGAAAGATCTGTAACATACCAGTAACCACATCAGGAGAATTTTCCTGATCTTGCCGGGACTGGAGAGCATAAAGACTGTTTGGGCGCTGCCCACTAGTAGCACTGGAGGTGGCACCCTGCTGATTTGGGCAACCGGACTGAGCTGCGGAATAATTATGCTAACCCTGATGACCTGACTGGGGACAATCTCTAACTCTGTGGCCTGGCTTGCCACATTTAAAATAGACATTGCTACCAGCTCTGCAAGTACCCTGATGGTGCTTGCCACATGTCTGACAAAGAGGATAGGTGCGGGCACTACTAACACTACCCTGAGACTTAGATCCTAGCGCTCTATCTTTGTTTCCATTTCTGAACTTAAGAGTTGGCGCACTAGCTGAAGAAGGAACTGGAACTGATGACTTAAGACGAAACTGAGAATAGTTTTCTCCTTCTGATTTGGGCTGAGCAAAGTTGAAACTACCTGTCCTTAATCTCCTATTTTGCTTCTCCCTCATCTTAATATTCTGCTCCTCTATTAGCTGAGCATGAGTCATATGCCTGGCTAAAGTCATGTCACTATTTAGCATGGCAGATCTGCACTTATTAACCATACTGTTATTCACCCTAGAGACAAACTTACTCATCTTGGCCCAGCTATCTTCAACCACATGAGGGGAATATTTGTCTAATTGAGTAAACTTAAGAGAATACTCTTTCACCGTCATGTTGCCCTGCCTGAGGTTGATGAATTCTAACACCTTAGCTTCTCTAAGCTCTTGGGGAAAGAATTTATCTAAGAATGAAGTGACAAACTCCTCCTACTCAACTGGCCCTGCATCATCTGACCTCTCTGCTAACCACTGCTTAAACCAAGTATGAGAAACATCCTGCAACTAATATGCAGCTAGCTCAGCACTCTCAACAGCAGTAATCCCCATAATGTCTGTGACCTTCTAAACTTGGTCAAGGAACTCCTGAGGATCCTCTTAGGACTTAGAACTAAAAAAAGGGTGGAGGATTCATTCGGGTGAAGTCCCAAATCCTGGATGCAGCTGAATTGGCCACTGGGTTGGCCGGAACGACTGCTGGCTATTCATTCTGTGCAATAACTGATTGAGCAAGAGTTGTGAATGTGTCTCTGAACTCCGCATGAGAAACATGATCACCTAAAGGATCTTCGGGCTGAGGGGTTGACTGATTTCCAGTTCTCTTCTTAGGAGGCATGTTCTGTAAACAGAAGAGAAAAGAAGTAGACTGAGAGATTAACTTGAGATTGTGCTCACTGGCACGACATGAATACTAATAGAAGGGAAACTATTCCTAAAACATCTCATAGCCTCCTGCACATAAATGTGACGCGCAACACACTCATGTACAAGACTCTACTAGATACGGCTTTCAGACTTCCTAGGACACTATTGAACCTTAGACACTGATACCAAGTTTGTAACGCCCCAAATCTGGCACTTGGAATGCTATGCGATGCTCATGACCTCGAAAGACCACAAGCTAACCCATGATTGATATCTGTACTTGTACACTGCATAATATAACCTAAAAATACGGAATAAAGGATAAAAGGTCATAAGGTTCACACTAAATCATAAATGAAATAAAAATGTCTGAATAGTGTGGTATATCAATACCAAAACAAAACTGAAAACAACTATAGTCTAAATCAAATCTGAAAGTCTCTAAGAACTGTCTAAATAAGGAGTTGAAGGAATATGTCTCCAACTAACTCTGTCTAACACAACTGAACTGAAATAAATAATAACATAATGTAATGATCATGTCCTCGAAAGATGAGGACTCACTGCTAACTATGAATTCAGAAACTGGAATGCTACTACTGATATGGCGCTCGTGTCTCGGAACCTATGGCGTAAAGTAAAACACCATAGCTCAAATGCGTCAGTACGATTGAATGTACTGGTATGCAAGTGAGGTAGGATGAATACATGGGGTTCATATGCATGAACAATACTAGTTAACTGTCTAACATGAACGTGACAATGTATGCATGAATACATAATAACTGAGATCGTGATAACATGATAACTGAATCTGAATACTGATATAAATGACAACATGAGTGATTGTATTTGACAGTCCTGAATCTAATGGAACTAACTGAGTTTCGTACTGTATCTGAGTTGACTGTATCTGACAGTCTTGATATTCTGAAGAACTATCTGAGTTCTTTTACTGAGACTGATACTGAGACTGTGGGAAGTATTCATCTAACCGACATGCCCCAAATGCACTACAATAGATGAGTTGGGGTCCAATATATGCCCTGATTGGATGGGTGTCAATACCGTACCACTTGTAAAGACAAGCTGTGGGTGACCCTCATCTGACAGTGTCCCCAAAAGAGAACGGTGGGAACCTCATCTGACAGTGTTTATCCACCTCATCAACCCTCGTCTGACAGTGTTGATGTCTCAACCTATGCTGGCTACATAGTTCTAGAATGCAAGGATGACATCTAAGAATCACACCCTTATCAGAAAGTGTGTGTTCCTATCTTGGGTTCACTCGATGCTAAATCTTACTCCCATATGAATAGACACTGAACATAATTAACTGAACTGGACTAAACTGGATTCATGGAGTTTCGTTGACTGATGGAATACTACTGAGATTACTGAGCTTTCCTGAGTCACATGGCTGACTGAATTCTACTGAACATGGCTTGACTTAGGATATCGTGAAAACATAACACTAGCTCTAGGCACACAACTAAATTTTTGGGTATTAATTACCCCCAGGATTCAATAGCATAATATGTAAATCATGACACAAACTTAAAAACTCAACAATGGCTATATACTCATAATTCATCCATTGAGATAGTTCATCAAACACTTGGCATGCTTTAACTTGTACATAAATGGGGATTACATGTTAACATGCTATAATGGCACTAAGTTATTCACATAAGCATTTTACCAAACACCTAGGGAGCATGCTTTGGTTATAACATCATCAACACATTTAAATCATTGCATACTAGAATCAATTCTTGGGAACTAATAGTTTTAACATGGATCAAAATCCAACAAGACAACATGAACATGAATTTCAATTCAAAACAATCATGAACATTCATAAATACACCATCATTGAATTAAAAAGGGGATTCTTGATCTTCATGGGAGAATGGGACCCATGAATCAACACTTAACATACCTTAGAAAGGAAACCTTAAAGGATTGATGGAGATTTCTTGTGATTTGGCCCTTGAATTTGAGAGCTAGGGTTCTTGGCTTGAGAGAGAGTAACTCAATTTGGCAAAAAATAGAGTGAATAATGATATCCTTAGGTCATGTAGGGTTAAATTTTGTGTTTAATGTTGAACTAAAATCATGGGAAAAGACCCATTTAACCCTGGACGCGTCTTTTAATTTTGTGAAAAAATTTCCGACCTGTAACCCTGGCGTGATGCGGCGCTATCGCGCTGTGTCACTAGAATTTGACAACTGGGAAATTGGACGATAACGCGACGTGGGGCTATCGCGGAGCTTCACTGGAATTTGACAATTGAGATTTGGGAGCCCTCCGCAATGTGGTGAAATCACAGAGTCTTACTGGAAATTGAAGAATGTCATTTTGGCTTATGGCGTGACGCGCCACTGACTGAGATGACGGTGTTTTACGACTGAAATTTGAAATAGCCATAACTTCTTACCCAGTTATCAGATTTAGGTGAATCTTATATCGATGGAAAGCTTATTGAATTTCCCACATGACAAAAAGTAAAAATCTTGAAATACCATATGTATAAAAGTGGATTTATCTTTAAAACAAGTATTTAACATCTTTGGGATGGATTTAAGGCAGATAGAATTACGGGGTATTACAATAATAAATGCAAAAAATTGGCAAAAACTTTCCATAAGGTTCAAAACGTCTAAAATACTCAAAACTGAAAACTGAATACTGATACAATTGTCTGAAAAAGCCTCTAACTGTCTAAACTATGGAGTTGATGGGACATGTCCCCAACTAACTCCATCTACTAAAAATAAACTGAGTCTAATGCAATAATATGATAAAGACCATCCTTGAATGAAGAGGACTCACTTCTATGTCTACTACTGCTGACTGGGGTCTGGACTACTAAGGGTACTCTAGAGCTCGTGCTTCTAAACCTATGGTGTAAAGTAAAACACCATAGCGCAAATGCATCAGTACGAGGGAATGTATTGGTATACAATATGAGGTAAGGCTAAATGCAAGGGCTTATGCATGAAATTTTCTTAACTGAATAGCATGAGAATACTGAATGAGGGCATATGCATGAGTGCACAACTAAAATTGAAATCACAGCAACACTGAATACTAATTTTTTAATACTGATTTTTGAATACTGATTTACTGATGACTGATTCTACTAGTGTTGACGTCTGATTTTACTAATACTGAGATGAATAACTGAGTCTTTTGAGATTGATGTCTAATCTTGTTGATACTGATACTAATTTATTATATTTGAGATCAATCCTATATAACGGGGGACCTCTAAGTTTATTGGTAATGATGTCTGATACTTGATAAACTGAATCTGAGATCAAGCCTATATAACAGGTGATCTCTGAGTCTACTGATAATGAATATGATTGTCTAAATCTGAGTTCAAGCCTATATAACGGGTGACCTCTGAGAGGTAGTCAAGCCTAGTATAATGAGTGACTCCTCAACTGAATTCTACGTCTAAGACTAAATCTAAAACCCAGACTGTGAGAAGTAGTTATCTAACCGACATTCCCCTTCTAGATTCTATAGGATGCAACCTGTAACCCCAGTTAAAAGGGTGTCAGTACCGTGCCACAGGTAAAGACACTTCTATCTGAACCCAGGATGTCATTCCTAATTAACGAGTGACACCTGGTTGGAGCCAAGCCTAATATAACGGGTGACTCCGGAGGAGGTAGTCAATCCTAATATAATAGAAGACTCATCATCCTGCGCTGACTATGCAGTTCTGGAGCACAGGGATTATTATTATGACCCTGCCTAAAATAATGGGGAGGCTATCATCCCTGTCTTCGCTCGGTGCTGAATCCTACTCCCAACTGAATAGACACTGAACTGATTCTTAAACTGTTCTAGACTGAGCTGAATCTGTCACTAATCATCTTGCTTGGCTGGTATGATTGAGTTTACTTCATTCTGTTATCTGACTGAATACTACTTGGACCCTACTATCTGACTGAATGCTACTGAATTCTTATTAGCTTACTAATGTTTCACTAAAGTCTTAACTGAATACTGGATACTACTGAATACTTTTGAATCGGAACTGAATATTGAGTTGGATTAGACTGTTACTGAGTCTGAATTGCACTAGTACTGAGATTACTGAATTTCTTTATGTTATGTAACTGTCTGAATTCTACTGATCATAGCACGACTGATATTATCTTGAGACTGACTCATCTCTAGGCACACAGCTATATTTTTCGAGTTCAAGTACCCCCGGGACTCGATAGAAGGAAACTGACAAGACATGACTCCTTGAATTCATTACCAACATCAACGTCATAATAATAGATTCACCATACACTCAATAAAACATCTCTTCAAGCACTTGGAAATACTAAAATTATTTACATGGGGAATGCATTTCAATACTTCATAACCCATCCCACAAGGTCTTACAATAAACACATAACATGCATTCAAGTGTACATAGTTGGGGATTTCATGCTAACATGTAACAATTTATTCAACAAGGAATGTACAAGGATAGGGATTGTATGCAACATATTGTAATTCATTTACTGTGGTCTTTCAACAAACATTAGGCATGCATGGCTTATACCAAATTGGGGGTTTCTAGTCAACATGCTATAATAGCCCTATTTCCTTCACACAAGCATTTTATCAAACATATGGGGGGGGGGGGGCATGCTTTGGGTTATATCACAATTTCTACACCTAATTATCATAAACACATCAATCAACATGCAACTTGAAGGGGCTTTTTCATAAATATCATATAATTATCATATACTAGGATCAAAGCTTAGAACTTTGTATTTAAATCATGAATTAAAACTTAACAACACATAATCATGAACTTCCATACACATAAATCATGAAATTTCATAAAGACATAAACATTATAATTTTGAAAAAGAATTCTTGAATTTCTTGGGTGGAAGGAACCCAAGAATGAACATCTACATACCTTAGTTTCTTATTTTGGAGAGAATTGACGGAGGAGTTCTTAAGCTTTGAGTCTTGAGCTATGAACCCTAATGGTTGTTCTTGAGGAAAATTGAGAGAAGACTAGTATATTAGGGTGAAAATAATAAGAAATATCGTGTTAAAGAGTATATATAGGGGTTGGAAATTGACCCTTTTGGCCTTAATAAATCGGGGTTAAAATGCTTAAATTTTTAGGTGCGTGCAGCAGAGCATGCGTCGCATGCTCTATCCCTCCGGACTGGAGCATGCGCCGCATGCTATATCGCATGGTGCTAGGAGTGAAATGGACCATGCGACGCATGCTAATCGCATGGTTCCACTATTTTGAAATCCAAACACGCCCTAAACGGATTTCGAAAATTTTGAAACTCATCCGGAATGTACTATTAACTTGTCCCATCACAACGCAAGTTGAAAATTGAAAAACGAATGTCGGAAAGGTCGCAAAATAATTCATCAATGTTTGAAGACTTATGAAATGAGGAAAGTTCCAACACTTAGTCAAATTTTCTAAGTGTTAAACCTTTCTTTGCATGCTTTAGAAGCTCTAAACGACTCAAAAAATTTATGGGGTCTTACATAATATCAAGTGATTTGAAGTGGAGAGCACAAGTCAAGATAATTTTATTGTGTAACCATATAAGAAGAAGTAGAAGAAGAAATGTTGCACAGTGACGACAGTGATGGCGATGTGATACTCAATAATGGTGACTCTGGTTGATTCTACATTTAAAAATTTTAAAGAAAAAATATTTCCTTCCGAAACCTTCCAAATGAAAAAGAGACAACAAAATGAGGTGTTTGATTTATTTTTTTATAATAAAAGAAAAAAAATTATTTGTTTACCTTCCAAAGAAAATGAAGTAGGAGAGAGATAGATATCTTTGTAATGTCATCTTTGAACATCGAGAGAGGGTTAAGTTTAATTTTTGATAATATTAATATTGTTTATAAAAGTTGACTGAAAAGGGACACACTTGTGGAACACATGCGTAAAATTAGTATAATAAAAAATAATTAAAATGTGTCATTACCTTGATGAGTTGATCAATGATTTCATTATGAATATTAGCACCATGAAGTAATAACACCAATTGATTTGGAGTGACCTAAGTCAAGAAGATTTGTTGTGTAACCAAGGAAAAAGAAGGAGAAGGAAAAATATTGCACAACAATAAAGGTGATGACGATGTGATATTCGAAAATAGTGACTAGGATAGATTCACCATTTAAATTTTTTAAAGGAAAATCTTCCATTCTAAAACCTCCAAAATGAAAAAGGAGACACTAAAATAAAGAGCTTTCTTTTATTTTTCTAGTGAAAGAAAAAGAATTCTTTGTTTACCTTTAAAAGAAAACGAATAAAGTGATGAACAAATGTTCCTATCCTTATAATATCATCTTTTGGATGTTGAGATGGATTAGTTTTGATTTTTAATTTGTTTGTGTAGATTTTTGAAACTAGCAGAGAAAATTGACATTTACAGTTCTATGTACTATTCAAATCCTTTCGATTCGAATGCTACTATTTTTATTTTTACATATTTTTAAATTGTTGACATTATTTTACATAAATAATTTTAAGTTTGTATATACAACAACAACAACAAACCAAGTGTATCCCCACAAAGTGGGAAAGTTTTGTATATGATAGTGTAAAATAATATTATATTTTTTTAAAAGTTAATTGTGTGTATTTTTAATGACGGAGGGTGCTTGTCTTTTACGCACTAATAAATATTTCTATGTTATAATTTCTTTCTTCTATATCTTTAATAGAAGTGTTGAGAATCACTTACGTATAGAGGCTCGACCTCAACCTGCTCCTAATTATCTCTCTACTTTATTTTTATTTTCATCCTTTAACTACTTTAATTATTTTTTAATGTATCTTTTTTTGTCAATAGCTTTAAGAATATTTCTATCATTTTAACTGAAAAAGTACTTATCAATATTTTTGACCAAATAGGTTATTTGTTTAGTATCAACTTCAATACTTTTATTTAAATAAGTGATAAGTTGGTATTTGCCAACTTATCCCTTTTTTAATCGTAGAGTTTTGTTATGTTCGATTGAGAAAATAGTGCACTCACCATGATTCACTCTCATTTTTACAAAATTATACTATTTAAAAGTAATTGGGACAAAAATCAAGTGCATACAATACAAAAAGAAACTAAAATGCAAAAAGAGAGAAAGAGAGGCCAATGTAGAGACAAATGCGATCACATTTAAAATATTGCGGTCACATTCCTCGATGCAAATAAGAGACATAACACATGAAAAATTAATTGGTGTTATGGAGTTTGATGCATCCACATCTTGTGGTTTGCGACAACAAACAATGTGGCAAAGAGGAACAAAGCAAAGCTAAATCAACAAGCAATGCAGAGAAAATTGTGACCACAAAGCTATAGATGTGATGTTGCAAATGTTTTATGCAATGTCACATACTTGTTGCGACACGATCTGAGCAATTAAGCTTGCGCTGTCAATCCGTTGCTCAATGTAACCACATCAGTTGGTTTGTGACTGCGACCTTAGCAACAAGTTTTTAAAAGTTCTAACTTTTTTACTTGTCGGGGAAACACTATAATTTATGTGGATTTTTAGAATTATTATCTAGTTCTTTTGAAGGTTATTTACTCTAACAAAGAACAAAGTTTTCAAGAGAATATTCGTTTTCTTTCAGATTACTTTGTAAGCAATATCGAATCTTTTAGTTGTCTTCTTTCTTCCACTCAATTATTAAAAGGATGACTTATCTTTTTTTGTATTTCTTTTTTTGTAATTAATATATTAGCGGCTAAACTAACTTTGGGGCCAAAATGTTGATTTATGTAAAGGGTGCTAATTTTTTAATTGTATTCAATTATCTATAATGCTTTCTTATAATTCTTCATTTCTTATTCATTGGGTTGTTTCAAACGTTGAATGCATGAAAAATATCTAAAGTATTTTTAAAAAAAATAAATATCATAGACATTAGGAAGAATTTAGAATTATAGTGTAGCCTCTTTGATATTGTAGTTAGAAAAAGTTTAGAAACTTGTAGAATATAGTAGGATTGTCTAGCCTAGCTACTTTGTTTCTAGAACTAAGTCTAGAAACTTTCCTAGACAAGCATAAATATGAGAAGTATTGTACATTTGAAATCAACCCAAAGTATATACAAAAATAACCAAAATCAATCCAATTAAAGAAGCCTTCTTCTATAGCCAAGTCCTTCTACTTAAAATCTCCATTCTCTTTTTATAGTTTTCTCTTCGTTAGTTGAATCTTCCGATATTAGTTAACAATATTGAGATAACAGAAGGTCTACTTTATTATAGCTTTCTTATGCTATTCTTTACATGGTGTAGTAATCCAACTACAAATTCGTTTCTTCTCCTTACTCGAGATAGCTGAGATAGCTCCATAAACTAATAACTTCTAACAGACCAGCCAATCATCCTAATGTTCTGAATTTTCTTCTTGGGATAAAAGAGGAGTAAAGAATTCTAGTTCTAGTTCTTCTTTTGCCTAATCTTTAGTACCACTGTGAGATTAAATCCTTAGAATTATGTGTTGGTGTATATACAATTTATTATTAAAATAATATATTAAGTGCATATATTAGTGAGTACAAATTGTGGTAAAAGATGACCATTAATTTTTGTAACTCATATGACCATCAGTTCTTGTAACTCTCATGGTCATTAGTTATTGTAACTTCATGATCACTAGTTTCATGTAATTTATGTAACGTCAAGACTATTCATCTACCCATATTACTATCCCCCATTCATCTTATTCAATAAAGGGATGAATACTTCACCTATATATAAAGGTGGTCTTCCATTATTTTTGCAAGTACAAGAAAATATTTTTAAGTGTGTGGAAATATGTAGTAGTGAAAGAGAGAGCTAAGAAAAAGAAAATATGCTATGTCTCCAACTATATTCACTATACAAAAAAGAGTAAAGTGTTAGGAAAAGAGATTGTAAAATATTAGTGAAAGTGAGAGTTGAGACAAAGAAAAATATTCTAAGTCTCTAACTATATTTACTGTACAAAGAGAGTAACTATATGTTAAAGGAAGGTGTTTTTATAATGGAGTTTTGGACTCTTCAACTAAGTCGAAGTTGTTTGAGTTGTACATCGTGATGGATTGTTGCATCCTAGAGGGGACAAGTCAAGAGTTGATACTGCTAGATTGGTGTATATTATGCCATAGTGGGCTTGAATCTCCTTAAAGAAAGTGAGATATCTGCGTCTCAGCCAAGAAAAAGATTATCTTATTTTCTTTATTTTTTATTTATTTTATTATTTCAACTGTATTTATTATAATTTGTGATATATTACATCGATAATATTAAGAATATTCATGTTCAGTTACAGTTTGAAAAATTACGGATATCAAAATGAAGATCAGAACATCTCAGCATCACTAGTCTATTCAAGAGATGGAAGAAAAGTGATGAAGGGTAAAGTATTTTCTACTTTCTTAACTCAAGTGAAGGAAAGGTAAAAAAAATTCTACTTGTTGCAGAGGAAAGGTAAAATAAAATTAACCTAATACTTTTCATGAATAAAATGATACTACTTTTTATGAAAACTATTTTTATTAAATTCTTAAAATAGTGGGAGCTAATGAAATGAGAAAAAAACCACCATAAAAAATGTGATTTTTATATTTTTGAGAATGCTTTGAAACAATAAAGTGTTACAAGTGCATTTATTAGAATAAATCACATATCATTATTAATTTGCATATGATTGAGGTCTTTAATTTGGCTCTAACATTAGTATTATCGAATAAATGAAAAAATTGAATAACCATCTTAACATTAAATATTTGGATGAAATAAATTCCTTATTTGAATGAAAAATATCATAGACCGTGGTGAAATTTTTCTTGACAAGTGACATTATGGTGAAAATCTGTGAAATACAATGTTATTGATTGTATGATCCTTGCAATTCCTTTTGATACAAATATGTGAAGTGGTGTTACAACTAACAAAAAGTTTGCTAGCCAAATTAAAAAAGGGATGTGTGACT
Source organism: Capsicum pubescens (assembly GCA_030864215.1). NCBI lineage: Eukaryota > Viridiplantae > Streptophyta > Magnoliopsida > Solanales > Solanaceae > Capsicum > Capsicum pubescens. Next base: position 272,880,177 of record CM061544.1, on the reverse strand, counting down.
TATTGCACTTGGCATGATAATGTGTATGCACCAAAAGTACTTAGCAGATTCAAGCAAACCAGGTACATTTACTTGGTACGAAAGTTAAGGCTTGTTTTATAAAGAAAAATACTTTGCTAAAGTATTTTTTGATGCAATGAAAAAATTGATGTTATTTGTTGAAATGAAAAAACTAAATTATTTTTTAGTGGATGGCATTAAAAGGGGTGTAACGACCTGAAAAATTGATAAAATATGTATTTATGTGTGAAATGATTATTTTATCCCTTCCCATAGTTGTATTGTGGTATTTTTAAAGTATGGGAATTATTAGCACGGTTTCCAATGCATTTTGGTTCCTTCTGTGTGATATTATCATTTTTGGTGGCTTCGAAAAACTTATTATAGAACTATGTGGTTATCTTTTGAGTCATGCGCTGGATGGCTGAACGTACTGTGTCAACAGCTCTATATATCGATTTTAGGCTAGGTAGACCTTTGGTTCGAATCCCGATGCACCCGAGCTTATTTTGACCTGTTGGTTGGAAAGATTAGAAATATTATTGTGGGACCCACCTTTGGTCTAAACATCCTCGGATGGAAAATCTGACTTTGCCAACTCATCCGAAATGTCGATTTTAGGGTGGTAATATGTTTGATCTGGTTTTACTACTTTTAAATCTCATTTTGACCCTTGATTTGAAAAATTGTGATTTTGAATTTTGAGGGTCAACTCCTTGAAAACGGCATCTCTTCAAAAATCCAAATTTACCAACGTATTTAAAACGTCAAATTTGGTGGGGTTACATAGCTCATTTATGTAAATCGAATTTCAAATGAATCTCGGGCACTCCGTCGAAGTTCGTTTTGGACTTAGAAAATCAGGTGCACCAGGTTGCTGGTGCAACCTGAATCACAAAGGGTAAAATGTATTTGGCGCATATGTTTTATGCTTTAAAGTTTAAATCGCATATAGGGCATGAGATTTATGCTTTATATACCTGGTAACTTGATATGAGTATAAATAACCCTTTTTCCCCAATTTTTGTTCATTTTTCACCTTACCTCTTGAGAGATAAACTCTAAAATAGTGTGAGAGCTTAAAAGTGAAGCTTGTGGGTGCTAGGGAAGCTATATTAACATTTATTTCTCAATTCTTTTATGGATTTAAGGTGAGATTTCATCCTTTTCTTACATTAATTCTTGATTCATTATTCAAAAATCCCCAAAACCTTATTACTTGATTTATTCCCAAATTTCACTCCTTTTTATGTGAGTAATGTTCCTAATACTATAATTACTTGTTTTTCCTCAATTTCATCTGCAAAACATCTTTGATTCTTGATTTTAAGACTGATTTCAAAAGTTTTACCCAGTAAAGACTAAAAATAATTTTCTTCGATTTAAACCTCATTTTTTTACTTGATTTTACTTTAGTTTTCAGCTCTAGGTTTCTAAAGGTAAGGGGAACACCTTTTTTAGGTAAAGTTATGATTTTGCTATTCTCTTTCTAAAATCTATTTTGGGGGTCCATTTTGACCCCTAATCAAAAGTAGAAAATACGAATATCGTTGGCTTCATTTTAATGCATATATTCTATATTTATTGATTTTAGTTAATTTTTTAATCATTCATGAGAATTAAGGTTGTTGGATCAAAGTTTAGCAGACCAATTTTGATCTTCATGGTAGGTTATGGATTAACTCTTCAGACTAGGCAAGGTAGTCAATTTGTATACCAAAATGCATGATAAGGGTGAGAACTAATCATAAAATATGGCTATTTATTATTGTACCTGTGGGGGGCCTAAATCTGATGTAGTTATTGAATCTGAGAGATCATGTGATACGTGTGACCGTTCAGGGTCTTATGTGATGATTGATAGACTTGAATACATGAGAATAATTGTATTGCGCTGTTAGAAATACCTATTGTGGTGCCTTTGACATATTGTGATATATTCATACTTTATGTACATGTGAATCATGTGAAAAATTCATGGAAAGTGGAAATAGTGAGTGGATATTGGCTCACGTGGTTGTGGAATTGAAACATTGTGGTTGATTGTGGAAATACTTCATATGGATCAGTTGTGGAAATACATCATGTGGATTGGTTGTGGAAATACTTATTTTGAATGGCTGTGAATCTTGCATCTTCATTCTCATGTCATCATATGCATCATTTCACTTGTTTATTTTATTAGTTTATATTTACTTGTTGTCATGTATGTGTACTTGATTTGTGTCTTATGTTATGTGAGTGCTTTGGAAACACTGAAAATACTGAATTTACTAAAAATATTTAAAACACTGGAAATACTGAATATTACTTAAGGTTGTGTGCCAATCTGAAGTCTATGTGGTAATCCCAAGGTTGTGTGCCAACATCGTGCATCATCATCACCATCATCATCATCATATTATGCATTGCATTTGCTTTATTGTGATTGATGTTATGATGGGATTTCCATATTGACTTGTTATATGTCTACTTGCTCTATATCCTGTTACTTATACTTGACCATCTTGTATATACATATTCTTCTCTGTTTATACTTGCATGTGATATAATGTATAATTGTTGTATAACTGTTTATTAGTGCAAACGGTGTGGGTTACCGTTGTGGGATATTTTCTGATTGCTGGTGACGTGCCCTTAGGGTGTATTGTATGTACTTTATTTTCTACTTTGCTCGGTCAACCTATGATACCTACTGAGTACAAATGGACTGTACTTACTCCTACTGTACCCTTCTAGTGTAGATCCAGGTTCGGGTGCGCCTCACGTTGCTTGATTTGCGCGATTGTTGGAGCTTTTAAAGTAGTTGATGATTTTCAGGCATCTAGATATCTTCTACTACCTTTCTCTATAGACTATCTTTATTTTTATTTCAGAGACAGAGTTTCTCTTGTATTTGAATATCTCATGTATTTCTTTAGATTTGAGTTGTACTAGATACGTTCTTATACTGTTGACACCTGGTGTTGAGAGTTTTGGCTGCATCGTTATGTTTCTTTCCACATTTATTATACTTGTATGGTTCGACTTTGTTATAAAAGCCTTACCTTGGGGTTATTATTATCTTTTCCCCCTTTTGTGTGTTGGTTAGGGTAATAGGCTTACTTGTCAAGGTTCGCCGCGACAAATGTCATCATGACCCTTTAGATTTTTGGTCGTGACAAGGGGCCCCACATACTACTATAGTAATGTCACTACCTCAAGTCATAGTCATAGTTTGCTTATAAAAGGCATTGCATACGATATTGTAAATACACACAAAATGGTAATGTAAAGTCATTGCCTCATCTCTATAGGTCTCTTTGTTTTAGTTTATTATAGTATATTTATTTTCAACACGTTATCATCACGAAACTCTCTTTCAGGTATATTTTTTCACTATCACCTTAAGTCAATTTTTTAAATTTTTAACTAACTAATTATCTTAAGTTAAGTATTGTTACAGATCAATTACACATTTTAAATTAAGCATATTTGTAAGAAAATTGCAAAAAAAATAATTAGCAGCTCGATTTGAATTGATATGGTAGTTATTTCACATAAAGTTGTGTTCTAGGAATTATTTTATAAAAGATAATTGCTATTGGAAACTATAAGGACAATCAAATTACTTAATCAACTACTCGTACCTTTTCACATGTTAAAAAAAACCTCTAACCTATTGGTTAAAGTTTCTTGTCCCGTCATTCATTAACTCCAAACTGATACTTAAAAGACATATACTAGTTGTACTATTTATGTTAAGCTTGGCTCTAAAATAATTATTATTAATATTATTGTATAACGCCATTTTAACATTTTATACAAGTACTTGAGTTCGATATTACATATTATATTTTTTTAATAATTAACTTTTCTTGGGCTACATAAATAACACTTCTGGGTTACAATAATCGATTAATATTATATGATTCTATTTAAATGGTTATTTTGTTTATGAAAATATCATTATATCTAACTTATTAATCTTTTTAGAGAAAATGTTATATTTTCACCTTGAACTATACGCGAAAAGGCTGAAACACACCCGAACTTTAGGAGGGTCCTATTACCCCCTGGACTAATTAAAATCGTATTTTTGAAAACCTTAGTGGCTACGTGGCTCAACACACTGAAGGGTTCATGTAGGCACACGTGTGTGCCACGTATGTGCCATGTAGGCACTAAGGTTGTCAAAAATACGGTTTTATTTAGTTCAGGGGGTAATAGGACCCTCCTAAAGTTTAGATGTATCTCATCCTTTTCGCATATAGTTCAAGGTGGTAATAGAACATTTTTCCATCTTTTTATAATAGTTTTACAAAGTCAGATTTGTCGAAACTTGAGTTTGTGGCACTAGACATTATCGAAAAGAATTATTTATCATGGGTCCTTAATGCTAAAATTTACCTTGACGCTAGAGGTCTTAGGGATAGTATTAAATAAGAAAATAACGCATCAAATCAAGATAACACAAAAGCTGTGGTTTTTCTTCGTCATCACCTCTATGAAAGATTAAAAATTGAGTACTTAACTATGAAAGATCCACTTGAATTATGAATCAACTTGAAAGACCGATATCACCACCTAAAATTGACAATATTATCGAAAGCTAAATATAACTGAATACACCTTAGATTTCAAGATCTTACAATCGTAGTTGAGTATAATTCTGCTATTCATAAAGTAAGTTCCATAAAATATTATGTGGAGAAACCATCACTGGTGAGGACTTACTAGAAAACTTTTTCACCTTTCATGCTTCTAATGTATTGCTACAACAGCAATACCGTGAAAAGGGTTTTAAAAAATATTCTAAATTGATTACATGTCTACTTGAGGATGAGTAGAATAATGCTCTTTAATAAAAAATCATGAAGCTCGCCCCATTAGATCTGCTCCATTTCCTGAAGTGAATGTTGTAGCAGGGCATTATCAATCTGAAATAAGGTAAAATTATTATCGCGATCGTAATAGTGGACATGGTCGTGGACGTGACAGAGGATGAAATAATTATCATCATAATGATGAAAATAAATAAGAAAACAATAAATATTCTCAAAATAATACTTCATAGGATAAAATTAATATTTGTAACTAATGTGGTATGAAAGGTCATTGGACACATGTTTCTCGTGTGCTTGATCATTTTGTCAAACTTTATCAAGCTTTCATTAAAAGGAAAGAAAATGATGTGGAAGCGCACTTGACCTTTCGAGGTGATGATGATGAAGCAGCTCCATAAAATGCATACATTAATATTGAGGCAAATCTTGCTTACAAAGATGATGACTTTAAGGACCTCTCAAATATTACTCATTTGAGAGCTGAAGATTTATATGAGGATGTTGATTGAAGAATTGATCACCTTACTAAAGAAGAAATTTATGAAAAAAGTTATTGTTTTCCTTTTTTGGTTTACAATTATATTGTTCTAACTAAATATGTTTTATTAAAGTATTATGTATTTATAATTTCTACATTTCTAATGTAATTTCTTATGTTAATTTTTCAAATTTTTATAGTATGCTTTTTTTCATAAAGAATATGAAAATTTTTCAATCATCAATTGGATCTAAATTCAATTACGATGATATATGCCTTATATATGGTGGTACAATACGTATTATTCTAAGAGATAAGAAATATTTCTCTTATTTGATAATGAAAGAATTCAATGTACCAACATAGGTTGTGGTGCAATGGATGGGGCTGCTCCACCCTTAATCAGAGGTCGAGGGTTCGACCCTGGGCATGGAGAAAACTCTGTTGAGAGCGCTACCCCCCGAATGGGGCCTTACCTGGTACGAATTCGAATTGGTCGGGCTCCAATGAGGGTACCGAGCACCAGATGGGAAACCAGAAAAAAAAATTCAATGTTAATACTATATCTTGTAGTACAAGCCTAATTGAAGGTTCCAAAAAAACTAACTTATTACTCACCGGAGGAACAAATTTTATAATTGATGAAACATTATATTGTAGTAAGTCTCAAAGAAATTTATTAAGTTTCAAAGACATTCACCAAATGGCTATCATATTGTGACTACATCTGATGAAAAAATTGAATATCTTTAACTACTACGATAATATCAGGTAATAAATATATACTTGAAAAATTACCTGCTCTTTCTTCCGATTTATACCACACAAGTATTAACACAATTGAAACACATTTCATAGTAAAGCAAAAGTTTACTAATTCATATAATTTTATTATCTGACATGGCTGGTTGTGTCATCCCGGTTCTAATATGATGCGCAAAAATAATTGAGAATTCATATTGACATTCTTTGAGGAGTCAGAAGAGTCTTCTATTTAAAGAATTCTATTTTGTTGCGTGTTCTCAAGGCAAATTAATTACTAGACCATTAACAATTAAAATGAGAATTGAATCCCCTGTATTTATGGATGTATACAGCGTGATATTGTGGGTTCATTCACCCTCCATGTGAACCATTTAAATAATATATAATTTTAATAGATGCATCTACAAGATGATCACATGTGTGTTTATTATTAACTCGTAATTTGACATTTGCGAGATTACTTGCACAAATAATAAAGTTAAGTGTTGAAACACGAAGGGTTGCACCACAAAGTGAGGGATCAGGTCCATCAAAGTCAATCATTGTCAAAAACACAGTATAGCAACCAGGAATAAAGAGACAGTGCAGGAAGATTAAAAACACAAGATTTTAATGTGGAAACCCCCTTGTCAAGGAAGGAAAAACCACGGCTTGCCCTCACAATCTCTCCAAAATCTACTATAATCAAACTTTTGATTACAAACTTCAATGAACCTAGATCTAGGTTCCTTTCTATTGTAATAACTCTATTACAAGCTCATCTTGACAACTCTGCCAAGGACACACCCTGATGTTGATTAACTCTAACCAATATCCACCTTATGTAACTCTACCTAAGCTCTCTCTAAACAAAGTGAAAAGTTCATTACTCTTATAACATGAGTAATTCGTTTATAAATCAGGACTCACTCAAGACACTCTCTAATTTAGCACGCATATATGGCAAAAGAGTTTGAGCAATATCAGTTATGGAGTTTTTGCCTTTTTCTCTCTTCAACACATATTTAATATTGCAAAAACTATTTGATGAAAAAACATCTCATTTGTATAGATGAGTGATGATTAGGGCTGAAATATCATTGGAGCAGGTGTATTAGTCAGTAGAGCAACACTTGCCAATTTGTTATACAAGAGGATAAAATTGTGCAAATATGCGTGCCAGCGTACTGTAGCCACGACATCAAGGGACCTGGTCCCTCGTAGTCATATGCTCATCATAAAAAATACACATAGAAATTTTCCCTCTTTTTGATGATGGCAAACTGTAATGCCCCGAGACTATACCCTGGGTGTCACACGGTGCTTATGACCCTAAAGGACCATAAGCTAACCCATGCCTGGTACCTGATGTGAGCACTAAATAATAATCATAAAGCATATGCGAAAGAAAAACTAAAAATGCCATAAGGTTCAAAAACGGAAATCAATACTGATTACAACTGTGGAATAACTACTAACTGAAAGTGTCTGAAAGCCTCTAAATATCTGAAATAAAAGAGTTGATGGGACAGGCCCTAACTAACTCCAACTACTGTATGAAAATAACTGAAGTACTAAAATAATGCAATGACTAAATAAATATCACGTATTCGATAGATGAGGACTCACTATTGTAGCTACGGCTGATCTGGCTAAGTACGGTCAGGAACCCAAATATCCAAACCTATGATATGAAACATCATAGCGCAAAAAGAGTATGTGTCGGTACTTTAAATGTACTGGTACGCTAGGTGAGGTTAGGCTAATATACATGCGTTCATGTGCATGAGTAATAATAACTAAATATCATAAAGTAACTGGACGAGAGTATATATAAGACTGAGACTACTACATATACTGAACACACAATACCAAACATATATCATCTGTCTGAATTAGACTAAAACTGAAGTACTGAGTTCTGATAACTGAATACTGATAATTGTAAGTCATGATAGTGTAGAATTGAACTGAGTTCTATATTGAATGCTGAATACTGAATACTGACTGTTGAATACTGAGTACTAAATATTGAAACTATAACTGTGGGAGTTATCATCTAATCGACATACCCCGATAATAGACTGATTTGGGGTCCAACCTGTAACCCCAGTTGAAAAGGTGTTAGCACCGTTCCACGGGTTACTAACACTGGTTGGGTCAACCCTAATATGGAAGGAAGACTCATGAGATGTATATGGTTACGTCAACCCTAGTCTGGTGGAAAGACAACTTACCCTATTTTGCTACGCAGTTCTGTAACTCAGGGACTGCTACTAAGGGCCAAACCCTATACTGGCAGGAATTCCCCCATCCATGGGTTTGCTCGGTGCTGAATCCTACTCCCAACTAAACTGACACTGATTACTAGACTGTACTAAGCTTGGCTGAACTCACGCTAATTCCGTTAACTGATTGAATGCTATTGTTCGGGATACTACGGGATCATTCTATTACAACTGGAAACTAAGTAAGCAGCTAATTTCGAGTATACAATACCCCCCGGACTCGATAGCATAAATAATGGAACCACATCACAACCTTAAAAGGATTATAATTAGGACATTATCCATAATTCGTTCACATAGATATTTTGTCAAACACTTAGGGAGCATGATTCTTGTACATGAGAAAGAATAACATGGGGATATCATGACTACAACATTCAACTCACAATGCATGGGTTATGACATGAGAAGTGCATAAATCAATACACGTACTAGTTTATTTACATGAAATTCATAATCTTCTTAGTTTGAAACCCATACAGCAACACATACATGAACACAATTCAATTTAAGAATGTAAATCATAATTTAAGTTCTCGAAAAGGATTCTTGAACTCCAAGAGTAGAAGGAACCCAAGGATGAACACCTAACATACCTTGGTTATTGAATTCGTGAGAGGTGTTGGAGATTTCTTGAAGCTTAAACTTGAATTTAATGAACCTAGGATTTTGTGCTTGAGAGAATTTGTGAAAAAAATGAGTTATTATGCTATTTGGGGATTTAATCCCGTGTTATGGACCTATTAGGTGAAGAGAAAATGACCCATTTGCCCTTAAAAATGCAAAATAAAACTACAAAAAATACACAGACCAGATTGGCCAGGGCACTGCGGGCTCTGAAGCATCGCGGGCTCCATCACGGGCTCCCCCAGCACCGAACTGGGTAGGGCACCGCGGGCTAATCTCCCTGAGCCTCTGTTTTGGAGTTTCAAACATGCCCTTATGCTTGTCCGAAAATTCCAAAACTCGCCCAAGATGTACTATTGACTTTCCCGATCATGAATCAACTTAAAAACCTACTTTTCAATGTCGAAAAGGTCAAAAATAAATTCATCAAAGCTTGAGGGCTTTAGAAATGACTAAGTACTAACACTTAGTAAAATATTCTAAGTCTTGGACCCCTTTCTACATGTAAGAATAAGCTGAAACAAACCTAGGATCTTACGGGGTCTTACACAAACCAACCACAAAGCTTTGAGCATAATACACATCCATCACATTCAATCAGTGTGATTACCACTACTTAAGATGAATGTTACACCTATCATCATGTTTCCACCATTATGCAACATAGAGACCTGGTCCCTTATTGTCATTTACAGGAAAAACTCTGAGCATATTTACTTTCCCCTGTCACTGTGTCTTACCTTACTTCCTTCTATCAGCATGCACCACATAAGCGCACACACACACACACACACACACTTGTTCCTTACACATAAAGTCAGTATTTCCTCTTTTGGTATCATTGAAAAGGACTAACAGTAAACCAAGAGTAAAGATAAGTACAGGTTAGTTAACTCATATCCACTGGGAAACACTAACATGAAGAACAACTTTAAAATAAAGTAGACAAATAAAGCACAAAATAGAATTCACTCATTCATAAAAGTTAGCACTAGTACAACAAGCTAAAATAATCAACATAAAATAACTGTATTTAAAGGACAATAACAGAATCAAGATAAGAAACTGACACAGGGTTGAGGAGAGAAAAGGGATAACATGGCTTAGGTAGAGGGAGGTTTGGGGGGAAAGGACTTAAGCAACATCTCCATTCTTTTATTTTCAGCAATGTGGGCATCCAATAACTGTTTGGTGAGGACCTTCACTTCAGCATTCAATCCTTGAACTTCACTAATTAGTTCTGGCAATTTTGCCTAGAGTTTATCATTTTCATCTATAAGTTCATTAGTGGCACCTGGTCCCTCAGAAGACAACTTCTGATTCTGTAACTTCAGGTGCAGTATTTCAACATCTTTGGCACCCAACTTGATCCTTAACTCCTCTATTTCCTTACCTAATTTTTCTTAAACAGCTAGCAACTCAAATACTTGAGACACAGATCTAGCTTTTCCCTCTATGCATTCATTCTCCACAAGAGTTGTCAGATTAAACGTTTTCTTAGTTGTTCCAAGTATTCCCTTAGTTCCAACCACACCATAATGTTCAAACACCTTGTTCAAGAGATATCCATATGGTATTCCACGTTTGCCTTCCTTTTCAAAAATCACTTCATACATGTGCTCTATCATTAAAGCAAGAAGACTTACCAATTCAAACTTGCTCAAATATTTTACCAAGAACAGGTCAACACTTGAGGCAATTATTTTTTTTCAGACCTTGGCAACAGGACCTTGTTGATGAACTCAAATACCATCCGATAATCAATTTTTAGAAACTTTTTTTTCACTACTGTTGTTGATGTTCCTCCTACCTGTAATGCAGGATATTTGTCTGACCCACATAAAGGTCGATCTCAGATAGATTATTTATTTATAGTTGTGATACAATTATATCATGGCATTCAATGAAAAAAATCATGGTTACTACATCTTTAAATCATGCAGAGATAATAGCCATTCATGAAGCAAGTCGAGAATGCATTTGCTTGAGGTCACTAACTCAACACATTCAGAAATCATGTGGCCTTTCTATGGATAAAGATATTCCAATAATATTTGTCACGACCTGAACTAGAGCCTAACCGTGATGAGTATCTCAAGTCCAACGAGGATCGGAGACCACCCTCTTATCCTAATCAAATGGAACACAATGTAAGTGTAGCAGCAAAAATTTAAACATATCACATGACAACACCCAAGTGCACATGCAAGTGTACATGGTCTTATGAAGTAGTAAAGTGGCTTCAAGAAAGCCCAAGTATCAATCTCACAAGGACTTGCGTTCACCGCCTATCAAATTCTAGTTCAACAATTGAGAAAAAGTAAATAAGGAGGTTTAAGAATTGTAAACTAAAAGCAAACTAAACTAATGCAGAAAAGTAATGACTTAAGACAATCTATGGATAGAAGCCCAGGGTTAAGGCTTAAGACCAATTATACTACATTATTAAAAATTATTCGTTAGATTGCTTATTGTGGTTGTTGATTCGTAGGGTTAATCGCACGATTATGGTTTCTCAACCTCTAATCCTTTACCTAAGTTGGACCTTACACCTACATAGTTGAGCGGAGATATAATAATCCAATTAAGTTACTTAAAGATATCATCCTACGTGCGAATCAAGTAAGGCATCTAAGTGCATCCCTATCCTAGATGATAATTCAAATCTCTTATTTTGTAAAGAAATAAGAACCATATTTTGCTTATTCCCTTGTTCTATCTCCTTATTCCCTCTCCTGAGAACACAAGGTTGACAATTGATGTATTCTAAGGGTAGCTAATCCTTAAAATAGTTAAAAGAAGAATAACAAACAACCAATAATAATAAACAAATCAACAAACTTAATTCAAAATGAAAGTAGTCATGATCTTGGCCTTAACCTCCAAAAAGGAGTTTAGCCTTTAATGGACATATTCATCATCCAATCCCTTGGATTGAAGATACAAACCATGAAAGAAACTAAAGTAAAGATATATAAACCCTGAAATAAGTGTGATCAGCCCCACAACTAGTCCAAAATGTCCAAAAGTATGTAAAAATGTGATAAAACATGTATATATATCATAAGGGTAAGCCAAGTTCATCTAGGAGTCGAATTAGCATCAAACGCCCAGGTGTGGAATGGAGTGTGTGTCGCACCCTCTATTCCTATGGAATGGGGCGTGCATCACACCCTTTATCCCTCTGGAATAGAGCATGCAATGCATTCTAATCGTATGCACTCTCAGGAAGTTGTCCTCAGAATTTTGGTTAAGTATTGGTGCTTCTTTCTTCCATTCTTTGTCTTATGTGTCTTTCCATTGATTTTCCATCCTTTATATCATCCATATGTCATCATATTAAGATCACAAAGGATCCTAAAAGAACACACCACAGGAATTAGAGGCACAAACAACACTATATCCATTACGATGAATCAAAAATAAGAGCTTAGACTAGGTTGAATTCCGTGATCTTTCACTTCAAGTTTCCACTCTTTCCTTGACTCAATTGTACTTTGTACACTCCTGAAAACTTGTTCCACATATAAGAACACATTTAAAACCATAAGGAACACATAGAACACAATATAATCCAACAAGATTGACTAGAAAAGCAACTAGCTCAAGCTAGGAAGACTAATTTTCTCTATTGAACTCTAATTGACCCTTTTTAGTATAAACTTGCTTGGGATTCACCTTGAACTATATAAACACATGTTTTAACACATTTATCTCATTATCTACCCATATAGCATAGAATCATCCTTAAAACAAAGCTAAAAATGGCTAGAATAGTAATGCTAGAATGCGTAAATACACCCAACATCATAACAACATAAATAAGTATGACTCAAAAGAAGTCTAAGAATTCAACAACCAATCCAAGTTCAGAGTAATCCATAAAGCCTCAATGAAACTATCATCAACCTAGGTCAGGACATAACCCTGACGATAGCCAAAAATAAATCAAACGGTAGTCATTGACACAAAAGGAACATGGCTTTAAAATGATAACCCTTTCGAAGAATGGAAGCTCACCACTTCAAAGCTGACAGCCGACAACTCAGAAATCTATCACTGCACATGAAAGGCAGAAGTGCCTTTGAACCATGCATCGCATGGGAATACAACGTCCAGAAATGGTTAGTGGGATGAGCACTAGCATGTGACTCAGGGAATAGTGATAAAATAATGTCATGATCAATAATCCAAAATCAGACAAAAATCCAAATTCATACAAAAATATACATATACATATAAATATAGAACATGTCAAGGTAGGGAATAAGCATTAGCATAAGAGTTAAAACATTATCCTAGACTATGTAGCTTTACTTTCACAAGATACCCACGAGCTATAAGGGTCTGACTCCCTCCACCAAAAGGGCCCAGAGCGTGTTGGCCGCATAAACTGGAGATGTCATGAAAGGACAAGGAATGCACGACCCTTCCCCTATCCATGACTAATATACATATCAAGTTTGACACAAGCACACGATCATCAAGACCAATCCCTCACGTCGGCACATGTAGATTTCCAGTATCAGTCCTTTGGGACTCATACCTTCACGGCTTAGCTCCATGGCCCCCTTATTAAAATATGCACGCATTCCAATTCATTGAACCATATTATCCATTAAGGTATACACTGTTGGTATCTCCATACCAACTACACTTGCAAGATAATATCAATATGCCATTTCAATTATCATCACTTGGGGGAATCATGACTCCGCAAGTTTCAATCACTCATACACATGGGGGAAACCATGACCCGTTGGTTTAACTATTCATTAGTTTGGGGGAATCCACGACCCCAAGGTACAATAAAAAACCATTTATTTTTCAATCGCCTTTCATATCATGCAATGGATCCAAAAGCAGTTCAATATGCATATTCTCATGTTTAAAACAAGTTTCACAAGATTGGGCTAAGGTTATACCAATTTCAATATCAAAATCATCAATTTAGGGAAATCCATGACCCCATTCCAATTAGCCATCCCCATGCACCCCAATTATTTCAAAAACATCAATTTAAACTATGAATAGATCATATAAGTTATGGGAAAAGCAATTTAATCAATTATGCTCAAAGGCCCTCAACCCACATTAAGAATCACAATTTAAATCATATGAATAACAATTTAAATACATGTTTTTAATAAAATAAGCCTTAGGAAAGAATAACATGCCTTAGATACACGAGAATTGGAAAGTAATTCGGAGTTCAGGATCCAAATGATGAATGTACATGAAATCCTTATACTTTCTTGGGGTTTTGAGTTTGAGAGTGAAATGATAGCTTTGTGTTTCGTGAAAACTAATGGTAATAGGTTCATATAATGTTTAAAGTCCATTCATAGGTGAAAAGACCTCATTAACCCTCATCCTAAAAGAAATAAAACAACATAGAGACGTGGCACGGACCTTATTACAGAGGCTAACCTCTATGCCACACTGCTTATCACAAAGATTATCCTCCGTGACACGCTGTCTATCGCGGAGGATAACCTTCATGGTACGCAAAATATGCGGAGACTCACTGCCTCAAAACTCCAAATAACCCCGAACCTCTTCCGAAAATCCAAAATTGACCCAAATTACCCTCTTAACATCCCTAAGCATATTTCAGATCAAAAATCAATGTTTCAAATATGGGAAGGTCGAAAATAAAATGGACAAAATTTTAAGGGTGTTACATTATCCCCCCTTAGGATTATTCATCCCCGAATGATGAGCTGGGATATTTATGGCATAAGAAATAACAAGAATACACTAGAATCAAATGAAAAAAACTCGAAAAGTAATAAGACGAAAATGAAACTTATACCTTAAGCACTATTATCCGGAACAGGGAATAAGAATGGGTACTTAGCCTTCATATCCTCTTCGACTTCCAAAGTAGCTTTCTTAACCTTTTGGTTTCTCCATAGAACCTTACCCAAAGCCACATCCTTAGTCCTCAAACGGCGGACTTGCCTATCAAATATCTCAACTCGGACTTCCTCATAAGACAAGGAGTTCGAAATACCCATACTTTCCAAAGGAATAATCATGGAAGGATCGCCTACATACTTCTTTAACATCGAAACGTGGAAGACCATATGAATGAAACCTAAACTAGAAGGCAAATCCAATTCATAGGCTACACTACCCACTCTCTTTAAAACTAATATGAACCTACATAATAGGGGCAGAACTTTCCCTTCTTTCCAAATCACATTACTCCATTCATGGGAGATACTTTCAAGAACACTCAATCACCAACATCGAATTCCAAATCTCTTTGGCTCATATCTGCATAGGGATTTTGGCGACTTTGGGCGATCTTAAGCCTATCCTGAATCACATTTACCTTCTCTATAGCTTGATAAAAAAAGTCAGGACCAAATAATCTAGCCTCACCAAACTCGAACCACCCAATAGGAGATCTATACCTCCTACCATACAAAGCCTCAAACAGAGCCATGCCAATACTAGAGTGATAGATGTTGTTATAAGTAAATTGGATGAGAGGTAAACAATCCACCCAAATACCACTAAAGTCAATCACACAATCCAAATGCATAGCTTTCAATGTCTGAATAGTCCTTTCAACTTATCTATTCGTCTGCCGGTGGAAAGCGGTACTGAGGTTTACCTTAGTGCCTAAACCTCTCTGAAATGAATGCCAAAAATGAGATGAGAATTGGATACCACGATCAGATATGATGGAAAATGGAGCACCATGCAATTTCACGATCTCCTAAATGAAAAGCTTAGCATAATCATCAGTTGAATAATTAGTCCTTACCAGCAAAAAGTGAGTAGACTTAGTCATCCTATCCACGATGACCCAAATGGAATCAAATTGACTACGAGACTGTGGAATACTTGTAAAAAAAATCCATATTAATTACTTCCCACTTCCACATGGGTAACTCAATCTCTTGAGATAACCTACCAGGTCTCAAAGGTTCAACTTTCACTTGTTGACACACCATAACTTAGACACAAAATTGGCCATATCTCATTTTATATTACCACTAATAAATCTCCTTCAAGCAGTGAAACATCTTGATCGAACCAGGATGAATCGTATACCGCGACTCATGAGCTTTGGCAAAAATTCTTCCTCGCAACCCATCCACATTGGGAACACACAACCTCCCTTGGTACCTTAAGATACCATCATCACCAATCTCAAAAGCCATAACTTTCTATTGGCCCACATCACCCTTGATCTACATCAAAATAGGATCCAATGTCTGCTTCTCTTTTACCTCAGCACCAAAAAATGACTTCACCACCTCTTGCACAATCACACCACCATCCTCAGAGTCCAAGAGACAAATTCCAAAAGTAGCCAAATGGTGAATATCCTTTACCAATCCACGTTTTTCCTTATCCACATAATATAGACTCCCCATAGATAACCTGCTAAGAGCATCAACAACCATATTAGCTTTACCTGGATGATAATGGAGACTCATATCATAGTCCTTGAGCAACTCAAGCCATCTTCTTTACCTGAGATTCTGCTTCTTCTGGGCAAACACATACCGTAAGCTTTTATGATCAAAATAAATGTCAACATGAACTCCATACAAGTAATATCTCCAAATATTCAATGTTAACAACACAACCAACAACTTTAAGTTATGAGTCAGATAATTCTTCTCATGAACTTTCAACTAACTGGAAGCATAGGCCACCACCTTTCTATGTTGCATCAACACACAACCGAGTTCCACACGGGACACATCATAACAAACCTCGAATCCATCACTACCCTCGGGCAGGGTTAAGACCAGAGCTGAAGTCAACTTATCCTTCAACTTCTCAAAATTACCCTCACAAGCATCCAACCAAAGAACCTCAGGTTCTTCTGAGTTAACTTTGTCAATGAAAAAGACACGGTGAACCTGCCCATAAAAATAACACAGATAATAAGATGGATCAAACTAAGCCCCACTATCCTGATATTAGGCACCCTGTTCCCTAGGACCATCACTATTCTAAAAATGATGATTATCAAATGACTTTGGATAGAGAGTGTTAGCCGTTGAATAGGAATCCAAATTTCCCCACTTTTTCTTAGACCATTTTCTACTATCTCTACCACCCTGCTGCTGACCTCCACCCTGATCCGAATACCAAAACTTCTTACTCTGCCTCTCTTTTATCTCTGCTTGTTTTTTTTCCTCTTCAACTTGTTGTATATATTCCATAAGTCTAGATATGTCCATATCCTTGTTCAACAAGATGACCTTGCTCTCCAAAATCAAATCACGGGACAACCTAAAAGAAAATTTTCTCATTCTATCCCTCATTGTAAACACAAACTCCTAGGCATAACGAGACAGCTAATGGAATTTCAAGGAATACTCTTTCATAGACATCTTGACCTGCATTAAATTCATGAACTCCTCAACTTTAACCTCTTTCCTAAGGAAATAAATGATCTAGAAAGGCACTAAAAAAGTTATCCCATAATGCCACCTCTGAATCATCATCCCTAGACTGATCGCACTCTTCATATAATTTATATGCCATATCCTTCAGCTGGTATGCAACGAACTCCACACTCTCGGGTCAGAATTATGTATCCCACAAAAAATCTTCTCTATCTCATCTATGAACCCTTGAGGATCCTAAAGGTCAGAGAATTCAGCCTCATGAACTAGCCAACCCTGGTGGCCTAAGACGAACTCACAGCAGCACCGGTAAAACCTGACTAACATGACTGAGATGTCACCAATTGGGTCAACAAATAAATAGAACGGTGAAACTCAACATTAGTGATATCTTCTGGAGGTAACTGAGAAGAAGTGTCACCAGTGGAAGAAGGATCAGTAGAGACCGATGGAATTCCACTTAGGCAATCAGAAGCAGTGACCCTGGATCGGGTCCAAACTCCGTAAGTGGGATGGGTTCCATCAACATTATCCTCTAGGGGGACAGAAGAGTATCCATGAATATCAGATCTTTGGGGAGGGATGATCTAAAAACCAAATAAATAAGAATTAGAGAAAATCCAATACCTTAGACTCTATTGCTCAAAAATAGAACAACAAGAAAGGGAAACATTCTTAAGTGCCTCGTAGCCCCTCTCTTATAACTGTGACGCGCTACACACCGATAAAATAGACTCTACTTGACACGTCTTTGTGGATACCCAAATGACCCTGAACCTAGGCTTTAATACCAACTTTGTCATAACCCAAACCAGGGCATGGCCGTGATGGGCATCTCAAGTATAACGAAGATCGAAGATCACCCTCTTAGCCTAATCAAATAAAACACAATATAGGTGTAGTAGCAAAAATTCAAAAATATCACAAGATAAGTAAGTATGACTCAAAAGAAGTCTAAGAATTCAATAATTAATCTCAAGTCCACAGTAATCCACAAAGCCTCTATGAAACCATCATCAATCTAGGTCGGGAAATGCCTCCGATGATAGACAAAAAGAAATCAATGGTAGTCTATGACACAAAAGGACTATGACTTTAAAATGACAACCCTTCCGAGAAATGGAAGCTCACCACTTCAAAGCTAACAACCGATAACTCAGAAATCTATCACTACACAGGAAAAATAGAAGTGCCTTCAGGCCCTACATCACATGGAGATACAATATTCAGAGATGGTTAGTGGGATGAGCACTAGCATGTAACTCGGGGAATAGGGATAAAATAATGCCATGATCAATAATCCAAAATCCAAATGCCCACAAGCATATGCATATACATATAAATATATAACATGTCGGGGTAGGGAGCAAGGCTTAGCATGAGAGTTAAAACATTATCCTGGGCTATGTATCTTTACCATCATAATACACCCACGGGCTATATAGGCCCAACTCCCCCACGAAAAGGGCCCCTGTACATATTGGTCGCACGAATTGGAGATGTCATGAGGCTGGGAAATCCACGACCATTCGCCTATCCATGAAGAATATATATATCAAGTGCGACACAAGCACACGACCATCAATACCAATCTCTCACATCACAAATGTGGGTTTCCGATATCAGTCCTAGGGGACTCACACCTTCACGACTTGGCTACACAACCCCCTTTAAGCCCAATTAAAACATACATATATTTCTGTTTATTGAACCACAGTATCCATTAAGGCATACACTATTGGTATCATTATACCAACTATACTTGCAATGTAATATCATTATGCCATTTTAATTATCATCACTTGGGGGAATCCACGACCCCATAAGTTCTAATCATTCATACATATGAGGGAATCCACGGCCCCCTTAGTTAAATTATTCATTAGTTTGGGGGAATCTATGACCCCCAAGGTTCAATTGAAAATTGTTTATGTTTCAATAGCCTTTAATATCATGCAATGGTTCCAGAAGTAGTTCAATGTGCATATTCTCATGTTCAAAACAAGTTTCATAAGATTGGGTTGAGGTTATACTAATTTCAATATCAAAAAATCAATTTAGGGGAATCCATGACCCCATTCCAATTAACCATCCCTGTGCACCCCAATTCATTCAAAAACATTAATTCAAAACATGAATAGATCATATAAGTCATGGGAAAAGCAATTTAATCAATTATTCTCAAAGGTCCTCAACCCACATTCACAATCCACAACTAAATCACATGAATAACAATTTGAATACATGCTTTTAACAAAATAAGCTTTTATAAAGAGTAACATACCTTAGATACACGAGAATTGAAAAGTAATTAGGAACTTGGGACCCAAAGGATGAATTTACGATGAAATCCTTATGCTTTCTTGGGGTTTTGAGTTTTATAGTGAAACAATAGCTTTTTGTTTCATGAAAATCGATGGTAATAGGTTCATATAATTTTTAAAGGTCATCCATAGGTAAAAGAACCTCATTACCCCTCATCCTAAGAGAAATAAAATAAGATAACATGATTTTTACATAAAGGTGTGGCATAGGCCTTATCATGGAGGCTAACCTCCGTGCCACACTGCTTATCACAGAGATTATCCTTTGTCACACATTACCTATCACAGAGGTTAACCTCTATGGTATACCAAAAATGTGGAGGCTCACTGCCTCGAAACTCCAAAATAATCCCAAACCTCTTCCACATATTTTAAAACTCACCCGGATTACCCTCTTAACATCACTAAGTACATCTCAGGTCAAAAATTAGTGTTTCGAACATGAGAAGGTAAAAAATAAAATGGATAAAATTTTAATAGTGTTACAATATTATATGAAGACAATGCAACATGCATAGCTCAATTAAGAGAAGGATACATCAAAGAAGACAAAATAAAATAGATTTCACCAAATTTTTCTTAATCATGATCTTCAAAATATGGGTGAAATAGATGTTCAACAAGTTCATTCAAGTGATAATCTAGAAGATATGTTCACTAAAGCATTGCCAACTTCAAACTTTGAGAAACTGATGCAATATTGGAATGCATCTTCTCTGAGATATTAAATAATGTTTCTATCAAGGAGAGTAAATATATGTTGCACTCTTTTTCCCTTAATCAAGATTTTGTCCCACTGAATTCTCCTGGTAAGGTTTTTAATAAGGCATCAAACAATGTGTATTACAAACCGCTATGTATATCATATTTCTTTTAGAATTTTTATACATGAACATTCAAGGAAGAGTATTGTAAATAAGTTATTTTTTAATGAATGTCATTAAAAGATGCCCCACATACTACTGTAGCAATGTCACTACCTCAAGTCATAGTTTGCCTATAAAAGGCACTACATATAACATTATAAATACACATAAAAAAAAAGTAAAGCCATTGTCTCATCTTTATATTCTCGCTCTATCCTCCTTTTATTTTAGTTTATTATAGTGTATTTATTTTCAATAATTTTTATATTTTTGAGAATGCTTTGAAATAATAAAGCATTATAAGTGCATGTATTAGAATAAATCACATATCATTATTAATTTGCATATGATTGATGTCTTTAATTTGGATCTAACACTATTGTCATCAAAGAAATGAAAAAATTGAATATTATTTTGACATTAAATATTTGGATGAGATAAATTCATTCTTGAAATGAAAAAAATCATAGATTGTGGTGAAATTTTTCTAGACAAGTCACATTATGATAAAAAAATTGTGAAATATTTTGTTAATTGTATGAGCCTTGCAATTTCTTTTGATACAAATATGTGAAAGTGGTGTGACAAATAAGAAAAAAAGTTTGCTAGTCTAATAAAAAATATGAGACATGTGACTTATTGCACTTGCCATGATAATGTGTATGCACTAAAAGTACTTAGCACATACAAGCAAATCAGGTATATTTACTTGGTACGAAAGTTGAGGCTTGTTTTATAAGGAAAAAATATTTTGCTAAAGTATTTTTTGATGCAATGAAAAAAAATTGGTGTTATTTGTTGAAATGAAAAAAAAAATATTATTTATTAACTCTACTATGGAGGTTGAATTAATTATTTTAGTTTCAATTAGTGAAAAGGTGAATTGATCAATCACTTTATTTGAGAAAATAATTTCTTTAATTTTGAGTTATTGTGATAGCACCAAAGTTATTGGTATAGTTTAAAATTGTTAGTATAACTGTAATTCATACCCATGAGGAGAACATAATATTATGTACAATATTTGACAAGTGGTATCAAAATACTGATTATGTCAAATCTTGTAATAATCTTGCAAATGAACTAACCAAGGCATTGACAAGATAAAGGGTCTGAAATACATCAAGGAGTAAGAATAAAGCCTATAAATACATAGTCATATATGAGGAAACTCAATATAGAGACTAGAGATCGTATAACCAGGAAGAATGAGAAGAAGGAATTATATGATGACTTGGTATGAGATGCACTATTGTTTAATTCTTTCTTATGATGTGAGTGCATTTTATTTATGTAATAATTTGTGAAGGTTGAGTCTAAGAACTCTTAATAAAAGTCTGTATCTTGTATGAGTGGAGTGCCAAAATTACAGGATCACCTTTGATAGATTTCGCCTATGTGAGTGTGAACGTAGGTCGCTTCCTATGAGAATTGGGATTATTCATAAAAACGCTTATGAAAATTGGGATAATACATGACCGTAATGTGCTGGCTATTAAAGCTTATATCAACACTTTGATTATTGTGTGTATGCAGTAATATTTTATTTCTCCTAAGTAGTCATAGTTCAAGTCTAAGACCACTATGACTCTGAGGGAAATTTTTTTGTTTTACTAAGTGAACGTTCAATGCAAAACACATTTTCATTATGCATAATAGTCTACCCTCAACTCATTTGGTGATATACTCTCTTATTTTAATATTAAAATGAGTGAGAGAATGTTGGTATATATGCATTTTATTATTAAAATAATATATTAAGTGCATGTGTTAGTGGGTATAAATTGTGGTAAAGGATAACCATTAGTTCTTGTAATCCATATAACCATTAGTTCTTGTAACTCTCATGGTCATTAGTTCTTGTAACTCCATGGTCATTAGTTTCATGTAACTTATGTAACATAAAGACTATTCATCTACCCACATTATTTTCCCTCATTCATCTTATTCATCACAGAAATGAATACCTCACCTATAAATAGAAGTGGACTTGCATTATTTTCCAAAGTACAAGAAATACTATAAGTGTGTGAAAATATTATAATGTGTAGTAGTGAAAGAGAGAGTTGAAATAAAAAATTATTATAAGTCTACAAATATATTCACGATACAAAATAGAGTAAAATATTAGTGAAAAAGAGAGTTGAGACAAAGAAAAATATTCTAAGTCTCTAAATATATTCACTATACAACAAGAGTAATTATATGTTGAAGGAAGGTATTTTTGTGGTGGAGCTTTGGCCTCTTCAACTAATCCGGAGTTGCTTGAGTTGTACATCATGATGGGCTGTTGTATCAGTCAGGGGATAAGTTAAGAGTTGATACTAATGGATCAATGTAGATTATGCCATAGCGGGTTTGAATCTCATTAGAGAGAGTGAGATATCCACGCCTCAGTCAAGAAGAAGATTATCTTATTTTTTTATTTTTTGTTCACTGTATTATTTCAACTGTAATTAATATAATTTGTGTTATATTACACCAACACCATGTTCCTAAAAGGGTGAGGATTGTTATAGCCATAAATCTTCTTACGATTCTACCTCCTTCTACAATAGTGATCTATCCCATCTAACTTGTCTTTGCATAGCAAAATATAGTTGAATTCTCCCTCTACTTGCTTATCATGGTAGGAAATTAAAACTGTCTTTGATCTCAAAGAAAAAGCAGAGACGAGAGGTATATACCTTCTGTAACCAAAATTCATTAGTTGTATACACCTTATCCTATCATAGCATGAGTTCCATTCTTATTATAGCCTCTTGATTCTTATCGAGATTGGGTTGGTGTTAAGTGTAGGCAGTCTCCTCTATCAAAATAGTAAGAGAAGAAGAAAGACTTCTCTCAGATCATTTACATTTCACATTTGAATTTCTCCTAATTGAAATTTCTCTCATATGTTCTCAAAATCCATTGCCTTCTTACTTTATTGAAATTTTTTGCAATTTTTTTTTTGGTTATTTTAGTGATTAAGCTTGAGATAAAAAATTTTAGATGGTGTTTTTATTTTATAATTATTTATTTTTTGAGTTGGAGTTAGAAATACATTAGAATTTTGTGTGCTTACTTATATAGATCTTAGTTCATTCTCTTTTTCTTTTTAGAACTATTGTTAGAAATGGTAGGTTGCACAGGAAAGAATTCAGATGGGAGGCATCTACCTCTTCTCTCAAGTCTGATGAATGTGAAATGGTGCTAGATCTACTAGATAATCAAGTTTACCTCTTTAATATCAGGTGAAAGATGACCTTTTTCGATGCGATGTATGAGAACTTTATTTTCCCTTTGGCCTTAGATAAGGCAAAAGTGGATTTTACAAAAGCTTTCCTTTAAAGAATAAATGAAATTCAGTTATTTTATTACAATAGGGGATCACATTCTCTTTAAATTCTCCTAGAAAAAAGAGAAATAAAGACCCTTTTCTATTGTTTAGTAATACTCAGATAAATAATCCGACGAATAATAGCTACCCATACTCTAGATAGAGTTAGTGAACCGTGTAATATATGACCATTTTGAGCTATTTGTGGGGGCACTTGAGTTAGCTGATGGTGCCCGACAACGTCTTGAACCCCATCTAATTTTTGGGCCAATTACCCCTTTGTACAATTAAAAAATGAGATTCTTGTCGAATTCGAGTTTGCTGCTCCAACCATTACCAAACTTATACCTATTCTATTTAGTACTTCAGGTGCTTATGTTGCATATAATGTTAATTTCATAGCATGACCATTCCAATGAGATTTCAAACTAGTACTATTAGTAATCGACTCTATAGCTTCTTCAATAAACACTATTTTCTTATTAAGCTTTGAATGACTTTCTGGTCAGATTATTTCTATGTTTTGAATATGAATTCTCTTTCAAAGCTTTAGACAAAGGTACTATTGATATATTGGTCCCTTATGGTATCTCGTACATATTTTGATGACTGGCTAGTGAATAAGTCAACTTTAAAGTGGATTTGTTGTGCGGAGAGAGTGTTATGACCCGTGGCTGGCTGCCTAGTGGGGGTGGCTCCTCCATTGTAGTTAAGTGAAAATCCATCTCTACTAACCCGAGGAAAGTCTGCATAACAATAGTAGGGGCGTTAAAATCAGAGTTTTTTATAGTGCTAGTATGAATGCAAGTGAATGAATCCTATTCCCTAGCGATTGAAGTGCTTACGCCCCTTTAGAGATGGAGGAAAACAAAAGAGTGCATTCTTCCATTTTGAGATCTTTAGATTCATAAGATAATAATAGAGCCCCTTTACTTTTTATTATATTTGTCAAGCGTTAGCGCCCTACAACTAATATAGTATAGTAGAGTAACCAGCTTCAAGCTTACCTGAAATAATAATAAGTATTCTAAAAAAAAGAAAGGTTAAGGGATGAGAAGCTCTTGCTTGTTGTATATTGTCTACTTCATGAGCCTTCATTGCCCCATTCATAACTTTCCTTCTTTAATCCATCAACGAGGTTGTAAAAAAAGAGAAAGGGGTGACTATATAGCAAGAGTCATTTTGGTTGAATGCCATGAGGTCCATATGGACAAGGGGACAAGTGAATCATCACTTTTGGGTGTAGGCATCCCTATCCATCTATCTCACTGCATTCTATTATCTCGTATTGTACTGAGCCATATTAGACCAGATAGATCAAGTGAGAGAAAAGAAGAAAACTCTAACAAAATATTCTTTTTATATTGATAAGAATCTCCATTCCTTCCTAGATTTCAGTCACTATGGATTTATTGTCTCTACCTAACTACATAGAAGTGGTCTAGAAAGCGTAATTGCTAGAGCACGGGAGAATGTTTAGTAATGATTTCAGCAAGAGCAGTTGGATTGGCTACTATAGTAAGTCTAGTGACTACCAGAGTAGAGTTAAGACAAAAAGTATGATATAGCAGCCTTTTTGAGCGAGCCTTTTAGATCTCCTGTAAACCCCTATGATGTGGTAAAGGGGGATATTAGAAGTCATAGCCACACATTGACTTTTGAATTTTTCTAAAGATTGGGCTAGTGGTAGATTCAACTAATTTGTTTGTATAGATTTAAGTAATCGCGCTATTGGACTGGGAATAGAGTTGTTGAATCAGTCTAGTTAAAGAGTATGAAAGACATATAGGAACCATACCTTGTGGGAGAGGATTTGTTAGGTGTTTCTAAAACATAAGTCCTTTTATAAGCGGACTAAAAAATAGTAGTTCATACAAGAAGTGGAAGCAGATTAATGCAAGGACGGAGTTGACACTAAAGAGGTCTATCTCCTCAAGCTTATTTGACCATATCATAAGGTGTAAATTAGCTCATGAAATATGGAGAACCCTTGTTAATTAATTATTCAACAAAAAGAATAAAGGTTGGTTGCAAATATTAAAAAATAAATTTGCGAACATGGCAAACACCACTCAAGACAATCTTTTAATTGTTGAATACTTTTTAAAGATTAAGAACTTACATTCTGAGATATCTTTATTAAATTTGATTGGGGCTATCTCTGAAGCACAAATAATAGAAAATATTATTTATGGTTTAAAACAAAAATGTATTTGCTTTGTGACATCAATTCAAGGATGGACTCAACAATTATTTTTGGAGGAATCTGAGAATTTATTATCATCACAGAATTTACTAGACAAATAGTTCGTTGATGTGTTCATCAAAGAAGGTGAAGAAAATGTTCTTGTTGTTGACAAGAGAAACTCTAAGGGAAAAACAAGAGATATGTCATACTCTCGATCCTCATGTAGTTCAAGCTAGTTAGGAAAGAAGAAAGAGTCTTCTAACAATTATGGTGAAAAGCCTTTCAGATGTTATCAATGTGGTAAAGTAGGATATATAAGAAGATATTGTCAAGTCACGGAAAGCAACACGGCTTAAACTAAAAATGTTGTTAAAGAAGAAAAACATTGGGGAAGATTCATTGAAGATGAGACTAGATGCCATGAGTTTCATTTATTTTCAAAGACATTAGGTCATACATTCATGATATATTACAGTCTATCATGTGGAGGGAAGTTACTGCAATAAAATTCAGTAAGTGAAGAAAGTTGAAGGAAATCTTGAACAGATAGTGTTTGAATTATATATGCCAATGGTGACCTTTTTGGATAAAACATTTTGAGAGAGACGTAGTGAAATTTTAAGACTTTGGTCAATCATCAATAATATCAAAGTCAATCACTGGCTTAGAGAAAATACTAGAATCCAATGCAAAAAATAAAGATCAAATAGATGAAGAAGTTGACCTTAGAGGTTCAGTTTCATGTGAAAAATAGTTCTCATGATATTTGAAAGCTCTAGAGCTACCAAACTATTTATCGAGGATGTAGTAAAAGAATCTGATGTTGGATCTTATTATAATTGAGGTTTCACAGGAAATTGACAACAAGATCCTCACCGACTCAAATAAGGAGTCTAATCTTAATGAAATTTGCTTATGTATGGGTTGCATCGGATAGAGCAGGCTTGAAAATCTTAACCCCTAGAGTCTCAAACTGATCCATCACAAATGTTTCTCTAGATAATACATTTGTCAGAGAGCTAGGAGTAAGGATGAGTATGGAACTCAAGACTATGAAACTCATCAAATACTATTCATATGGCCGATGAGGACTTTTGTAAAGCCATCCCGCTACTGAGATGAAAATTTTATCAACACATATTCATTTTTCCTTGCAGGGCCAATCGTTGATGGGAACTCTTCATCATTTGAAAAAGCAAGAGAAGTCACGCCAAAATTGTTGAAACATTCAACGAAAAATGGTTTAAAGTTTTTGTTTAAGTTCTTCAGTGACAAGCCTTTTAAAAATCACTTTAAGAGGGAGTGTAAAAAATATCTAAAGTGATATTTTGTAAGAGAATACCATAGACATCAGAAAGAATCTGGAAAGATATAGTATAACCTCTTTAGAATTGTAGTTAGGAAAAGTTTACATATTTTTAAAAAATGGTAGAATTATTTAGTCTAACTACTTTGTATTTAGAACTAAATCTAGAAACTTCCATGGGAAAGTATAAATATGAGAAATCTTGTACATTTGACATCAACCCAAAATGACCCCCAAAATAATCAAAATCAATCAAATTCAAGAAGTTTTCTTCTATAGCCAAGTTCTTCTACCTAAATTCTCCACTTCTCTTTTTATAACTTATTCATCTTTAGTTGAATCATCCAATCTTAGTTAACATCTTGAGCTTGCAATAAGTCTCTTCTATTAGACCTTTCTTATGTTATTCTCTACAGATCATGCCTTCATTCAAATTCCTTCCTTAGCTTAAAAGAGAAATTTGCAAATAGTTTAAGAATGATTAATAAGGAGTTGAAGTTTTAAACCTCATCGTAGCTCGGGCTAGAAATATAGGGCGTACTCGAGACTACGTTGATAAAAATTTGAATACACAATTAAGGCTTAACAAACTTAGGTGAAATTCATCAACTTGGTTGAAAGACTTTCAATAAGAAAATATTTTATTTTATATAGTTATTTAATGTCGAAAATAGAAATCAAAAAAGAAAAAATATATAAAATTGTTTTGATTTCATAAATTGGATTACAAAGAAAAAGAAAACAGAGTCAAATTTATCCATCTATTTTGAAAAATTGGCTAGATACACCTTTCTTCATACATTGGGGGTCAAGTTTACCGTTATAGTCATATACTTTTTGGCCAAATTTACCCTCATTGTCATAATTTGGGGCCAAATTTATCCTTGTTAGAAACTTTCCACATGTACGCTTTTTTAACATAAAAATTCAAATTAACATTAAATTCTCGATTTTTTAAAAGTAAAAACACACTCTAATCTAACCCACCCCGCCCGATCTGACCTACAAAAAAGACTCAAACAAATATACCTCTCCCTTAGTTCAGTTGGTCAAATTTTTCCAACAAGATTAGGCTATTGGATATTTATTAAGGGAAAAGGACATGGGTTGATCTGTTTTAAAAAAAATGGCCACAATTTAAAAAGGTGGACAACTTTAGCCAGTCAGCTAAATTTATTTTCTTCTTTTAGCCATTTGCCTAGTCGGCCACATGCAGTTTCTATTCCCAATTGATACACTTTTATATCATATTGATAAACTTTTATACTATATTGATACACTTTTTAAAAACGAAAGAGGGGATCCTATACCTAATTGATGCTCTTTTATGCCACATTGATATACTTTTATAATAAGATAGAAGGGGAATCTATGCATATGCAGTGTCCATATATCCAATTGATACTCTTTTATACTATTAGATTGATACACTTTATACCACATTGATATATTTTTATATTACATTGATACACTTTTTAGAAAAGAAAGAGGGGATCATATACCCAATCAATACTCTTTTATACCAGATTAATACACTTTTATAATAAGATAGAAGGGGAATCTATGCATGCATATACAGTGTCTATATATCCATACAGTGTCTATATATCCATACAGTCTTTGCAAGCATATACAATAGTTATTTTTTGTTATTTTGTATGGTGTTTTGGGTACAAGAATCTGTATACAAACAACACCAACTTCAATACAAGTTCATGTATAAACAAGAACACCTTTGAAGTTCTTTAACACCTTCAACACAAGATTACTAATAATCTATCCAAGAAGTGTGTTAGATTTCAGAAAATAAATGAAACAGAATTTAAGGCCAAGTCCCCCGACTTCACGGAGTGTCCTTAAGGAATAATTTTCCTCACTGTACCCGAGGTTATGGAATCTTCCTCCCAGGATAAAATGGAATGCTATCCGAACAATAATGGTACCTCAAATTGTTGGATTCTACGAACTCACTCAACAGTTTAATGATTACACAGAGTTTTTGTTAATAACAAGAATGTTTTTGCTGTAAAAAATGATACCAATAACTGTGGAAAATAGCAGTTATTTATAGCCTTAAGTGTATTCTTTCAGAAAAGATGCATTGGTTTAGCAGAAAGGCACCTTTATGTAATAGTCACGTATCTGCGCTGGAACTGCGCCAGGACTGCGGTTGCAGATGATATTTTGCAGATTCCAGTGAGCATATGCGTTTGAACTGCATCCACAGTTTTTGATCTGCATTTGAACTGCGATCGCATGTCAAAAAAGTGTTCCTTTTCTCGAAAAGTCGTATCCCTTTGTGATGTGCGTTGCGTATGCATTGAAATTGTGCCTGAAATGCGCCCGCATTATGGAGAAAAAGTTATACTGTTCAGATTTTGGAATTTTGGATTAAATTATCACTTGTAAACAAGTTCTAAATAAATTTTGTCTAAAAAGTTAGATCTCATCGATCGATCATTTTCCAAATCCAAATCCAAATCCAAATCCAAATCCAAATCTCATCGATCGATCATTTTCCAAATCCAAATCCAAATCTGAAGTCGATGCCGAAGCCGAGCCGAGCGAGCGACGACGACGACGGCACAAGGCATCTCTTATTTCTTACCTCACTTACCATGTGGAGTAAGTGTTTTCTATTAAAAACACTCTCAAGTTCCCTTCTCCCACCAATGTGGGAGAAATGAGTGAACTTTCTAATTTGGGAGTACACTTTCCAAATTAGTGTCCCCTTCTCTCCACTATTTTTTTCTCTATTTTCCATTCACATACACCTTGAACCCAACAATCCCCCACATGAATGGGGAATGACTATCTTTTAAAAATTTACGGACAAGCATATGATCATTTAGCAAAGACTAATTACATCTGGATAAGTAGGTTTTCCTTTGAACTTTTCGTAGTGAACATGCATCGGATGCACTCGGTCAATCGGTAGATTTGATATCTTTGAACCGTCAAGCTTTAAAGTACACCTAGACAACATATGTCACACAACCAGCCTTTTACTATTTATGGTTCTCACATTTTTGTTCTTTTCAGCCATAAACACGTCTCGATTTCATGAGAGCTTAGAGAATGGGCCTTTACTAACATTCTCTTTGAAGCGACTTTCACGTCGCCCTCACATAGGAGACTTCTAAACGTTCAATCCTATAGATTAAACTATTTGGTCAAATTTGCCAAATTTAGATAATCATTAAAAGACTTTTCACTTTAAGTCTTATCCTTGTTTACTACACATTGTCTACATCATGAGAATGGGTTGGGTAATTGACAATGTTGAACCTGTCAGACACAACTTTGTTTGATATCTTTGAACCTAGCTCTTGGGATCTCCAGTATGCCAGGTAAAGTTACCGCCATGCTGACTTATCCTAGGCCTTAAACCCATTCCCTTAGATGTTCTTTCTACTCCTTCTCTAGATAGGCCTTTTGTAAGTGAATCTAACACATTATCCTTTGACTTAACAGAGTAAAGAGTGATAATTTCACTAGAGAGAAGTTCCCGAATGGTATTATGTCTCCATTATATGTGACGAGATTTATCGTTGTACATCATGCTCCCTGCCTTACCTATTACCTCTTGGTTATCACAGTGTATACATATTGGTGCCATTGGTTTGGGATAATAAGGAATATCTTCCAAGAAATTTTGAAGCCACTCTGTTTCTTAACCAGCTTTATCTAATGCGATAAATTCATATTCCATTATAGAGTAAGCAATACAAGAATGTTTAGATGATTTCCAAGAGACTGCTCCTCCACTGATAGTAAATACATATCCACTCGTGGATTTTACTTCATTTGATCCGGTGATCCAATTTACATCACTATATCCTTCAAGTACCACGACATATTTATTATAATGCAAAGTATAGTCTTGAGTGTATTTTAGATACCCCAAAACTCTTTTTATTTCTATCCAATAAGTTTTATTAGGATTACTCGTGTACCGACTCAATTTACTAATAGCTCATGCTATGTCTGGTCGTGTACAATTCATTATATATATTAAACATCCCAATACTCTTGCGTACTCCAATTGTGAATCCCTTTTACCTTCATTCTTTTGAAGTACAAAGATCACATCCAGTGGAGTCTTGGCAATACCGAATTCCATATACTTGAATTTGTCAAGTACATTTTTGATATAATGAGACTGTGACAATGCCAAACCTTGTGGAGTTCTATGGATTCTTATACCTAAGATCATATCCGCAACTCCAAGTTCTTTCATATCGAACTTGCTCTCGAGCATTTGTTTCATTGCATTTATGTCAGAAATATCTCTACTGATGATCAACATATCATCCACATACAAACAAACAATGACTTGGTGATTTGGTGTGTCTTTAATGTAAACACATTTATCACATTCATTTATTTTGAACCCATTTGCCAACATGATTTGGTCAAACTTCGCATGCCATTATTTAGGTGCTTGCTTTAGTCCATACAACGACTTAATAAGTTTACACACCTTATTCTCTTTTCCTGGAACCACAAAACTCTCAGGTTGTTCCATGTATATTTCTTTCTCCAATTCTCTATTTAGGAATGCGGTTTTCACATCCATTTGATGGATTTCAAGACCATATATCGCCGCCAAGGCAATTAACATTCGAATCGATGTTATCCTTGTTACTGGCGAGTATGTATCGAAGTAATCAAGGCCTTCTTTTTGTTTGAAGCCTTTTACTACAAAAGTCTTGCCTTGTATTTGTCAATAGTACCATCCGCTCTCATTTTCCTTTTGAAAATCCATTTAGAACCTAAAGGCTTATTTCCTGGAGGAAGATTAACCAATTCCCATGTATGGTTGCTTAAGATTAAATCAATCTCACTATTTACTGCCTCTTTCCAAAAGGATGAGTCCGAAGATGTCATCGCTTCCTTAAATATTTGAGGTTCATTTTCTAAGAGAAATGTTACAAAATTCGATCCAAATGAAGTAGACGTTCTTTGATGTGTACTATGTCTTGGATTTTCTTCATTATGTACATTCTTACTTGGTTTATCTCGAGGTCGTTTAGACCCCCTACTTGACTATTCATGTCTAGTTTTATACGGATAAATATTTTCAAAGAATTTAGCATTATCTGATTCAATTACCATATTTTCATTAATATCCAGATGTTCGGATTTATGAACCAAAAATCAACATGCTTTACTTCTTTTAGCATATTCTATGAACACACAGTCCACCGTCTTAGGTCCTATCTTAACCCTTTTAGGCATAGGAACTTGGACCTTTGCTAGACACCCCCACACTTTGAAATATTTCAAATTGGGTTTCCTTTCTTTCCATTTTTCATAAGGAATTGATTGTGTCTTACTATGGGGAACTCTATTATGTATACGGTTGGTTGTAAGGATAGCCTTCCCCCACAAGTTTTGAGATAAACCTGAACTTATAAGTAAGGCATTCATCATTTCCTTTAAAGTTTGGTTTTTTATTTCCGTAATTCCATTAGATTGAGGTGAATATGGGGCCATAGTTGGATGGACAATTCTATTCTCTACACATATTTCGTCAAAGAGAGATTCATATTCTTCGCCCCTATCACTTCTTATCATTTTTATCTTTTTCTCTAACTGATTTTCAACTTCAGTCTTGTATTGCCTAAACGCATCTATTGCTTCATCCTTACTATTCAACAAGTACACATAACAATATCTAGTGCAATCATCAATAAAAGTTATGAAATACTTTTTTCCACCACGTGATGGTGTTGACTTCATATCACAAATGTCAGTGTGTACTAAGTCCAAAGGATTGGAATTCCTTTCAACAGACGTATAAGGATGTTTTGCATACTTTGATTCCACACACATTTGACACTTTGATTTATTGCACTCAAAGTTTGGCAAAACTTCTAAGTTAATCAGTTTTCGTAACATTTTGTAATTAACATGGCCTAAACGGTCATGCCATAAATTATAAGACTCAAGCAAGTAAGAAAAATTTGAATTTTTTTTTATTTCAACATTCATTACATTCATTTTATAAAGTCCCTTGGTGAGATAGTCTTTTCCTACATACATTTCTCCTTTGTTAATTACAATTTTTCCAGAAACGGTTACACATTTGAATTCGTTCTTGTTTAGAAGTGAAACAGAAATCAAGTTCCTACGTAATTCTGAAACATACAATACATTGTTCAGTGTCAAACCTTGCCTGAAGTCATTTTCAAGCACACTTTTCTTATTCCTTCTACCTTAGCAGTAGCGGAGTTAGCCATGTAGATCATTTCTTCTACTTGAGCCAGAGCGAATGACGAAAACAACTCTTTGTTGGAACACACATGGCGGGTGACACCAGAATCCATCCACCATTCGCGAGGGTTCCCCACCAAGTTGCATTCTGAGAACATAGCACACAGATCATCACATTCTTTGTTGGACTCAAGAATATTTGCTTGGTCCTTTTTCTTTCCTTTCTTCGGGGCATGACAATCCGTGGACTTGTGTCCAATCTTACCACAATTGAAGCATTTTTCCTTGAATTTTTTCTTGGGTTGATTGCATCCTTGTTCAACTTTATTTCTTTTCTTAGAATTATTTTGGTCATCTTCCACAATATGTGCTCCATTAATTGCAGAATTCCCTTTTGACCTTCTCTCGACAGCTTTATTATCCTCTTCAATACGCAGTCGGACAATAAGATCTTCGACAGCCATCTCCTTGTGTTTATGCTTCAAGTAGTTTTTTGAAGTCTTTCCACATAGGTGGAAGCTTCTCAATTATCGCTGAAACTTGAAATGCATTATTCACAACCAAACCTATAAAATAGTTATAAGACCCCGCAAAGTTCCCTCGTAGTCCGAGCCTTAGAGTGTGTCAAGTAAAGTGTAATTTCGGCCCTAAAAGATTAAGAAGATACTTCCCAAGTGATTGGTGTTTAAACCATATAGATTTTAACTCAAATTTGATTTTTTGTCATGTAGAGAATTGAATTAGCTTTCCAACAATACCAATTTCGTCTAAATTCGGTATCGGGGTAAGAAGTTATGGTCATTTTACCGAGAGTTGTCGGAACCGCCCAGGTGCGACAGACAATTCGACGGACCGTCGGACTTGCGACGAACCTTCGCTCCGACCATCGCATTGAGGCAGTGTGTCCCATTCCTGGCCAGCATGCAACGTACGACCCGACGGACCGTCAAGCTAGCGACGGACCGTCAAGCTAGCGACGGACCGTCAAGCTAGCGACGGACCGTCGCTTCGACCGTCGCAGCCCTCGTTCAGTATTTTGTAAGTCCGTTTTAAAAGGGGCTTTTGGGTCTTTTCCCTTTTAACCCTCAGATATATTCCAACGAACTTAATAGCCTCATTATCTCCCAAAACATCCAAAGGCTAGGGGTTTCTCCCTCAAGATCAAATCTAAAACCCTTCTCCAAGAAATCCAAGAACTCACCATAGATTCAATAAATTGAGTTGAGATTTGAGTTCCCCAAGTTCAAGGGTTGCAAGAACCCTCTCTCAAGAATAAGAAGAAGAGTTTAGAGCAAGCTTGTTCATCCAATTTTATAATCTAAGGTATGTGGGGTTTTGAACATGGGTAATCCTTTCACCCTTATGCCCAAAGGCTTATTTAAACTATAATTCTCTGCTATTTATGATATTTTACATGAAATTGAATTGGGGGTTTTCATCCATTGTTATTGGTTGCAAGCTTTTGATGTTTCCCATGAATTAAGAGTCTAATGGCATGATTTTTACATGTTTTTTTGAGAAATTGCAGCTGGGTCTATACCCCATGATTTTAATCCTTGAGAAGCTAATAGTTGAAATGTTTGAGATATTGAAGTATATAAGTATGTTGAGATTTTGAGACAAATTACTAAAATTTCCAGATTTCTACATGAGTTATGAATCTATATGCTATCTATTATGCTTTTGATGAGTTTTAACTTGAGATTGAATTATGGGTTAGTAAGCCCTACTTGAGACTTGAGATTTTATGAATTCTTATGTTATAAGCACCCATGATTTGAGTATTTTGAGATTATTGAGAAATGTTTTGACCTAATGGTCATTGAGTTTTGAAATCCACTCTACTACATGAGATTACCGATATGATTATTGGGTTCGTGGTGAACCATGAGATTATTTCTAAAAGTAAATTTTTACGAGATGAGCGCAGATAATCTAAAGGGAGTAGTATTTAGCGCCTAGCGGGTAAGTTACTATAGTTTCTTACCCCAAAACTACGTGCCACCGTAGGTTGGGCCTGAGGCTGAGTTTATGATTATTATTGGGCCTAAGGCCGAGTTGATATTGGGCCCAAAGCCGAGTTTATTTAGTGATCACTGGACCTAAGTTATACTCATTGGCAAGACTATGATGCCTCTCCCCAACGTGAGGTCTCTTCCTTAGGAGGACAAAACGTTGGACTCCATGTAGCTTGCATGGTTTATATCGGTTAAGAGAAACTCCCTAAACTAAAGTATTTTCCATTGAGATAAGATATTTTCCTTTAAAACTAAAATACTTTCCCTTGATATGAGTATTTTTCCCTAAAGCTTGAAATGAGATATTTTCCTAACGTGAATGAAATGCCTTCAAGTATGTTCCAAAGTTATATGATTTCGAATTTCAAGTATTTGAGTTCAAAAGAGTTATGAGTTCTTGAGCATTAAAGAAGCTTTACTCTCCATGAGACATATGCATGAGTTGAAAGTATTGCTTAAAGTTTTCTTTTAATGAGAATAAGAGAAGAGTACAAATTTCAAAGCTAAAAGTATAATGACTCACGAGATTTGTGTTACATGCTCCAATCTACATGATTCATGAGCTTTACATTTTATACATATTCGAGCCATATAAGTCATTACTTATTGCATGCATGATTTGATTAAAAAGTGTTGATATTGTATTATATAAATGCATGCACCCCCACATACTCAGTACATTCCCAAGTGTTGATCCACATATACGTCTATGTGCTACATTGTCTTATAATGTAGGTTCAGGTGCTCAATCCCAGCCTCGTCAGTGACTTTTGAGTATCTCTGTCTACATTTCCATAGTGATGAGTCCTCATGGTTTGAGGACCTATCTTCAGACATTTCTGCATTTGAGAGACTATGTTATTACTTTCAGTTCATTTCGAGTCAGTTGGGGACCTGTCCCAACGGCTCTCTAGTTCACAGATTAGTAGAGGCTTTTTCAGATTAGTTATCATATTGTGGTTGTGTTGAGGTTTCCAGTATTGTGGTCGTTTGGACCGAGAATCTTCTCCGTATTTCCTTTCATATGATATAACTATGCTAGTGTTTGAATTATTTCATCTTGAAATGAGTGTTATTAGTAGAAACAGGCTCAAAGGGTTAGCTTGGGGCTACTTGTAGACTTAAGCACCGTGTGACGTCCCGGGAGGTGATTTTGGGTCGTTACAACAGTTTATGTGAGTACAAAAAACATTTTCAATTTGTTCAACTAAGGTATTTTTCAAAGATATACCTTCTTCAAGGAGATCATGGATAATTACTTGCAATTCCTGAACTTGAGAGACAACCGATTTGTTATCTATCATTTTAAAGTCCAGAAAGCTTACAACAAAGAATTTCTTAATTCCCGCATCCTCTGTCTTATATTTTTGTTCTAGTACCCCCCACAATTCCTTCGATGTCTTAGTTCCACTATAAATATTATAAAGGTCATTTTGGAGACCATTCAAGATATAATTCCTACAAAGGAAATCTGAGTGTTTACAAGCCTCTACAATCATGAGACGCTCTTTGTCTGAGGTTTCCTCGGGCACCTCAGGAGCATCTTCACTAGTGAACCTTTGAAGGCATAGAGTGGTGAGGTAAAAGAACATCTTTTGTTGTCATCGCTTGAAGTCAATGCTCGTAAAATTTTTGGGCTTCTCCGTCGGTGCCATTGTTAGCTGAGCATTCGTGCGACTTGTTGAGGCAATACTTGTTTCCCCCATAGACGTTGCATCATCTTGCATTTGACTTTCGTTAGTCATTTTTCCTGTCACCACAAGACAGTAAATTCAGTATTTTCAGAATACTACTTTTTAGTTAAATAACTTTAAACTCTTCTTATTTGTAGTTAACGATGAAGTTTTGATGACTTCCAATCGTCAATCGAGTGACCTTTAACTTGTGATGAAGATTTTATGTCTTCAAACCACTAGTTAAGTTCAAATGGAGTAGAAATCTTAAAGCTTTAATCTCCAAAAACAAGCAATACATATTCTATAGATTATTCCTTAAGATTGTTATTTTGTATGGTGTTTTGGGTACAAGAATCTGTATACAAGCAACACCAACTTCAACACAAGTTCATGTATAAACAAGAACACCTTTAAAGTTCTTTAACACCTTCAACACAAGATTACTAATAATCTATCCAAGAAGTGTGTTAGATTTCAGAAAATAGATGAAACAGAATTTAAGGCCAAGTCTCCCGACTTCACGGAGTGTCCTTAAGGAATAATTTTCCTCACTGTACCCGAGGTTATGGAATCTTCCTCCCAAGATAAAATGGCCTGCAATCCGAACAATAGTGGTACCTCAATTTGTTGGATTCTACGAACTCACTCAACAGTTTAATGATCACACAGAGTTTTTGTTAATAACAAGAATGTTTTTGCTGTAAAAAATGATACCAATACCTGAGGAAAATAGCAGGTATTTATAGCCTTAAGTGTATCCTTTCAGAAAGGATGCATTGGTTCAACAGAAAGGCACCTTTCTGTAACAGTCACGTATCTGCGCCCAGATTGCGCTGGAACTGCATCTGGACTGCGGCCGCAGATGATATTTTATAGATTTCAGTGAGCATCTACGTTTGAACTGCATCCGCAGTTTTTTATCTGTGTTTGAACTGCGACTGCATGTCAAAACAGTGTGCCTTTTCTCGAAGGGTCGCATCCCTTCTTGATGTGCGTTGCGTATGCGTTGGAACTACGCCTTAAATGCACCCACATTTTGGAGAAAAAGTTATACTGTTCAGATTTTGGAATTTTGGATTAAATTATCACTTGTAAACAAGTTCCAAATAAATTTTATCTAAAAAATTAGATTTCATCCGATTGATCATTTGACAAATCCGAAGCCGAAGCCAAGCGACGACGACGACGGTGCGAGGCATCTCTTATTTCTTGCCTCACTTATCATGTGGAGTAAGTGCTTTCTATTAAAAACACTCTCAAGTTCCCTTCTCCCACTAATGTGGGAGAAATGAGTGAACTTTTCAATTTGGGAGTACACTTTCCAAATTAGTGTCTCCCTTCTCTCCACCATTTTTTCCTCCATTTTCCATTCACATACACCTTGAACCCA
The DNA here is from genome assembly GCA_030864215.1 of Capsicum pubescens. Classification (NCBI taxonomy): domain Eukaryota; kingdom Viridiplantae; phylum Streptophyta; class Magnoliopsida; order Solanales; family Solanaceae; genus Capsicum; species Capsicum pubescens. Next base: position 272,841,524 of record CM061544.1, on the reverse strand, counting down.
ACATTTTCTATTAACCACCTAGCTAAGACAAATAACAATTTAAAAAAAAATATAAATGATAAGTATATTTTTACTCTATAATTTAATATCAACAAATCTTCTTTTGTTACATTTTTCTACCGTATAACCTACCTAAAAATTCTTACTCTGCTTCGAAATTCTCTGTTTGATTTTGAGAATTTTTTTGAAAATGATGAAAAAATCGGGTCCATCGAATAGAAAAGCAAGCAAGAAAGTGGTGAAAGACAGAATCTTCGATGCAAGCAAGCTGATTATCATGTGGTCTAGGATGAATCTTGCCACCATAACTACACATAAATTTGACCTTATAATTAGGGATTTAATTGGGATCTTTCTATGCTGCGGTATTTTCGAAATCAATTTCATAGGAACAGGGAGAAAGGTCACCGAATTCAGGATAAGAAATGTAAGAGTAGTTCTCCATATTTTGAATTTAGTAGTTTGAGAGTGTATTTTGTAGGTTAGATTATTTGAGAGAGTGAAGAAAATAGAGTGGGTTGAAGAAGAAGGGGATTTTATAAAGAGGTGATTGTGAAAATGGTACACGACTATTGATAGTGGCTATTTTATGGGTATTTAATTGTGAGTGCTATTTTTATGATATTATTTTAGTTTTAGGTGTTATTTTTGTCATTTCCCCATTTATTAATACATGGCATGAAAAATGAAATTGCATAAGTGCAGGCATAAACAAATATACCTCTCCATCAGTTTATGGATCTATATCAGTGTAAAACTCATGAAAAATGACACCTAGCAGTCAAATGCAACAGATTAGGCCAACTAGATATTTCTATGGATGATTGAGTCAAGAGGTCCTTATGTGTCAATCCTTACATCTCTTCATTCTTATGTTTCTATATATAATTTGGATCTACACAAAATTTTCATTATGTCATTTGCTCAACAAGTTTATCCATTGATTCTAGAATCTAGATGCATATAGAATTGCATACCAAAATTTAAAATTTGAACATAATTGCAACAGTAGCATAACTTGTACTAGACATTTTTTTCTAGCTCCATGCTCGTGTGTCATCGCATTCTATTTTACTTTTTGTTCATTTTTAAACAACTTATTGTAGAGAAAACTCGACCAACCTAACTAAGGAAGGGTATATTTGTTGTATTTTTTTGTGAGTCAAGTCGGTTGGAATGAGTTAAATTAGGGTGTACTTTATTTTTAGAAACAAAATATTTATGTTGATTTTGATTTTTCTGTTAAATGAAGAGTGTAAATGAAAATTTCTTAACAACGAGGATAAAATTGACCTCAAGGTATGACAACGAAAGTGAATTTGATCTTAAAATATGATAAATAGTATATTTAATTAATTTTTTAAGGTAGAGAAATAAATTTGATCCTTTTCTCAAAAATAAAACTAACTCTTTTATCGTGGGCCTCAGCTATTAAGGGTTGGTTTGATGAGGTATAAGGTATAATAGTTAAAAATAAAATATAATATTAATTAGTCTCAAAGTTTTATTCCACTACTTATATTATATTGATGAGATAAAGTTATCACAAATGCATAATCAGATAATTAACTCTGAATAAATAATTTTAAAATTAATTATTTAGAATAACCTGTTCCCAAATAAATCGCCCCTATAATCAGATAATTAACTCTGAATAACTAATTTCGAAATTAATTATTCGGAATAACCTGTTACCAAACAAACCGCCCCTGGTATAAAGTTGAGGGAGTATAATTTAATTCCAAAGCAATCAATTCAAGGACGGAGGGAGGAAGTGCTGGTGAGTCTGTTCACTGTGTGCCATTTTCCACATACAAGTGGTTTAATGAAATTCCCATTTTAATTTACTTTATTACTTCCCCAAGTTAAAGGGTTTTACTAAGATTTTTCATACCTATATTATTTTGATAATAGGTCAGCAAAGATATGATTTTTAGAAGAATTTGGAATGTGAATAGTGAGATAAACATGAAGTTGATGAGACAGATAAGAAGAACATTCTCAGTTTCAAGTAAATCTACAGTTGATTTTGCTTCAAAAGATGGTGAACTTAGGGTCTTCATTGTTGCTGGGGAGGTTTCTGGTGATATAATTGGTTCACGTGTAATGACTTCTTTGATAAAGCTTTCTCCTTTCCCTGTACATTTTGCTGGTGTTGGAGGGTAATGTTTCTCTTTCTTTTTAGTTATTTGTTCATCATATTTGTGCCTTTTTTTGGTCTGCCAAGAATAGTTCTTTTTTGCAACATTATATAACTTTTAATTTGAATAGAAAATTTGAGGTTCACCCCCTAACAGTGTGTTTGAATGATTGGTACCTATTGTATTGTATTGTGTCGTTAGTTTAAACACAATGTTTGTTTTGATTATTACTTAAATTTTATTATATCTCATAGTTAAAATCCATCATTAAAGTAACGGCAAAAAGTCCCATTCAATGAAACAACCGATATGGTATGATCGTATCGTTACCTTATTTTTTCCTCATTTTATCTTTACTCATTATTTAATATATTTGATATCCTATTTTACCTGTTATCCTACTTTTGAATAGTAGCCCCACCCCGTATTCTACTTTTCCTGTTGGTTTATCCTTCAAAATGGTTGATGTATGAGATTATGTAATGACAAAAAATGATATAATCTCAAGCATGTATTAATTAAAACAATACAGAGCACCACAATACAACCTTCCTTGGACACTGTGCATAGCGGGAGCTTTAGTGCACCGGGTTGCCTTTTTTTTTTTACAATACAACACAATACAGTGCAATATGATACATTATGAAACAATGCGTAACAACCATCCAAAAAAAAGTGTAAGATTTTTGTTAGGGTGTGTGAACGAAAGTCCAAAAATTTGTAGCTGCACATAATTGATAACTATGCCTAGAGATGTTTTCACACTTTCTGGGTATCCTTATTGATAATTAGTAGCTTGTTAGAGTTACTAACTGAAAGCTAACTTGTTCAAAAGCCAAGTGTATATTGGAGGGGTGAATCAGACCACAAGACAATTTATCTTCAACTGTTAGGCCATGAACTGTGAATTGCCACTTAAATACATTGGAGTGCCCTTGTCCTCCAATAGACTCACAGTTGGTTAGCAAGATAACATCAAGAACTATTAATTGGGCGGCCAAGTGTTTGTCATATGTTGGAGACCACAACTCATTGGAGCAGTATTGTTTGGTGTCTAAGTCTACTGCGCACCGTTATTTTTGCTCCTCTGAAGATTACCAAATTGATGGAAGATTATCTGTGGAGATGAGTTGCTACTGTCTAAAAGAAAGCATTGATGGCTTGGGATAAAGTATGTTTACTAAAAAGTGCAAGAGGCCTTAATACACTGAATGTCAAAATCTAGAATTAAACAACCATATGTAAACTACCTTGGGCACACAATCAGAAGAAAGACAAGCTTTGGATTAGCTGGATGCACACATAATAAAGAAGCAAGATTTGGCACTTATGGAGGCACTTAAACAAACACTTATGGAGGCACCTAAACAAACATTTTGAATGACAGAGAAAATTCTGAATATGAGGAGGAAGCACTTGTTAGTTATGAACACAGACAAGCAGATTATTCACAATGGTAAATTCTTAATCTCTTGTATTTATAGGTGCGTGAGAGGTGAGGTGGATAACGTGCAGTCATAATGCTGACCGCCCTAAACAAACGTTTGTACTTTGGAATGCATTACAGGGAGGGTTAAAAACTAAGGAGAAATTACATGGATGGGGTTTGAATGTGAACACTAAGTGTGTGTTGTGTAGCACCTGCGACGAATCTCTGCGAAACATCTGTCTTTTGAATTTGTATATGTTAAAGAAGTCTGGTAACAAATTATGATTTGGATGAAGTGGAGGAAGAGGATACTAGTTAGCAGGAGTGGCAAAGGGTGGTAGAAAAATCTAGAGGAAAAAGTGCCAAAAGTTACTCTTGGTCCATCATACAAGGTAAAAGGGAGATTAACAGGGATGTTGTCAATTGTATTGGAGCAGTGTAGGTGAAATAGAGGCTCGCTTTCAGGGTTTTGTGTGATAAGGATGTTCCTCGAGGCTCAAGGATAAGTTCTACAGAGCGGTGGTTAGACCGATATGATTGAATGGAGAGTGCTAGCCCGTCAAAAACACATATACTCAGAAGATAAAGGTAGTGAAGATGTGGATGCTCGGACGGATGTCAGACATACTAGGAGAGAGATGATTTGCAATAAAGTATATGGGGCAAGGTGGAAGCGGCCTCCGTGGAGGACAAGATGAGGGAAGTGAGACTGAGATGGTTCAGGCATGTGAAGAGAAGGTGAGCATATTATTAGAATATGAATAGGAATAGGAATAGTACACAAAATCTTACTTAGAAAAGGATTGTAATGTAGTATCTATAAATAGGGTGTCAATGTAATAATGTAGACACACAATTCAATAATAGTTTTTCTCCATTATTATCTCACATGGTATCAAAGCATGGTCCATTCTCACCCAATGTTGGGCCCCCGATTTAGATTCGGGGAGATTGTCCACTCCCAGTTAACTAGGCATGGGCGTGAGGTGGGGTGTTAAAGATTGAGAAGAAAGTCCCACATTGGTAGTTAATGAGATGGGTGGTCTCTTTGTAAGGCTTAGGCAATCCTCCTCCTCATGAGCTAGCTTTTGGAGTGTGAGTTAGGCCCAAGACCAATTTTAACATGGTATCAAAGCTTTGGTGAGAAAAACCATTGTGTTTTAATTTTCGGCGACTGAATTGTGTCATCTTCCGTTTGGTACGCGTTGTTCGAAAACCAAGAGTAATACGAGGCTCTATAATCTCTGGCGACTAAACCCCGACGAGAACCATCGAAAAATATCTCTGCACGCGCCCTCACGCGTTGACAACAAGAAGATTTTCCGACGAGATCTCAGTCACGCGCCGACACATGAGGCATTTTTCCGATATAGTTTCTGACTATTTCTTTTTCCATTGGAGTCGCCTGGGTATTCCGATCTCATTTTTGGAGATTATTTGCAGATTCTGATCGCTGGAGTTGGGATTCCGGCGACTGTCAGAAGCTTTTTCGGCGCATGCAGTTTTTCGAAAGTTTTTTTTCCAAGTAGCCTCACTTATTTCGAGGTTGCTCATATGATTATTTTCTGATTCCGAGCAACTTCCGAACATCAGATCTTACATCGACTTCTCTTTTTCCCGGCCAAATTCCAACAATATTTCTTTTATTAAATCTGAATCTTAATAAGGAGATCAAAAACTCAGAGTCAGAGATTATGAAGAATCGACGAGGGGAAGGTCGATTTGAAAGATCTCGACCTAGGTGTAGTTATTGTAAAAGGTTTGGACATACTCGTGGCGTATGTTATTCTCGACCTAAGTGTCGTTATTGTAATAAGCTTGGACATACTCGTGAAATATGCTATTCTTTGCATGGTCGACCACCTAAAAATGCCCATATTGCTCAGTCTAACTCCACAGGTGATCAACGGGTGTATTTATCTGACAAGGAATATAATGAGTATCTTCAATATCAAGCAAGTCAGCATATATTTCTACCAATAGCCTCAACTGCACAATCTCCTACCTTTGGATCATGGGTTGTGGACTCAGGTACTTCTGATCATATTTCTGGTGACAAATCACTTCTGTCTGATATTGTTTATTCACAATCTTTTCCTGCTATTACTTTAGCTAATGAAATTCGAACAGAGCCAAAAGGAGTTGGGCAAGCCAAACCCCTATCTCTGTCACTCTAGACTTTGTTCTTTATGTCCTTGGTTGTCCTTTTAATCTTGCATCTGTTAGTCGTTTAACACGTGCCGTTGATTGTAGTATAACTTTTTTTGATGATTCTTTTCTAATGCAGGACCGCAAAACGGGACAGACAATTGGCATAGGACATGAATCACAAGGCTTTTACCATCTTACCTCTTCAAATTCATTCACAGCATGCTCCGCTACAGATCCTCCCGACCTTATTCACAAACGTTTAGGACATCCGAGTCTATTCAAGCTACAAAAGATGGTGCCTAGTTTGTCTAGTCTATCCACATTAGCTTATGAGTCGTGTCAACTTGGGAAACACATCCGTGCTACATTTTCACGTAGTATTGAGAGTCGCTCAGAGTCTATTTTCTTATTAGTTTATTCTGATATTTGGGGTCCTAGTAGAGTCAGTTTACCCTTAGGATTTCGTTACTTTGTTACTTTCATCGATGATTTTTCAAGATGTACTTGGGTTTACTTGATGAAAGACCGTTCCGAGTTATTCTCTATATTCAAAGGTTTTTGTGCTGAAATACAAAATCAATTTGGTGTTTCTATTCGTGCTTTTTGTAATGATAATGCCTTAGAATACTTATCCTCCCAGTTTCAGGAGTTTATGGCTCACCAAGGAATCATTCACCAGACTTCATGCCCATACACCCCTCAGCAGAATGGTATAGCAGAAAGGAAAAATAGGCATCTCATTGAGACTGCTCGCACTCCTCTCATTGAATTCCATGTTCCGCTGCGTTTTTGGGGCGATGCAGTCCTCGCATCTTGCTATCTCATTAATAAAATGCCATCATCTTTGATTCAGAACCAGGTTCCCTATTCCATACTATTTCCTCAGTCACATCTCTATTATGTCCCCCCTCGTGTTTTTGGGAGCACATGTTTTGTTCATAACTTAGCCTGAGGAAAAGATAAATTAGCCCCTCGTGCTCTTAAATGTGTCTTCCTTAGTTACTCTCGAGTTCAAAAAGGGTATCGATGATATTCACCTGATCTGGGTTGCTACCTTATGCCCGCTGATGTTACATTCTTTGAATCTCAACCTTACTATACATCTTCTGATCATCTTAATATTTCTGAGGTTTTATCCATACCTCTAGTCTTACCCACACCAATGTTTGAGGAATCTACGATTACTTCTCCATCGCCAGCTACAGTGCCACCACTTTTGACTTATCACCGCCGCCCACGTCCAACATCAGTCCCAGATGATCCATGTCATATGCCTGATGCTTCCCCTACTGCGGACCTGCCTTCTTCTGGCCAATCAGTTGCACCTCAAAAAGATATAAGATCCACTCGTAATGTTAACCCACATTATATTTTCTTGAGTTATCATCGTTTGTCATCACCCCATTATGTTTTTGTATCATCTTTGTCCTTTATTTCCATCCCTAAGACTATAGGTGAAGCACTTTCCCATTCAGGATGAAAATAGGCTATGATTGATGAGATGTCTGCTTTACACACTAGTGGTACTTGGGAGCTTGTTTCCTTTCTTGCAGGTAAATCTACTGTTGGTTGCCGCTGGGTTTATACAGTCAAAGTTGGTCCAGATGGTCAGGTTGATCGACTGAAGGCTCGGCTTGTTGCCAAAAGATATACACAGATATTTGGGCTTGATTACAGTGACACTTTCTTTTCCGTGGCTAAAATAGCATCAGTTCGTCTTTTTCTCTCTATGGCTGCCGTTCGCCATTGGCGTTTTTATCAATTGGACATTAAGAATGTTTTTTTGCATGGTGATCTTGAGGAAGAAGTCTATATGGAGCAACCACCTAGTTTTGTTGCTCAGGGGAGTCTAGTAGCCTTGTATGTCAATTGCGCAAGTCACTTTATGATTTGAAACAGTCCCCTCGAGCCTGGTTCGAAAAGTTTAGCACAGTGATTCAGGAGTTTGGCATGATTCATAGTGGAGCTGATCATTCAGTGTTTTATCGTCATTCTGAACCAAATCTGTGTATTTATTTGGTGGTTTATGTTGACGCTATTGTTGTCACCGGCAATGATCAAGATGGTATCACTAACTTGAAGCAACATTTCTTTCAGCATTACCAGACTAAAGACCTTGGCAGACTGAAATACTTTCTAAGTATTGAGGTTGCTCAGTCCAGATCAGGTATTGTTAATTGTCAACGCAAGTATGCTTTAGACATTCTTGAGGAGACAGGAATGATAGGATGTCGACCCATTGACACTCCTATGGATCCAAATGCTAAACTTCTGTCAGGACAAGGGGAACCACTCTGTGATCCTGGAAGGTATAGGCGGTTGGTTGGAAAGTTGAATTACCTCACAATGACTAGACCTGACATCTCTTTTCCTGTGAGTGTGGTAAGTCAGTTTATGCCTTCCCCCCGTGATAGTCATTGGGATGCAGTTGTTCGTATTTTGCGATAGATAAAGTCATCTCTAGGTAAAGGTCTACTCTTCGAGGCCATGAGCATATCATTGGATATACAGAAGCTGATTGGGCAGGATCACCCTTTAATAGACGTTCTACATCTGGATATTGTGTTTTAGTAGGAGGTAATTTGGTGTCCTGGAAGAGTAAGAAACAGAGTGTGGTTGCTCGATCTAGTGTCGAAGCAGAATATCGAGCAATGGCTGCAGTAACTTGCGAGCTGATTTGGATCAAACAATTGCTGAGAGAACTAAAATTTGGAGAAAATAGTAAGATGAAACTTGTATGTGATAATCAGGCAGCCCTTCATATTGCATCTAATCCAGTGTTCCATGAGAGGACCAAACACATAGAGATTGATTGTCACTTTGTCAGGGAAAAGATACTCTCGGGAGATATTGTTACAGAATTTGTAAAGTCTGCTTTCATCCTACCCTCCCCAGACCCTACTTGTGGGATTGCACTGGGTATGTTGTTATATTTTATGCTTTCACTAGTCAATAATGATGTCAAGTTGCCATCCTTAATTATCAGTATTCTTTCTGTGTATATTTCCAGGAATATGATGTCTAAGCAAGGGTTGAACCCTTTGTTTCCAATGGAGGATATTGCAGTAATGGGCATTTGGGAGTTGCTGCCATATCTTATTCAGTTTAGGGTATGAAATACTTATGAATATCTGCATAAAGAAAACCAAGTTACTAGTTTTTCCAAGTCATTTACTTGAAGTGATACTTTAAGAAAAAAGTGATTCATGTTGTCTGAATGGTTTGGTACATGCATGAAATTTGGACCTTATTTGGATTTCGAAATGGCAGGTTAGGCTCAAACAAACTATAGAAGCTGCTCTTTCTTTTAAGCCTCATGTCATACTCACTGTAGACGCTAAAGGATTCTCCTTCCGTTTCCTAAAGCATTTGAGGGGTAATGATCTGTAGCTTTTGTGAGTTCAAAGAGATTTTCAAGTTAAGGTATCAAGAACACAGAAAATACATTTTGCAGCTACGTGTGTTCAACAGGGGATGGTTAGCCCTCTGCACTTCCATTATGTAGCACCATCATTTTGGGCCTGGAAAGGTGGTGAAGCAAGGCTCAAAGGACTTCTTCAGTTTGTGGATCATGTACTATGCATTCTTCCATTTGAGGCAGAAGTCTGTAGATCAAATGGCCTGGCAGCAACCTTTGTTGGTCATCCCACCCTTGAAGATATTCTGGAATTCCAGGTAAATCAGTATATTGATATGTGTTTTATTCAATTTTTGGTACATGACAAGCTGTAATAACGACTAATGACATAGTAGTGCATCCTTCACCACTCAAATTATGCATCTAGTACCATAGTCTGGGTTTTTAGCTTTTGAGCATGCAGATATTCTCTCTTCAAGAAACTATTTACTGAGAATTCATGTATGATTTCGCAGATGCGACGGAGAAACTCCTATCAAGAAACAATTCACTAAGAAATTTTGTATAATTTCCCTGTTCTGATAGAGTGATTCCATCATAGTGTCTTCAGCTCAGAGTATGGTTTTTTAGCTTTTGAAATTGCATTTTTTGTTGTCAATTAACAACTTCTAAATAATTCTGTATAATCCTGGTGAATCACACCAGTGAAGCAAAGAAAAGAGAAATGAATAAGAAATATGAAACAGTGAATTATAATCCAACGTAGGTTAATGGCGGGGTGTTGCCCCCTTAGCAATCACGTGGGTCATTTGGAAAGAGAGGAGTAGGAGGGCTTTTAAAGGAGTGGAACTTCATTTCGTAAAATTAGACAGTAGTGTTTTATACCTAATTTACTTTTGGTGTACTTGTGAGGTCCCAATTTGTATAGAGGGTTGGACCTCTTTTGTTGAGAACCATATTTTGGTGTAGGTTCTGTCCTTTTGTTATATGTTTATAGGGTTGCCCCCAAATGTTAATAAAATTATTTACCATATCAAAAAAAAAAAATATTAATGTAGTTTTATATTGATTTTTAGGGGAAGGATGCTACTGAAAGAAGATACAGAATTGAAGGAAATGCTGAATCATTTCTAACTGAATATGGAATATCATCGAGTACGTTAACTTGTAAGATACTGTTTATAGAAAGCTTCTGCTGTAACATAATAGACTATATTTGTGCATATTATTACCCAGTTTTGATTTCTTGATGAAAGTACAAAGGTGTTTAATGTGTGAAAAGCTTTCGATTTTTATGAGCAATGTATATTTCTATGCTTTTGCTGTAATTTGTCATTTATCTAACAATGCAAGATCTTGCTCCCCGTGTTCACTCCTCATATGTTAAAATCTCTTTCTCCTTCCAGTGGCTTACCCTAAAAAATGGACATATTGGTTGGTAGTGTGCTAATCCTTTAGTTTCGATTATCTTTCTCAGCTTTCTAATTATGTTTTCTTGTTCAATTTAAAGGATCTCCAGTTATTTCCTTGCTTCCTGGAAGTAGATTACAGGAGGTTACTCGGATGTTCCCAATATTTTCAAAAACTGTGGAGCAATTAAAAGGTTCTTTTCCGAACTTGGTAGCAGCAGTTCATGTGGCACCTAATCAAAATGTGGAAGACTACATCAGTAAAGCTGTTAGTAAGTTACCACCATCTGTTGTATTGGTTTCTGGAGGATCACATCAGATGAAATACAATTCATTTAGTGTAAGCACTTGATCTTGTACCTATACAATTTATAGTTAAGTTGCTAGAACTAGAGTTATGTCTTTTATTCTGGTTTTGTACTTTTGGGGCTCAGTAAAAGGTCTGAATGTTCACTATTATAGAATAGCTGAACTATTTTGAGACATTCTGTGACCAAAATGACTCAAATTGGAATATGGTGTAATTGGAAATGGGGCAAGTCTCTTGGTGGTACTCATAAGGTACAAACCACAATTATTACGCCTTGCAATGGAACACTAGCATCTTTTGATTCTTCTTGGCATTAAGTTTATCGCAATGCTGAGAGGATGAGAGTCATTGTGAGTTGGGAAGACCCAGCCACTTGGCTCACATTGATGGGTTTGGATGGGGGGATCTAATATCCAAGGACGAGGACGGAGGACCTAGTCTTTGCTACTAAAGGCTGGCCAATTGGTAACCATGTTGTCTTGTTCTAGTTTTGTCCGTGATGATAGGTAGCATATCAGGCTCTTGGCAGATTGAAGCTTAATAAGATCCAGAACAAGTAAGAGTAAGTGAAAAGTACTTGAAGATTGGCTTACAAGCTTCCTTCAATTGGTGAGATCTTTCACAAAATTTATGTTTGTCTTTCCTTTCCGAGTTGTTTCATTTCTTTTAGTAATCCAAAGAGTTCTAATGTGGATTAGATTCTCAATTGGTGTAGGATGTTTCAATAGTCAGTAGTTACATCACCACCAACAACATACATAGTATAGTCCCACGAGTGGGTCTGGGGAGGGTAGAGTGTACATAGACGTACCTCAACCTTGTCAAGTATGAGAGGCCAATAGTCAGTAGTTACACCAAGATTGGTTTTAGATAATCTTTGTTTTAACCAACAAGCCTTTTCCTATATATAGTTGTTAGTATTTGGATTGTGCGTGAATTATTTACTTGACACTATCATTACTTCTCTCTTTTTATATTCTACCTAACACTGAAACTTCAGTTCATTTTTTGTAATTATTTAAGGGGACATACAAAGCCTAAGGGCACAGCCTCTTGCAGAAATGCAGGGTATGGCTGCATACAATAAATGCTTATGGTTCGGCCCTGGACCCCACGATGCACGAGGGGCTTCAGTGTACACTGCCCTTTTGAAAGCCTAAGGGTATCATTTTTCTGCTGTTAAATCATTTTGTGAGTAAGAAGTGACATTTTCTGTGAATATGACTAAATCACCGATGGAGATAATATGTGGATCCATCATCCATGTGTATCCATGTGTATGCCTGTTGAAGGGGAGCCTTGGAGTAACTGATAAAGTTGTTGTCATGTGACCAGAAGGTCACGGGTTCAAGCCTTGGAAACAGCCTCTGGCAGAAATGCAAGGTCGGGTTGTGTACAATACACTCTTGTGGTGGGGCCCTTCCCCGGACCCAGCGTATAGCGGGTGCACCGGGCTGTCCTTTTTATGTGTATGCCTGTACTTTCTTTTCCCTTTACTTTTATGGCTCATGAATATCTGAATTGTTATGCCATGTTTCAAGGTGGAGTTGGTAACTTGTACTGTATTTCTGCATAATGCAGGCTAGCAGTGTAGCTCTATGTACTTCGGGTACGGTTGCAATGGAGATGCAGCTTGCACGACTACCATGTGTTGTTGCATATCGAGCCCATCTCCTGACAGAATGGGTTATACGATACAAAGCTATTATACCTTATATCTCTATTCCTAATATTCTATTGGATTCAGCTGTAATCCCTGAAGTTCTATTTCAGGAATGCACGCCCTCAAAATTGGAATCATTGCTCAAGTAAGCTTCCTGTAAATGGTTCTAATCTCTTTTTTGGTTTCTTACTGTCTGGAGCAATTTAACTTAAACTTCACTGATGTATAAAGTTTCTGTCTTGGACAATATCGTCCAATGAAATACATGAGCTGGTTGTCTTCGTTTTTTATTTACTATGGTTCGAAAGAAATAAGAGTACTGAAGGAAAAACTATACATATACACGACTGAAGTATAAGTCCTTGTATTATTGGAATTCTTGTGTAATCTTTTAAATGAACATGGCATGGAGTTCATGCTAGCTTTTCTCAGATCCTTGCGTTCATAAGGAGCCGAAAAGTACTGCACATCTTGCACCTTCTTGGTGCTTTTTTTCGTCAAAAAAATGGACGAGCTGGCCATGAGACTGGAAATTATACTTTCTTCTACCTTGCATTGTTGTTATTTTTCTGATGTTAGCAAATTCAGATGAAATCAATCATAGATAGAACAAAAGGTTTAGAAGATGAAAACTAGAGAGCTGCAATTGTGTGCCTATGTGTGTGTGGGAAGTACATGCTATAAGACGTTAAAATGGCTTACATTGTGACTCCAGAATCTTGAAATTGCAGAAATTTATTACTTGATGAAAACCTTAGGGGAAAACAAATCAATGCTGCTGAAAAGGTTATTAAGCTGCTAAGACCTCCAGAGACAAGCTTTGGTTGCTCGACCCTGGGGGAGATGAGGATTCCTATTTCTGATTGTACACCAAGTATGGCTGCAGCATATGCAATACTGTATTATCAGAGGAAGGTGGAATAATACGTTCGCTTCAAATTCAACAGTTGTGATGAGCGAATTGGTAATAAGATGCAAGCGGAGAGTTCTGGAGGTTAGCATGCAGCTGAAAGGCAGTTGAATCATTTCAGTCGTGGGTTATTTTTCAACTTTTTGTCAGTTGATTTCCTTCCTCAGTTTTCAGTTGCATATAGCAATCTCAAGTTGTATCTGAAAGCTGTGTGAAATAGTTAATGAAAGTTTTCCGGTCTTGGAATTCTCGGTGGTTGTTCAGATTAAAAGCTGTGTGAACTGGATTTTATGAAGTAAGATCGAAGGAGCTGAGGAGATTTTATCTAAGGGGTCGTTTGGTTTAAGGTACAAAAACAAATAATTTCGGGATAAAATTTTTAATGCATGTTTGGTTGGCAATATTCGGAATAACTTATCTCGGGACTAATAAATAGTATCGGAATAAGTTATCCACCCATTTGGTGGGATAACAATTCCATCATTATTCATTCTTGGGATAAAACTAAAAAAGGACACAATTGTCCTTCAAATTCTTTAGATTATCATTTTATATATATTACTTTACTTTTTTTTTATATAAAATATAAGGTATTTGTATAACGAGATAGGTTAGATTTTAATGCGAATGAATATGAAACTTATCATATGAAGTTCAAATTTTTAGATGAGATGAAAAAATAAATTACAAAATTTTGTGTATAATATTTTGTTGTTTTCGCATAAGTTTTTCATCATTTTTATTTTACTTTTTCTACTAATTTACTCAAATATTTTTATCTAAAAATTCAAAAAAATAAATCTAACTACTACACGAGTCATCGTTATTTATGTTTTGGAGAAAGTAAAAAATTCAATCTTACAAATAAAGAGAAAAATCATATAAATCAAATAAATAATTTTTTTTGTGTTGAGTAATGGAGAATCTAGCTCGCTATTATTTTAAAACCTTTTTCAAATATATAGCTGATATATATATATATATATATATATATATATATATATATATATATATATATATGTATGTATGTATATATTATTTTACTTTACTACTATATATAAGAGAGAATGTGAGATTTTAGTAGTCCTCGTATTAATTGTATTTTAATCATTTTATCCCTAATTTAAATTTTAATTACTCTACAAATTTTCATTCATTTTTGATAAATTTGAATAATTATATGAGCTTATTAAATGCTACAATAGTGATGAGTAATGGAAAAATAATAGTGATACCATAAAAACTATTTATACAATCAAGTTTAGAATTGATGCAAAGATTTGTCTTTCTATTTTGTAGAAATGTTTACTAATGTACTTTAGATTTTCATTTTCCTAACAAATTTATCATGGACAAGTTATTAAAGTATGTTTACATTCCCTTTTTAACTTAATGCATGCTTAATTATTAAATAAAAAAATATTTTTATATTTAGCTAAAAATATGTGAAAATTTAATTATTTTTTTTAAATATAATTTGACTATCTAAATATTAATGATACTAAATAATGAAAAATTAGAGTAATTCTTTTTCACATTTTTTGATAATAAATTTTTTTGACAAAAAATGAGATTATCAATATTTTATGAAATTTAGAACAAAATAAGTAATTTAACATAAAATATTATAGCTTCATAAACATTTAAGAAATATCAACATAAATTTCTTAGCATATATTTTTAGGAAAAGAAACTAATAAATTTTTTAAAAAAAATTAGTAACTTTTTAATTTCTTTTGTATGATTTAATATGAAGGAAAATAATTAAGCTAAATATTGTGAAAGATATTTTAGTAAACAAACAATATATTTTTACTAACAATGCACTACATATTATTTTTAGTATCATAAACCAAACAACTGCTAAAAAGTAATACTAGAATAACTTATTTCAGAATAATTAATCTCATCATAACTTATCTCAGCATAATTAATCTCGATATAACTTGTTTTCAAATCAAACGACCCCTAGCATTCTAAAAGCAAAGGCTATCAATCTAGTATTTTTTAACAAACTGGGGTTCTGAGTGTTTGATCTTGTTCAAAATTTTCTTGATGAGTTGGGTATATGCAATAAAGATATATACTGCTCACCTGATTACTCTTTATTTTTTTTTAGTGAAAACTATGAGGGTGTTTGGATAGAATTAAAATCTGGTCAAATTAGATTTTAATTATTTTTTTAGCTTTTTTAGGTGTTTGGTAAAATTAAAAAAAGCTTAAAAAAGGCTAAAAGTGGATTAAAAAAAACAAAAATTGAGAAACTGGATACCCCCATTTTTTTACTTTTTAGATTAAAATTTTTTAGGTTTGACCAAAATATTTACTTTTTTATCCCTTATATTTTCTTCTAATTTCAATAATACCCTAAACTTTGTAGCCCTTATTGATTTTTCTTTCTTTTTCTTTCATTTTCTTTCTTCTGTTTTTTTTTATTTTTTTCCTCCAGTTTTCTCTTCATCTTTCTCTTTATTTTCAGAGAATTCATCATTACATAAGAAACACTTAAAAAATTTATCTTCAAATCGAACTTGTGTTAAGTTATTCTCTATCCGTTTATATAGAATCTCCGCATGTTATTTAAATTTTAAAAATTGATTCTTTTTAATAGTTTGCTTCATTCCTAAAAAATTTATGTTGTTTACAAGCTTGCAATATTACAATATAATACTATATTTACATAAAAAATATCTTAAAATTTTTATTTTTTAATATTTAAAAATAAAAAAGTAACTTATATTTATAAATTAACCTGGCATAATCACTTTATGTTGAAAGTGTATTTAAATAGAAATTATTTTTGAAGTATTAGAATTAAAAATCATAAATAATTCACGTTATTACGTGTTAACAACATTAAGGATATTTAAGTCATTTTGACAACAAAAAAGTGATTGACAGCACTTGTTTATCAAACACATCAATAAATTTTTTTCAGTTTCAGTACTTCTATCCAAACACTTATCTGCTTAATTTAAAAGAACTTATTTTAAACTTTTAATCACTTAAGCTAAAAAATAATTTTTTTTAATCCTATCCAAACGAGTTCTATGTCTTATTTTATACAATCAACTGATAAAATTGGGATGGTCATTTGGACATCGCCAGTTCTTATAAAAAAGCGGGATTCATCTATCAGATCCTAGCTTGGTTTGGTCTGAGGGAATAATTAATCTTCTTCTTGTTGCTGCTGATATTGTGTTTTAAAACTTTAAAAAAGAGCAAATTATGAAATATGATAATTACAAAACTTGAATTTTCCTGTTGTTATTGTATGCTAAAAAGTTTCTCATTCTCTTTTTGTGAGAAACTGGATTTCCATGTGTAGAGAATTAGATATCATCAGACTTATTCTCCTTATAAGAAGTGGGAGTGGAGCTGCTCTAGCAGACTTCACTCCGTCGACATGTCAGCTTGTCATCTGTCTGCTTGTTGTTTCGTGATTCTGTTATATTATTTTTAATTAATTATTATAGAATATTTAAGTATTAAAAAATTAATAATATTTAATAAAAAAATTAAAATAGAGATTTATGACAAGTCTGCTTCAGCTATTTCAATCGTAATTTTACAATATCACCCTTAATTAATTATTAGAGATCATTTAAATATTAAAATATTAATAATATTTAATAAAAGAGATAAAATAATAAATTACCTCAATAACGTTTTGAATTAATTTGATATCTTATATGAGGTCTACTTCGATTTTTTTCATAAGTACTTTTATAACATCACTTCTAAGTAGTTATTGTGAGTCATCTACTTTGTTGCTTCAATAGTGTTATTTGATTGACATTAAAATTATATCAGTGTCACTTAAATTGAAATAGAAGAAAAATTATTATAAATCATGATAATTTAAAACTTCAATTATTTTTAAAATATAATTAACTATCAATGCCACAAAAATTTGTACAGGGAGAGTATTATAAATTAGCTAAGAACTTAAAATAGTAAATTATAATGTTAAAAAGGTATTATAAATTACAATAGTTAACAACTTAAAATATCTAAAAAATAATTAATCTGTTATATATTCAAAAAAATATATTATTTATAAATTACATAAAAAGTACTATAAATTGTCATAGTTAACAACTTAAAATATCTAAAAAAATTAATTAATTTGTCATATATTTTTTAAAAAAAATACGTAAAAAAATATACTAACCACAATAATTAACAACTACAAAATTTTAAAATATAAAATATTTGATTGACTCTCGAAATCTTATGAGTGTCATATTAACAACTTAAATTATCACTAAATAAATGAAGGTTTTAATTAAATGTTGAAATTACATATAGCATGAAATTTTTAAGTATCAACATTGGGTCCGTGAGTAGCACGGTTAAACCACCTAGTTAAACTAGAAGTCTATATATTGTATTGTATTGTAGTAGTTGAAAAGATGTAAGATTTACTGATAAAAATATTACCATTACGGGAATGAGAAAAAAATGAAATGAAAGCAGCTCACATTCCCGTTTCACCATAGATATTTTCACTTTTTTTCGGAATATTACTCTGAAAAATTATTCGGATATAAAATTATTACAGTTTTTTGAAATTTGAAAAACTTTAAGTAGTTGTTTTTGTAATTTTCATTTCAAATCACTAAGAAAAATGCAAAAACAACTGTATTCATCTCTAAACACAATTCCAATTACCAAACACCATTTTCAATTTTTTTCCATTACTCACTCCATTTTATCTTATTTGTTTGGTTTTGATTTAATTCGGAGTTATAAAAAAAATGTAAAAAGACTTTTGAATATCGGAATTTTAAATTAAAAATATGTAGAAAATATCAAAGTATTTTTAAATTTTGTAATCTAAAATATATTTGTTGAAGACTGAAATTAAAGAGTTGCAAAAAAAAAAAAATACTTCTTTTTTTAATTTAATTTGTAATTTTACTTCTCAATCAAAATAAAATTCAAACATTGATGGACCAATCCATCCTAAATAGTCTAACAAAAAACAAAAGAACAAAAGGATAGACCGGTCCATTACATGACCCGACCCAAAAATACAAACATATATACTTAGAGTCTATTTGAATAGGATTAAAAAAAATAACTTTTTAGCTTAAGTGATTAAAAACTTAAAATAAGTGTTTATAAGTTAAGTAGATAAGTGTTTGGATAGAAGTGTTGAAACTTTAAAAAAAATGCTATTGATGTGTTTGGTTAACAAGTGATGCTAAGCACTTTTTTTGTTGTCAAAATGACTTAAATATTCTTAAAGTTGTTAGCAACATAACTACGGTGAATTATTTATAATTTTTAATTCTAATAATTCAAAAATATTTCTATTTAAATGCACTTTTAGCGTAAAGTGCTTATCTGAGGTCAATTTATAAATATAATTTACTTTTTAATTTTTAAATGTTAAAAAGTAAAAAACTTAGGACATTTTTTTTATATAGAAATAGTATTATATTGTTATATTGCAAGCTCGTAATAATTTGACTATGTTAAAATGTAAACCTCCAATATAATGATGAATTCTCTGAAAACAAAGGAGAAAGATGAAGAGGAAATTGGAGGAAAGAGACGGAGAGAAGCAACCAAGAGAAAAAAGAAAGAAAAATTATATATTTTAAGGGCTACAAATTCGGGGTATTGTTGGAATCGGAGAAAAATATAAGGGTAAAAAGGTAAATATTTTGATCAAACCTAAAAGAATTTTAATTTGAAAAGTAAAAAGTTGGGGGTACCCAGGTTCTCACTTTTTTTTTTAAAATCAGTTTTTAGCCTTTTTAATCACTTTTTAATTTTACCAAACACCTAAAAAAACTAAAAAAAGGATTAAAAGCTAATATGACTAGATTTTAATCTGTCACGCCCCAAATCCCATTGGAGCGGACTGGCACCCGTAGCCGAGGAGGCCCGGGAGAACCCGTTCATAACCTATACTTTCACATTTACATTACTTATGAAAATTAGAAATTTGGGCAGCACTTCGTTGTAAATAGAAGAAAAAAGTACCTGTATCAGCCCAGCAGACACACACACACATATATATATATATATATAAACAGTAATTGGCCGTCAGAGCCATCACGTCTATCAACCCAACACTCTTATGGCTGTACAATATGTCTACAAAAGCCTCTACATAGATACACAACTAAGTTAGGGTCGGGACAAACTCCCGCCCACAAAAGACTTTTATACAAATACCAAAAGTACATATAAAAACGACTTGGGATGCCCCGAAACAACTGGAGCTCACCACTATCAACAGAAAGTCCTGGCTCTTACTGCGGAGGTGTACGACCTGAAGTACCTATTCCTGCAGGCATGAATACAGGTCCCCCGTGAGGGACGTCAGTACGGAAATATGTACTGAGTATGTAAGGCAGTGAGTATCAAGATGAGATACAAAAGATCAACAGAACCCAGATACCAGTGAATAAACAGTATGAGTAGATCACACTTAAAAGAGCTGATGGGATACCTGCACATTACTTTCATATCATTACTTCCCGTATTCCTTATCAATACATAACATATGTCATACAATGGCCAACTGATCAGTGGTACTAATACAATACATCAAGGACCACCCTTGGAATAGCATATATACATAATCTTTATAATACAATGGCCAACTGATCAGTGGTACTAATACAATACATCATATCATCAATTTAAAATAAAGACATTCCATTTCTTACTTCAATTAATCTTTGAGATTGGTTACTTTGTGGTCACACCTTATGGAACTTGAAACCATGATACCTCAATAGGAAAAACATGTAAATAGGTAATCAATATCATGAAAATGAAGTAGAGAATCATGGATACCTCATTAAACCATTTCGGAGTCAACAATAGTATATGGACATTTTTGACTAGCCGGACATCTTAAAAGTGAAAACAAGTTCAATTGGTAGTGTCGAAGATCATATGATGTTATTATGAGTCATGTGTCGTAGGACAATGTTGGAAGCTTACTTGAGAGTGCCATGGGTCATTATTCATGCCAAAGATTATATAGAGTATGTCTTACATACCTTGATATAACCACTTCAATACAAGTCCAACTTGACTTCCCGTACTCTTCGAACACTTATCTACAATAAGTCATTTGTGGCAAACTAGTATTAGCAACCAAACCTTACCATTTAGGTATTAACTTCACCAAATAATGTCTAGGAAGTAATCCTTTAACTCATCAATAAGAGTGCTACATACATCCTCTTATACTCTTATTACATTCACATATCATGCATTTTCATGCAATATCCCTCAACATCACTCTTAGCCTTTATTTCCTCTCTTAATCACCATCCAATACCAACATGATCACTAGGCATACATAACCACTAATATAATGATATATCACCACAATTCATCCTCCATAACCCAATACCAACAACTTCCATAATTTACTACTAACAATTTATACAAAACAATTCATAACTATGTTTCTAGTTATCTTCCAACATCAAGACAATACTCATAATCCCTTATCAATACTTATTCATAGATAAGAATCAAGAATAAACAATATTCATACCTTAACAATGAACTCTTGTATTTAGAATCCTCCTTACATAACCATGGGGTGCTTCTCGAAGCTTTCGAGATGGTGAACACAACTACGGAACCAATTCGAATTTTCTACGGTTGAATCACAAAATATTTGAAGTTGAAATTAGGCTAGGGTTTCACTTTCTCTTAATAATTGGATGATATATGATATATATGAGGCTAAGTGTATGATTATAAAGGCCAATTTTCGTCCAAGAGGTAATAGAAAATGACTATTTTGCCCTAAAAATTTAAATAAATCCGAATCTGTCCCCAGTGGACAGTTTTGACAGGCTGAAGTAAATCGATCATAACTCTTTGCTCCGGTATCGTATTTGGGTGAAACCAATTGCATTGGAAAGATAATTCAAAGGGATTTCATTTTCATATAAAGTATACCACCCAGTTCTTCCTGTACAAGGAGTTATGGTCGTTTAAAATTGACCCAAAAATCTGTCCCAAAATTCTGTTTTTTTTTATAGTCTGTAGTAAAATGGGTATAGCTCCTTACTCAAACATTGGATTTAGATGAAACCAATTTCATCGGAAATAAGACTCTCGGAGCTTTTCGTCGATATATAGAAGCTCACACAGTTCTTTTTGTACAAGGAGTTATGATCGTCTAAAGTTGATCCAAAAAAAATTGCCTAGCTGCAGTAATTTTCCTGCAGATTTACTGTTCACAGGCTTCCCGGCCACCGTTTTGAAATTTCGAATGTGCTCTCTTATATGAAATACTTCTCTGTTTTGGGCAAACTTTATATCGTTGGAAAGCTTATTCCAATACCTACACATACAACTATTGACGGGATACTTCCGAACACCATAAACTTAATTTAACCCATACGCAAGCCTTTAGGACTCCATATAATCGCGATAAGTGTACGAAAAAATTTACGGGGTGTTACATAATCCTATCCAAATGGGCTCTTAGTAGGGTTTCCTATTCTGAGCTCAGTGATGAGCTTCACTCTTCTCCGCCTCACTTCATCATGTTTCCCTTTGAGAATCTTCAGTTCTCTCATTTTCAGCTGTGGGTAATTAATTTTGTACTTTGGCTGCTGTTGCATGTAGCTCTTTCCAGCTTGCATAAGTAAATCTCCTACTTTCTTTTGATTTCTGCTTTAGATTGTTGTTGGATTCTCCTGATTATGTGTTTTTACTTATGGTATCTCAGCTGAGCTCTCTAATGTATGGGTCCGTGTTGTACTTATTGGAACTCTCTAATGTATAGGTTTGTGTTGTACTTATTGGTGTTGAATTAAAGGGTTTAGTCAACTGAGGCTTGTTACTTCTTCCAAGTAAGTTGATACCTCTATTGATCTTTCTGATTGAACTTAAATCTCTATTTCTTGACCTCTCCTTCTTTAATCTGCATATATAGTTGGTATGAAGATTCTGAAATGCTCAGAACCGCATGTATTTGAAAAGTAATAAGTGACTCAGATGCCTGAAGATAAAATCTGACCTTTTGACCCCCCCTCCCTCCAATTATTGAGAGTCCATTTTGTTGGTTGTTGTAATTAGGATATTAGCAATTTCACTCTTTTTGTTCCCTTTTCGGATTTATATGTAATGCTTGTGAAAAACTTGTGTTAGCCATCCCAACCCCTTTACCCCTTTGATGGTGATAATCTCATATATGGACATTGGAGCTTATTACTTTTAACAATTCTCCTGCCTGCACTCTTTAACTGTGTGAATGATGTAAATATGAATTCCCCTTGATCCAATGCCAATTTAGCAACGTAATCTACTAATTGATTGTCTTCCCTTAGAATATGTTGAATCTGCACTTGCTTGATTGAAAGTAATTGTCATATTTGCTTCACATTATCTGCTATACTCCATGGACTCTCCACTCCTTATTTAAAAAATTTTGCATTGCTAAAGAGCCTGTCTGAATGACATTTTGTCATGTTCTGATTGATTGCAATGCTTTGCTGCATATAATATTGCCATAGCCTCTGTTTCCATGTTGTTAGTGTCTTCTATGATTACTCCCTCTGCATGTAGTAAATTCCCCTGCATATCTCTCAAACAAAGCGCACAAGAATTTTTTCTTGGATTGCCCCTTGATGCTCTATCAGTGTTATACTTAATCCAACCTTCCCCTGAAAAATTTCACAACACAGTAGTAACTTTAATTCTAGGCTTCAGTTGTTCAAACTTCTGCAAAATTGCGGGCCATTCAAATGAGAATTCCAACATTAACTTCATGAGTTTCAATAAAATCCTTAAATGTCTTGTGATATTGAAAATCAGTCTTTGTGCATTCACTCCCTTTCCTTCATGTTTCAATGCATTCCTTTTTTTCCACAATTCCCACTGAATAATGCCTGGTAATGCTCTAAAGTACACCTTTTTCCTTTGTTTAACCTTAGCATTCCACCATTTATAAATCGTATCTCTTAAGCTCATTCCTTGAATGTTAATACCTACAAAAGAAGAAAAACAGGATCAAGTCCTGTTAACAATATAAAATCTCAGGAGCACATTAGACATAGTCTTTTGTGCTGGATTTTGACAACACGAGCATTTGGAAGGGCCTTCCATTCCCCATTTTCTTATGATATCATCTACTGGGATCTTTCCTTTCCATATCCTCCACATAAAAAAGATAATTTTAAAAGGCAACCCTCTTATCCATAATTGCTTATAGAAATCAATAGTCATTTCCCTCTGTCTGACATATTGTCATGCTGACTTAACTGTGTAACTTTCCTCCTACATCAACACTCCATATTGCTTTATCTTTTTCTGATGACTATTCTGGGGGTCTTACTTTGTGAAGTATATGATCCATCAGCTCTTCTAAAAACAAATTCTTTATCACATTTTCATTCCATTTTTCATTCAACACCAAGTCCTTTACCTGCTGATATTTTTCATCTCACCCCTTGCTGTCCTGCATAATAGAATAGATATCTTCTACTCCAATCCAATTGCCAAACCAAATATATGCATCTTCTTTTCTAATCTGCCACCTTATAAGGTGCTCTGTATGATATCTTGTTTGCAATATTTTTTCCAGACTTGAGTTCCTCCCCTTAATTTCCACATTACCTCTTTCAGATGATATTTTTACAGTATTTATTATACCTAAAGTCATTCCAAATAGATTTCTTAATCCTGAAATTCCATCAAAGTTTACAGAAGAGAGCTGTGAACACATCCTGCAATAATCTGAACGCCAAACCCCCTTCTTTTTCAGGAAAACACAGACTTTCATTACAATCAGTTTCTTCCTCTTCCTTCTATAGTACTACTCTAGAAGAATTGAACAAAACTTTTCTGAATAATATTTATCACATTTTTAAGAGGGTTCATAACTGATAGACAATGAATAGGAATACTTTGCAATATATACTTGATTAAGACTGCTCTACCTTCAAAAAAAAGTAATTTATCTTTCCATTCTTGCAATTTATTGCTTATTCTATTCATTATTAGCAGGTAATAATCCTTTTTCTTTCTCATGTAGAAAATAGGGCATCCTAAATAGTTAAATGGGAACTCCTATCTCAATATCCCAGTTGCTACCTCTGTCATTACTACTACACCATTAGACAGACTTTTATGTAGATACAGAGCACTTTTTTTCTTATTGATCTTCTGTCCAGATACTCTTTCATATTTCTCCAAGGTTGTTGTGACCAACTTTAACGTATCTAAATTAGCCTTGCAAAGTATAATCATATCATCTGCAAATGCCAGATGATTGCTTTTTGGACTACCTCTTGGCATACCAAAAAGTTTGAATTCTTTCTTGACTAGTAAAGATTTCAAACTCGTTGATAACACCTCTGTTGCAATGATGAATAAAGTAGAAAAGAAAAATTCTTTGCTTTACACCCCTAGATGACTTAAAGAATCCTTTAGGTTGTTCATTTAGCAATATAGAATATCAGTTATTTCCTAACAATTTGGACACCATGTCAATAATTTCTTCACAGAAATCAATCTTCCTTATAACTTTAGTAAGAAATAATCACTCTACTCTATCACAGGCTTTTATCATGTTCAGCTTCATCACCATGTTAGGAGGTTTTCCTTTTTTTCTGATTTCAGCCACTATTTTTTGAACCACCAATATATATTCTGCTATACTTCTTCCTTGAACAAAGCCAGCTTGTTCTTCAGAAACTATATCGGGAAATATTTCCTTAATTCTTTCATGAATAATTCTAGAAAAAAATTTATTCACAAAATTACTAAGAGAAATAGGTCTCAGATCTGAAAAAGTGTTCACTACTAACCTTTTTGGTAATAAAATCAAATTAGTATGTGTAATGAATCTTGGGAGTTCATACCCACAGAAAAAGGCTATTATCATTTGATAAAGATCCTTGGCAATAATATTCCATGCATCCTGATAAAAAGCACCAATCATACCATCTAGACCTCCAACACTATTCCTGTTCAATCCCATAATTGTAACTTTTACCTCCTCCATAGTTGGGACTCTCTTCAAATCATTATTTTGAGCTTCTAACGCTATTGTAGGTAGTACCTTTAACAGTGAGAAATCCTCAGTATCCTCCTGCTTCTCAAACTATTGCTTGAAAAATTTTATGATTGATCCTGCAATGTCATCCTGATTTTTCAATCAACACCCTTCTTCATTCTGAATTTTTCTAATTCTTAATCTTAACCTTCTTCTTTTCACTACTTCATGAAAAAATCTGATATTTCTTTCTCCATTTTTGAACCATTCAAAGCCTACCTTCTGTCTCCAAAAATCTTCTTCTCTTTTCAGTTGCAAGCTTAATTCTGCTTGAGCTTTTATTAAGTTAGCTCTATTAACCCCCATAGGATCTTCTTCAAACTGTTTTTCTCTTATTTTTATCACCTCTTCTAATGTAGCAATCTCTTGAAAATATTTTCAAAAGTTTATTTACTCTACGTAGTTAACACAAATTTTGTTTTTTTCAACTTTTAATGAAAAATGACAAAAGGATTACCTTCTATGTCAGTCTTTCAGTTTAACCTAATTACCTTCATACATGATTTTTCTTTCAACCAGAAATTCAAAAAT
The DNA here is from genome assembly GCA_030864215.1 of Capsicum pubescens. Lineage (NCBI taxonomy): Eukaryota > Viridiplantae > Streptophyta > Magnoliopsida > Solanales > Solanaceae > Capsicum > Capsicum pubescens. The sequence continues at coordinate 272,815,567 of CM061544.1, read as the reverse complement.
TTGAAAGACTTGATCACCTGCTCACTTGTCCTGCTAAACTGTAACAACATTGGAGCATGGTTTGGACCACTTCTCATCAAATTTTCAGTCTCCATAACTGAAAATAAATCATGCAACCTATCATTGTACAACACCCTATCTAATCTCTTAAAGATACACTCGTCATCAGTCCTTCCATTCCACTAGGTGTATTTGCTTCCTTTAAAATCACTTTTCTCTAAATTACAGATGTTAATACAATGATTAAAATTTCTAGTTTCATTTACTGTGACTGGTAAACTACCCAGTTTCTCCTCATTACTTCTTATCACATTAAAATTACCACCCACTAATCATGGCTCTTGAATTACACTAGCCATATCTCCTAGAGAGTCCCATAATTCTAATATCTCATTTTGCTTACATTTTGCATAAACCAGAGTAACAATCACAACTACTTCTGCCTACTGATATTCCAATTTCAATGTGAGTTGTTGTTCTTCATCCCTAATGACACTGTACTCCATTATTGAATTTATGAATGCCCAATCTTGCCTGATGTATTTACCACTGCATGTTGCATACGTAATCTTCTTCTATAGTCATCAATATTATGGTTTTCCTGAAATGTCTCCATAAATCCAATTAAGCAAAATTGATGTCTTCTGTGCATTGTTATCAACCTTGTAAATGCTTTCTGAGTATTAACTAATCTGATTGTTTAAATTAATGCATTCATTTTGCTATTGATTTTGACATATGGCTCATTGTCTGGATTGTACTTTCACTTATATTTCTGGCCCTCCTTTGTTGCTTTCCATGTTTTGCTTTTAAAGACTGTATTTGTTTTGGTGATAAATTTTCTTCAACTACAACCTTCTCTATATTATCACCCAGATCTTCATTATTCATGTCTTCATTCTTTTTATTAACAAGTTTCATCAGATTTCCTGCTTTAATTGTTAAAGGTAAAATCCCTTCTAGCATCATATTTTGCTTCTCAAATTTATTTTGTTTCAACACTATCAATTCACTTACTGTATTCTGAATATCCTCACCTGATTGTTGTGCTTATGATTTCTGCATCATATTTCCTTCTCCCTACTTTGCTTGATCTTCTCTCTTGTTTGAATTATTGTTAATTGTGGTATTATCTACTTGACCTTGTTTATTATTTTTCTCATTTATATGTTGTTCCATTGGTACTGCCACCTCTTATGCTTTGCCAAAACTCTTGTTAACCCAATCCTTTGTGCTCTCCTTCTTTTGATTTGTGTTCATCTCCTCCTGCAGCTGCTCTTCATCTAATACATCAAAGGTATTTGAAGTAACAACTCCTTCTTGCTTTTCCTCCACTTCCCCTAGAATATGGCCATACTTATCTTTCCTATATTTATTTTTTCTTTGTAATCATTGATGTTTGTTGACATTAATAGCAGATTCTCTAACATCTTCTTTCTGCCTATTATTATTACCCTTAGAATTATCCTTCATCTCTTTTTGTTCTTACAGTTTGTCATAAATCTCAGGATGAATATTTCAGCAACTTTCTACATCATGCCTTTGTAGACAATATTATTCACAATACTTAGGCATGTAGTCATATTGTATATGAATACACTTGGATTTTATTTCTCCTATAATATCATCTTCCTCATTGATTTTAACTCTATGAGGTAGCTTAGCAACTAAATCCACCTCCACTTTCACTCTTGCATAACTTGATCTCGTATGATTTCTTGTTGCCATGTCCATCGTTAACGACTTTCCTACTGCAACAACAATTGAAAAAATGGCTTTCTTAGCAAAAATATTTGATGGTAAATCAGGCATTGATATCCATGCCATGCCTATCGTGATTTCAATATCAGGCTCAAACCAAGAATTTCATTTTAGTGTTTTCATCTGTCAATACATGTCCTTAGCCTTAATATAATAAGTTGATGTTAAAAGTAGTTGCACATAATCCTCCAATTGATTGAATCTAATAAATATGTGTCTTGCATCCATCACTCCTATTATACAATCCCCTTTTGTTCCACATTGAACAGGAATTGATTTTCGTAACTCTGTGACATTAGGTTTTTCATATGAGAATTTGCCAATAATGGCATATTGTAGGTTCTCTTGCATGATCAAACTTTTTACCACTGAAGATTTTCATGTAACATTAGATTCCCCATTCATCATTATGACTGGTTTTGGAGGAATCCTACTAGTATCCTGCTTTTTGGGATTGGTTGTTGGTTCACCATCTGATGGTGCACAACCTATGGATTAGTGTGGTATAGAGGCGGGGGAACACCCTGTAGCTACGAATCCTAGAGTTGAGGTCCCTCCTACGGCAGTGATTGAAAAAAAAAGAGAACAATACTCCTTTCATTTCTAAATAAGTCTTCTGCTTGGTTGAGCACACCTTTTAACAAATTACTAGCTCCTAAAAAATAAAAAATAATTTTATCAATTTATCGCTAATTAAATTTACCACTTTACAAATTGACATTGATTACATTTTATCTACATAAGGACAAATTGAACTTGTCCAATTTACTTTTGAACACCAAAACAAACACCTATTTATGAATAAAATCAAAAAGCAAAGAGACACTTGTTTAGAAACGGAGAAAATATATTCTTTTTAAAACGAATTAAATGAAAGAGTATTTTTCCTTAATTTTATTCTTCATTTAAAAAAAAGGCAGATTAAACATGACCCACCCGAGGCATAAGCAGGAAGAAGACTTTGTCGGATTTCAAAAGACGGAGAGAGTATATCTTGAAAAACTTCTAAGAAAGCCAGTTGAATAGAATGGGGACTTGCTTAACAGCGAAAGAAGGAAATTTCGTTAGAATGGGGACTGCTCTATCGCACTTCCCAATCTACGTTTGAAAGAATCAAGTTTTCTTTGGTGATGTCAGAATTTGCACCTATTTGTATCTATTTAGTGATCAACCCGCTAGTTTTTTTTGAAGAAGAAAAAGTTATCACACAATCAATTGATAAAATCTTTTATTTGGCTAATTAGATTCTAAAACTAGTAATTTCTATTAGGTTACACACTTTATCCTTTCATACTGCCCCATCCTTGTAGCAAAGGTAACTATCTCAGTTTCATAAATAAATTTATATAAAATCTTTGAAAAAGACTTTCTTTCAAATGAAAAAAGATACTTATTATCTTTGGGATCTGATCCTACACCTATGCTCAAGACTTTATTGGATCGAATCTATTACATAAGTTAATTTATGCCCACTTCAGATTCATAACATTTTCCACCCTCTGAATTAAAGATTTACTCACTGCCCATTAAAACTCGATGAATTGCGTTTTGACAGAGAGATTTTTTTAGAAAGATTCTCCATTGGTAATTCTAAAATAGAAAGAATATAAATAAAGGCGCATATGCGGGAAGCCTCCCCCCCCCCCCTCTTTCTTAGAATTCAACATTTATGTTGGTGATTTTGGAATTTCATAGAAAATACTTCTTTTATACCTCGACTATTAGCCACAACTTGTATTCATTTAGTAATTCTACCACTTGTTCATTCTTGAAAACTGGGGCAAATACTTTATGAAGGGGGTGAGTAACAGAAAATATAGCCAGAACGGCTATTTCACTAGCAACATCCAAAGTGCCTATACGAACTCAATTCATTATTTCGCAATGTAATAGATAAAAATGTAGAAAGGAAAAACGACTATTGCTATCGATACCATATTAAACCAAAATCAACTAAACTCAAGGTGCCCTCGCTTTATATCGCCAACACACAAGGAATGACGTGGTGGAAAGGAAGCAACCTTAGCCTCTGTCGATCGATCATTCCGTTGTGGCAAGTCATTCGCCAACGCCATTACCAACAACGGAATTATGTTCGAGATGAGATATTTTCTTCGCTTAGAAAAGCATTCTTTCTCGACACAAATTCTCAAAACTTTTTTAACTCTCGGTGATGTTGCATTTCCAATTGGACTTGGTGCTTTTGTTTCAGTTCTGATTCGTAGTGATTTAGTTCTGATACATAATCAATCCAATCAAATATTTTGATTTTTCTTTTGAATTACTCATATATATCCTATGAATTTCATTTTGCACCGGAAACGTTGTAATTGATCGACTTCATGCTACTTCTTGCTCCAGTATGAAATTTCCATTTCAGGAAAATACGACGTACTATGATACTTTTCGTTTTGTCGAGCCCTGCTTTAGTCTCTGGTTTGATGGTTGTACGTGCTAAAAATTTGGTACATTTTGTTTTGTTTCTTTTCAATGATAGCTCGAATTTCACCTCAGATGTTCATACTGCCCTTGGTCTCCTTTTCTCCTTTTTCGATAAGCTTTTCATAGCCGTAGTCGTACTCAAGTACCCCTGCAGGGGAATTCACTTGTGAGATGGAGAGAATCTTGGAATGCATATGTGCTTAGTAGAAATGCCTATATTTTATTCTTCTCAAGGTGGGAAAAAATATAAAACTAAATAAACGGATTATTCATCCAAATTTCAGTTTGAAAGTCATGTAATTAACTTATTTTTCTTTTGGTTAACCCTAAAATTATGATAGATCTATGAGAATCTGATTAGATAGATATGGTATAGATTAAAATGGAACACCAAAAGAATTGACTGTCGGAAAGAAAAAGGGGAAAAAAATTAAAGTCTCAACGCATATGAAACGAAAAGGAAATTCAATTTCGATAAGACTTGATCTAAATCATAGTTCAAATTCAAGTTGGTTTAGTGAGGGCGACCGCGATAGACGTCTGTTGTCATTCCAGCCTTCCTTCTCCTTTCACGGCCTATTCGAAAGAGAATCCAGTACTTCTTGGTCGTGAATGTTTGAACTGGTTGTTTGTTGTTCAAGAATTCTTATTTAGACAGTTCACTTAATTTTATTCTTCATTTAAAAAATGACCTACGTTATTCGTTTAAAAAATAATTTTATTTTTAAATAACATTTTAGTTCTAGCTTATCACATAAGATGTTTAACTACAAAATTCAAAAATATTTTTACATTTAGCTTAACTTCAATTTAAGATCAAACCGTTTATTTTTTTAATTTACAAGTTAAAACAAGTCATTATGCTTTTTGAAAGTGACAGAGGACCATTTTTATATCCAAATGCTCATATATGCCAAAGGGCAAAACAAAGGAAAAAAAGTTTTGTGAAATGGACACTAGATTTAACTAATTAAAGTTGAGAAAATGTCAGAAATAGTTCCTTAACTATGAGAGTAGGTCTAAAATAGTCTATTAACCATACATTTATCAATTTTGATCCTTTAACTACTTAAAACTTATCAAGTTTGGTCTTTGATTATTTTTTATAAAAACAATGTAAGATTTATATTAATTAAAATTCCTACTTTTGTGAAATTAAATCGTAATCCATTTCCTAAATTGTTTCTCTCTACTTGCTACCTTTTCCTCAAATTTCTTTTGTGAAAAAATTCTAAACCTCAACTATTGAAAATAAAATTTCCCAAGGAAGAAGTCATAAATTCTAATAAAAGAAAGTATATTGTTGTTGTTAATGGCTTGAATATGTTATGTTTCGGAGAAGATGATAATAATGACAAAGTTTGATGAAGAACAAATTTATATTACCATTGAAGACAATTTGAACAAAGCAAAATTCAAGACAGAAATTTTGGTCATTGTCCAAGTAGTTTAAATAAAGTGGTAAGAGAAAACTAATAGCAAAAATGGCAAAATAATAAGAAAAAGTAGCAGAAAGAGAGAATCTCCTGGAGGCAAGGTTTTATTAGTATAATCCAACGTTATTTATATTAAAAATAGACAAATATCAAATTTGATAAAAATTCAAGACGAAGATTTTGTCGTTAACATTCCCACAAAATTCTAATAAAATTCAAGACAATTTTAGTAGGAATTTTAACGACAAAATCTTCATTTTAATTTTTTACCAAGTTTGATATTTGTCTATTTTTAATATAAATAACAAAGAAATATATTTATGGAACCCTGCCTCTGGGAGATTCTCTTTTTTCTACTATTTTTTTTCATAATTTTATTATTTTTGCTATTAATTTTCTCTGACCACTTTATTTAAACTACTAGGACCATGGTCAAAATCTCCGTCTTGAGTTTTGCTTTGCTCAAATTATCTTTAATGGTAATAAAAATTTATTCTTGCATTAAATCTTGTCGTTATTGTCATTTTCTTCGAAACACAGCATATTCAAGTCATTAACAACACTAATATACTTTATTTTATTAAAATTTGTGTCTTTTTCGAGAAATTTTATTTTCAATTGTTGAGGTTAGAGATTTTTTCACAAAAGAAATTTGATAAAAAGATGGCAAGGAGAGAGAAATAATTGAGGAAATAGGTTATGATTTAATTTCGCGAAAGCAGAAATTTTATTAATATAAATTTTATATTATTTTTATAAAAAATAATCAAAGATCAAACTTAATAAGTTTTTAGATAGTTAATAGATTAAAACTGTTGAGTGTATAATTAATGGATTATTTTAGACTACTCTTATATTTATGACATTTTCTCATTAAAGTTGAAGAAAAATCATCCCTAACTAAACACATCACTCAATTCAATTCACTCTAACAATGGCGTTAGAGCTCCCAAATGATCTGATCCAACAAGCCAAGATCTCGACCCGAACCGAATCGGGTCTACCCGATTACCTCCCCGATGACCCATCACTTCCATCTCTACCTTCTCTTTCCGCCACCGTCGCAGCCTTCGATCCGTCTCCGCCCTATCTCCGCTGTAAGAACTGCCATGGTCGTCTTCTCCGAGGGGTGCAGTCGTTGATTTGTGTATATTGTGGAGAGAAATTGCACCGGAATGCGGAAGTTGCTCCTGACCCGATTTCGTTTAGGAATACTGTTGGGTATCGATGGTTTTTACAAGGTCTTCGTCTTGATGGATCGGTATGTTGGGTATCATTCGCAAAAACACTCACAGTTTGCTTATTGCTTGTTGATTTTTATGATCGACTTTGTAATGCAAATATTAGATCTTTTTTATTACTTCGTAATGCAAATATTAGGTCTATGAGGTAGTGGTATGGACTATGTACATTCTGCCCTCTCTAGACCCCAATATGTGAGAATATACCGGGTATGTTGTTGTTTGTTTCAATTTGACTGTCTTGTTTTGATTTGATAGGGAGTTTAAGAAAGTAGAGAAAGATTTCTGTTGTGGTTTAAAGGTTTTAAATTGAAGATATCATAGAATGTACCAAAATGTAGTTTTAATCTTGTGGTCTTAAACATGAAAAGTTGAAATTAAAGAGATGCAGCAAACACTCACTGTTTGCTTGTTGATTTATATGATTGTTGGTTTCTTTATGGAGGATTGATAATGCAAAGATTAGATCTTTTGGTTATGTTTTGCGGATTTGGCTCAAGCTATTTATCTAATTTTTTTTTTTTTGAGGCTACCCTACCCTCGGGGGCGGGATATATATATATATATATATTTGTGTGTGTGTGTGTGTGTTTACTTAATTCGAATCCAATATGAGTTGTGACCTTACGATAAGTGAGTGTTGCGGTTCTTCAAATCTATTCCTTCGTCCATCTTTACTTGTCTAGTATAATTGTCCAACAACAACAACAACATACATAGTATATTCCCACAAAGTGGGGTCCGGGGAGTTTTAAGTGTATGCAGTCCATACCACTACCCGAGACGAAGTAGAGAAGCTGTTTCCGGTAGACCCCCGGCTTAGGAAAAATAACAGTATGACAAACAAAAACATAAAAATAAACAACAAAATGGTATAACACACCACTAGATAATAAAAGAAACAAGACACCCATAGAGTAATACTATAAACTATCTTTCCGAAATTACAAACATCACCAAAACACCACGAACAAGAAACTATAGGACACATGCATAACACTATGATTACAAACATAGCTACAAACAAACTCCTCCCTATTAGTAAGGATGCACTCCTACCCACTAATGCTCTACCTAATCTGTGTCCTCCACACTTTCCTATCAAGGGTTATGTCCTCCGTAAGGTGTAACTGCTCCATGTCATGCCTAATCACCTCCCTCCAATATTTTTTTATCCTACTTCTATCCCGCCTTATTCCTACTTCTATCCCGCCTGAAACCATCCATAGCCAACCTCTCACACCTCCGTACTGGGGCATCCGTGCACCTCCTCGTCACATGCCCGAACCATCTCAACCTCCAGAATAATTGTCCAACTTTACTTGTCCAGTTTGGAGAATCAGGAAATAACTTATTGTTTTGTCTGTTTTACCCTTGTTATTGAATATTATTCAGTTCTTGACATTTAGATGACTTTATACTTGGGATTTCTACACTTGAGCCGAGGGTACTTCGGAAATAGCCTCTCTACCTCACGAGGTAGTGGTAAGGTTTGCGTATACTGTACCCTCCCTAAACCTCATTTGTGGGATTCAATGGGTATGCTGTTGTTAGTGGTTTCCTGCCCCTTTATACTTGGGATTTCTACACTTGAGCCGAGGGTCTTTCTACACCCTCTCTACCTCAAGAGGTAGTGGTAAGGTTTGCGTATACTGTACCTTCCCTAAACCTCACTTGTGGGATTTCAATGGGTATGTTGTTGTTGTATTACTAGTGGTGATGATAAAATTATCCTTTTATTTATTGTTTATTAAGGGGTGTGCCAAGTCAAACATGGACTAATAAAGATGGACGGAGGGGGTATTAACTTTTTCAAAAGAAATGGTGTTTTTAGTTTGGATGCACCTCTTAAGAAAGCTACTGATTTTTATAAGGTTAGACGAGTTTTTAATAACTTACCCTTAAAAAATACCTTGAAAGAGATGTAGTCCTTTAGTAGATTCTTGGTTATGTAAATCTCCCTTTATTTAATTAAGAGTAAAAATTGGAACTTTGACTACGTGTAACTCCACTTATTTTGTAATAAAAGGAAAAGGTAAAAACACCATTTATTTTGAAACGAGTGAAGTAGTATTCTTGGTGGATCGTATGGGGTGTTCCTTCTCCTTTGTCTTGAACAAACACAATCTGCTTATTGCTTTATGTGGGTGTTCCTTACAGTCAAGGGAGAATGATTATGCAAGATGAGAGCTTTTTGGGTTAAATATTTTGGAAACAGGTATATTTACACTAGGTTCAAACTTCCAGCCCATGGCAAATAATTAGTGATTGCAGTGGTGCGCGGAATCCACCTTTCTAGATAATGTTGGGTTTTCTTCCTCTATCTCAAATCACAATGTTGCTCATTGGTATATCTCATCTCCTGCTTGATTCCAGTTATAGAGGGATGATAATCCAAGATTGGGCTCCTTTGTGTGTTTTTTTGGTTATTACTTGTTACTATGATTTAGTGCTTCACTCCCATGGCTCAAATATCTTTCTGTAGCTATATAGTTGATGATACGGGTCGAGCTATATATAAAATTTCAAAATAAAATGACTTAAAAGTGTGTTGAATGGTACTCAAATCCACTAACTATAAAGTGAATAGTCCTACATTAGCCTCTGTTGCTCACTGAATCTTCACTTTTTTATCTTGTGCCTTCTAGTATTTCTGATAGACTTTTGTTAACTTGTTGAATTAAGAGTATGTGTTAAGAAATTGTCCCATTTGGTTTCCAGGAGAAGGTTGGAGCAGCTACTGAGAAGAATCAGGTAAACAAGGGGCCGAGTTCACCTCATGATGAAGTTCTTTTGTCTGATTTCCTTGATCTGAAAATAAGATGGCCAACTGAGCTGGAGACCGCCAACGCTATCACGAACAAGAAGCTAGAGCTAAGCAAAAGCTCTTACAATCCAACAGGATTTGACCTGGATAACTTTCTTTCTTTTCCAAAGGAGGAGAATTTATCCAGCGCGTACAAAGAACACAGAGTCATAAGCGATAATATTGTGTCTTCAGCAAATAAAACAGTTGGAAATGATGAGGATCTTAGTCTGTTTGAGAATCTTAGATCCTCTGAACCAGCTGTGACCTCTTCTACTGTCACAAATAGAACAGTTGGAAGTCATGAGGATCTTTGTATGTTTGAGAATCTTAGATCCTCTGAACCAGCTGTAACCTCTTCTACTGTCCAAAGTAGTGATGACTTTTCTGGATGGCAAGCAGATTTTCAGAGTTCAGGAGAGCAGAATGTGTCCAATGCATCTAGCTCTCCTGTAACTGCTGCAGTTGGTTCTGGAGGTCAGCATGCCTCTGCAGCATTTGACACCTCTATGAGCTCCACAGTTAGTTCTGAAACCCAGCACGAGGCTTCCAAATCAACTGATGCCTTCGTTGGCGCAGATATTGATCTTTCTGCTCAGTTAGACACAGTTTTTGGAACCACAGAAGGTCCAACAGATGGGAAACTGAAGGATGTCGTGGCAGTTTCTCCTGCAGCTAATGACTGGCCAGCAGTTGACCTATGGGACAGTGCAAATCCGGAAGCATCAGAGAAAGTTGGGGAAATTCTTCCTATATCGAAAACCAAGGACGCTGAATTACAAAATAGTTCAAACGAACCCTCAACTAGCATTGATTGGTTTCAAGATGACACATGGCAGACTCATAATGCACCTGCACCTAAACATGATACATCAAATGGAGATCATGATTCTTTTGACGAGTGGGATACTTTTACCTCCTCTGCACCCATCAAAGATCCATTTGAGAATGTACCTGCAATTAAAATTGATACAGCAAATGGAGATCATGATTCTTTTGATGAGTGGAATACCTTTACCACCTCCTCTGCACCGAGCAAAGATGCATTTGAGAATATGCTGGTGCAAACCAACAAAGACAATAACAGTAACGCAGAACTAGCAGATTTCAGTTCAAACCTTGAAGATATGGATTTTGGCAGTTTTTCGCAGTCAGATTCTTTTTCAGGTGCACCTGGTAAAGAGAGTATTTCTGCAGAAGTGAATGGAAATATTCTGGAAGTTCCTACCATATTCAGGTGTGTGCATGTTTTATCTTTTTGGTAGTATGGCCTCAATATTGACTGATTTTGGAAGACTTATCTTGTGGAGATTCCAAAGAACATAGGCATCAACTATGGCTCTTATACTGTGGTTGGGATGAAAAAATAAGGGGCTGAAGGATTGGAAGGGAATGTGGGGATCATAGGTTAAATTTCCTTGTTTAAGAGTAAAGGAGGTGAAGCATATTTAAAGACTTAAAAGGGGTCAGAATATCCCTCCACATAAGCTTTTCCCATTTGGAAAGGAAGTGGGAAATGTTTTGGATTTACTTCCTCCTATACAAAATGATTGTAAGTATATTATCAGAATCTTACGTTGTGGAAATCATTCAGTTAATTTCTCTCTTTCACCCTCCCTCTCCCCTTCCTGGAACCAAACATAGAGCTAAGGTAGAAATAGAGGAATTAGATCTGAACATATTGAAATCACAGATATATGAGCCTAAGAAAAAGCAGTAGAAAAGAACAGAATCCTAAAGACCACAGGTTTCAACCATGGGTCTGAAAGTAAAATAAACTAAGTCACAAATACTGTAAGAATTCAGAATTCAAATATGGAATGTAGTGTGCATGAATTCATCAAAAGAAAGTTACTGAGGAAGATTCATAATCGTTAAACACGCTTAGCATTTGAATTTATAGCTTATTCAGTGCAAATATGAAACTGAAGAAGTAGGAACAGAGTATTTATTGGTAGCTTTCTTTCATCCTTGAGGATCTAGGTCCAATTCTCACTGGACTCTTCTCCCCTTTGACCTACCTAGTGCCTCGCTCATCTGAAAACAAGAATTTCAAAGAAATGGAAAAAATATACAGCCATGTTTGTTAAAAGGGTTCTACAATTTGTAATGACATAGAGATTGAGAGGGAAACGTCAGGAGAAGTAGGATCACATGGGCTTTTTTGGAACACTATTCCCGTCTTTCCAGGATGAGAATTACGTGTACTTTGTCCCTGAGAGGTAAACTCTAAACAATAACAACAACGATGGCTCAAACCCAACCTAGTTTGGAAATAAAATGCAATAGAGATAAGGTAGAAATAGAGGAATTAGATCTGAACATATTGAAATCACAGATATATGAGCCTAAGAAAAAGCAATAGAAAAGAAGAGAATCCTAAAGACCACAGGTTTCAACCATGGGTCTGAAAGTAAAATAAACTAAGTCACAAATACTGTAAGAATTTCAGAATTCAAATATGGAATGTAGTGTGCATGAATTCATCAAAAGAAAGTTACTGAGGAAGATTCAGAATCGTAAACACGCTTAGCATTCGAATTTATAGCTTATTCAGTGCAAATTTGAAACTGAAGAAGTAGGAACTGAGTATTTATTGGTAGCTTTCTTTCATCCTTGAGGATCTAGGTCCAATTCTCACTGGACTCTTCTCCCCTTTGACCTACCTAGTGCCTCGCTCATCTGAAAACAAGAATTTCAAAGAAATGGGAAAAAGATACAGCCATGTTCGTTAAAAGGGTTCTACAATTTGTAATGGCATAGAGATTGAGAGGGAAGCGTCTGGAGAAGTAACATCACATGGGCTTTTTTGGAACACTGTTCCCGTCGTCTTTCCAGGATGAGAATTACGTGTTCTTTGTCCCTGAGAGGTAAACTCTAAACAATAACAACAACAACAACGATGGCTCAAACCCAACCTAGTTTGGAAATAAAATGCAATAGAGATAAGGTAGAAATAGAGGAATTAGATCTGAACATATTGAAATCACAGATATATGAGCCTAAGAAAAAGCAATAGAAAAGAAGAGAATCCTAAAGACCACAGGTTTCAACCATGGGTCTGAAAGTAAAATAAACTATGTCACAAATACTGTAAGAATTTCAGAATTCAAATATGGAATGTAGTGTGCATGAATTCATCGAAAAAAAGTTACTGAGGAAGATTCATAATCGTTAAACACGCTTAGCATTTGAATTTATAGCTTATTCAGTGCAAATTTGAAACTGAAGAAGTAGGAGCAGAGTATTTATTGGTAGCTTTCTTTCATCCTTGAGGATCTAGGTTCAATTCTCACCGGACTCTTCTCCCCTTTGACCTACCTAGTGCCTCGCTCATCTGAAAACAAGAATTTCAAAGAAATGGAAAAAATATACAGCCATGTTCGTTAAAAGGGTTCTACAAGATCACCTGGGCTTGTTTGGAACACTATTCCCGTCTTTCCAGGATGAGAATTACGTGTTCCTTGTCCATGAGAGGTAAACTCTAAACAATAACAACAATGATGGTTCAAACCCAACCTAGTTTGCAAATAAAATTCAACCCTCCCCCCCCCCCCCCCCAAAAAAAAAAAAAAGTTTGGCATGGACATATCTAGCTTTTCAAAAGAAAAAAAATGGTCTATTAGAATAGATTTGATCTGTGTCCAGTTGGTTTTTATTAGTTTGCTGGTTAAGATTGTCTACATTGTGATGTGGCTAGAGTATCAAGGTGAAATTTGATATTGTCGATTTTTCTTCAGATGAGTCTAACTTTGGGACGCTGGGCAGTAGACTACCTGAGATGAAGCACTAGAAGAAAGAGATTCAGAAACTAGATGGAAAAGTGGGTTTTAACAAGTTGGCAAAATAATGATACATCTGACCTCTTTTGCTGAAAAAAGGGAAGAAAGATACCTTCTATTACTTTACCTTCTTGAAAAAGGAAAGATATCTTCTGACTACTGTGTCTATAAAGCCATTTAAAAGGACTAGTAATGACAAGCAATGTTCACTAGTGAATGGTGACTGTCGAAGCTTATGTCTATTTAAAGATATCTAGACTTAACATCTAAAGTGGGAAGAGGTCCCATTGCGACTGTAAATAATGAAGAGCGAGAAAATGAGAAATACTTTAGGAGGCAGTACTTGGAGAGGTTACCTTGTTAGATCATGATTGAATTCATGTTTTCTTTGTTACTATTGTTTTAACGGTTAACGCCTGCACTCAAGTTAAATCAACAATTTCTAACATTTCATTTGACATCTTTTAGTGTAGTTGATACCCCAAGCAAGGCTGGTGACAATGCTGCGGATGCTTCAGAGAATGCAGACATTCGTGATGAATTGAATCCATCAAAGAATGATATGGATATAGAAGGTATAATGTCGCTGATGCATGATCTTTCTTTTATGCTCGAGAGCAATCTATCCATTCCCTCGAAATCGAACACTTCTCTTCCCAAGGATTGATACTCAGTTTGCTCATGTGGTTTGACTTCTAGATTCATGATTCATGTAATCTCATGTATTTTATTGTAAGAGAATACGATCGTTTTTGTAGCTTGTTATCTTAAATTTCTTGAATGGGTGCAAATGAGTGACACGTTTGTTAGCATGATATTTTGTTGTAACTGAAGAGAGAAATAGAAGAGCTTGCTTTTTCTTTTTCTTTGGAGTGGTAACTCTGAACTTCCACACATCCCTGGAGTATGCTTTTGTATGGAATTGTCAATTAACCCCACTTTATAATAGGAGATGCATTATGGATCTACAGGCCCCAAGGCTCTCCGAGCAAGTCAAAATGCATCCTCTGAGAGCGAGACATTGTATTGTGTCTATGTACTGATTGGACAGAAACGCTTAATTGTGGCACAGTTATCTCTATTCAGTGACTATTTTAGCAATGAATATCCTTGACTCCCATTTCATACTTAAAACAGACAAAAAATGGAATAAACAATCAGGACTTGTACGTACGTAAGTACAACTTCAAAAGTGAAAAATGAGTTGGAAAACATGTTATAAGTTACTCTTCAAATTTGAAATGCACTTCAAATTTGTAATTTCATGGCCGAACATTCATTTTGAAAATTATTACGAGAAAAGAAGCTTATATGGCCAGGCTGGTTCTAAATAATATGCACATTTGTCCCCTCCGGAAAAAGAAAAAAGAAGAAACAAAACCAAAACCCATTTATTTTCCAAAAACAACAACAACAACAACAAACCCAGTGTATTCCCACCTAGTGGGGTCTGAGAGGTAAGATGTACGCAGTCCATACCTCTACCTCTAAAGAAGTAGAAAGGTTGTTTCCGATAGACCCCCGGCTCAAGACATGAGATACCACACAAATACATAGTAAAGCACAGAACAAGATTTCATAACATAAATACAGCACCCACAAGTAATAAAAAAACAGAGAAAAGCACACAAATTCGTAATACAACATGGAACAAGGTATCATAACAAGAATAATACCCCCACCAAGTAATTCCCTACACTAGCGACCCAAACTGGCCCTAGCCTTCTGCCCTAATTCGCGTCCTCCAGATCTTCCTATCTAGGGTCATGTCCTCGGTGAGTTGTAACTGCTCCATGTCCCGCCTAATCACCTCACCCCAGTACTTCTTCGGCCTACCCCTACCCCGCCTAAAACCATCAAACGCTAGCCTCTCACACCTACGAACCGGGGCATCCATGCCCCTCCTCAGCACGTGTCCGAACCATCTCAATCGGACTTCCCGCATCTTATACTCCACTGGAGTCACACCAACCTTCTCCCTGATAGTCTCATTCCGAACTCTATCCCCTCTAGTTAGCCCACACATCCAACGCAACATCCGCATTTCTGCCACCTTCATTTTTTGGATGTGGGAGTTCTTAACTGGCCAACACTCCGCTCCATACAACATGGCCGGACGGACTACCACCCTGTAGAATTTGCCTTTAAGCTTGGGCGGCACCTTCTTATCACACAACACCCCCGACGCGAGCTTCCACTTCGTCCATCCCGCCCCAATACGGTGCGAGACATCCTCGTCAATCTCACCGTTACCCTGGATCACGGACCCGAGATACTTGAAACTATCCCTCTTACATACCTCCTGTGATTCCAACTTCACTACCACCTCATTCTCCAGCCTCACGTCATTAAACTTGCATTCCAAATACTCTGTCTTGCTTCTGCTCAACCTGAACCCTTTAGACTCAAGAGTTTGTCTCCACACCTCTAATTTGTCATTCACACCCCCTCGCGTCTCATCAATCAAAACTACATCATCTGCAAAAAGCATACACCAAGGTACCTCCCCTTGAATACGCCGCGTCAACACATTCATCACCAAAGCAAACAAAAAGGGACTAAGAGTAGATCCCTGATGCAATCCTGTCAAGACAGTGAAATGCTCTGAGTCTCCTCCCGCTGTCCTCACCTGAGTTTTCGCTCCATCATACATGTCCTTAATTGCTCTGATATATGCCAGCGGGACTCCACTCACCTCCAAGCATCTCCAAAGCACCTCCCTGGGGACTTTGTCGTATGCCTTCTCCAGGTCGATAAACACCATGTGCAGGTCCTTCTTCCTTTCCCTATACTGTTCCACTAGCCTCCGTACCAGGTGAATTGCCTCCGTCGTCGAGCGGCCAGGCATAAATCCAAACTGGTTTTCCGAAATAGACACTATCCGTCTCAGCCTCACCTCGACCACTCTCTCCCAAATCTTCATAGAGTGACTCAATAACTTAATCCCCCTATAGTTATTGCAACTCTGGATGTCACCCTTATTCTTATAGAGAGGGATCATGGTACTCCACCTCCAAGCCTCGGGCATTTTTCCAAAAACAAATGCTTAAAAAACAAAAAAAACAAAAAGCCAATTCTCTCAAAGATCAAATGGTATTGTAAAGAAAACAACACCACATATAACTTAATTCAGCTGAACAAAGCTACAATTCAGTGCATAACAAAGCAGATGTATCGGTTTTAACCTATGTTGCTTCGACTCTTCAAAAGTCTCATCGGGTACGTGTCGGATTATTCAAAAATAGTGAATCTTTTGGAGAATCCGACAAGGGTGAGGCATCAGAAGTGAAGAGTCTGTGCAACTTAGGTTTTAACGAGGCTCAATAATTTTTCAGCTTCTAACAGTTGAAAAGTTAAAAAACATTTTTTCCTCTACTGAGGTCATCATACGTTGTCTTTTCCTATTATTACAGAATAAGTTCACCATATGGTATCCTTGTTTGCAATGATGTTACTCTCTTTAATCTGCAAAACATTTAGCCGTCCATAAATATTGAAATGTAGCACCTGCAACGCCCATGTAGTTTCGTGATCATCCTGCAAAAGCATATGCAAAATTTTACAATTATACACATGAAGCTTTAACAGTAGTTGAAAATATCTATGTAGACGATATAGCTTTAAGATATTCTGATACTAGTAGAAATGCTATCAAAGATGAAACAAGTACTACTGAAAGTTTTCAACCTTGAGTTCTAATGAACGATTGCTTAAAGAGGTTTGTCCGGAGTAGTTGCAGGAAACTGAAGAACGAGACAAGGCTAACGATAGGGGTTAATTTATCGATGGTCACTAAACTTACTCTTTGTAACACTAAAGTCACATTTTCCTTTTTTTGTAAGAGTAAAGTCACAGGACTAGTTTTTGTAACTGTTAAGTCATGGCCAGTTGCATATGTTCATTAGTAGTATGTAAAAGAAAAAAAGGAGCAGATGAACTCACACGAAGAATGTCCTTAAAGGTCTTGTCAAATAACTGAGGAGGAACTTGTTTTTTTAATACATCACATGGCCTGCATTATGATGGTGGATCAGACGATAAATCCAAGTGAGATAAAACTAACTCATAGTTACAGAGAAATATCACAAATTATGAAACTCGAGCAGCAGCAGGGATGAGAATGTTTACCCGTGGAGCCATAATACTTCTGAAAAACTTATATAACATTGTATTACATATTTTAGTTGCAGCCAACAAGGTTTTTTAGAAAGTTTCTCTACCACTCGGTTCAAGACCTGTACTATCGAGAAGAAGCGATCAGCCCCATCACAACAGTATGTCATTCCCTTCTCTTGCATCAGAATTTTCATAAGTATGAGAGTTGCAACCTGTGGAGGTACAATATTCCTTTCATATATGATCCAAGAAACAGCAAACCATCAAAGTCATTCGAACACTATTCATAAAACAGAACGGAAAATCAGAGTGACAAACATATCACAAGCACTCCCATTTTCCTTCCTAATGACCAAGTGCCCCGTTTCTCCTGTAAAGTTTGCTAGCATTCCTCTCAAGGATGTTTTATCATTAGGTATACCGTATGGGGTAGATGCATGCAGGGGCATAGCAAGAGGAGCGGAAGGGATTCATCAAAGCACACTTCGTGGGATAATAACATTGTATATATAAAACTAAAACTATTTTTTATGTATTATACAGTAGATATTGAATCTCCATGACTTCTTCTATGTTTAATTCTTTATATTTTGAAGGGAGAATCCCTTTTATGAAAATTCTGGGTCCGCCACCGGATGCGTAAGTTCTTTGCAAACTAAATAGTACATTTAAGATGTAGGTTATCAGCAACTAAACGTACAATTGTGTGGAAGAACTAAATCTTTTTTCAAGATCCTAATTTCCTTTTAATCATATGGTCACCCAGTCCCATGAATTTTGAACTTTATTCCCATATTCCAAATTCTCATTCGAAATACATGTATATAAAGGGAATACGAAAAAATTTCTTTTGAGGAAACAATAGAACTAAAAGACATCATTCTCAGGTTATCAGGAACCACTCTCAAGAAACTCAGAACTTCAACGCCTAAAATCAGTACGTAGCAGGCTAACCTTCTGTGACAGTTCATCACAGTGATCCATGCACGCTAGGCACAAAGGAACCATTTCCGTTTCCAAGAAAAAATGTAGGACCAGTGGTCCATTTGGATCATCAAACTGCACCAGCAAGCAAAATATTGGAATCATGAAGTTGAACTTCCAAAAATTAGAATAATGCTACAAATGTATGATCAGTGGTCAAATTACCAATACAAACATGCCACATATTTCGCTATGATAAACAATTCAAGAAATGCAGATAGGTATTTCAAGAAGAAAAAGCAGATACTGATTTATGGAATTGATTACCAGGTTACCATCAGCCATAATTATTATGTACACTTTGTCTAGTCAGGGTACTATAGAGCGAACCTATTCAATTTTTATAGTATGATGGTTGTCTGTTCACAGCCTAGCCATACCTAACATCTTTTCTGTTTTAGGATCAATATCAGCATGCTGTTTGTCACACGATAAACCTAATTTGAATTATGGACCTCTGACACAATCAAACCCGAACGAACAAAACATTGAATTGAATTTTACCAGTCCCTACTAAGGGTTATTTACTCATTTTTGTACTTGCTGTTTTGTTTTTCAATTTCAAGTGGAGGGATTTGGTTATATACTTGGTGGTGTATACCTCAACTTACACTTTTCCACCTCTCTTGACTTGGATGGACAAAGAGTATATTTCCTTACTTCAATCCACTAATCAAACAATCAGAGGTAGTTTTGGTTATTCCACCCAAAAAAAGCCAATGTATTTTCTTTCCTCACTCTTCATGGAACTAAACATAATGTTTCTAATGTCACAAGGAAGAAAAGAAAAAACAAGAATTAGTAACATTTGGAAGTAAAAAATATTATGTATGAGATTCTCTGGCATATGTAAACAACAAAGTCTAATTACTGAACGTGTGTTTTAGTAAATGCATGAAATGATTGTAGCGACAACAATAGAGAGAGCGTGTTTTATTTGATCAAAAGGAAGGATACCTTCGTTAGGGAACCAAGAACACCCAAGGTGGTGAGCCTCAAATACTCCAAAGGTTTGTCATCTCCACTAGGTTTGAGTAATGGATAGAAATAACATGGTATTTTAGCTGCAAAGGGAAGTTACTAGAAGAGTTAAACTGTTTCTCACACAACGCTACAAAGCCTGCATTTGTTCAAGAATTCCATCAAAAAGAGAAAGACGAGCAGGGGGATGCAGATCATTAAAAGGACATATACTTCATCGCAAAAGATTTGCAGGCATGATCTGCATTCTCACCACAAAAATGATAATGAAGTAGAATTCACCAGAATCTTCCCATAATCATACACGTACTGCAATTTCCTTCACTCTTACGTTTAGTTCAGCCTAGACCTAAATTTCATTTGAATTTGTATCATTTCAAGAACTGGCATTACCTTTTATGAGCCCCTTTCTTGTTTCTGGGTTATCGGCCAACACCTGCAGAATATAGTCATAAAGGAGTAAGGTGGATACATATCATGAAGCATAACTTATGATACGATACTATCAATTCATTTCATGACCTCCTTTTCTTAGCAGAAGCTTGTTCAAAAATCAGTTGCAATGTCAAAATAATCTTCACCAAGTATGTTTGGTTCTGTGAATTATAAGTTGTTCATACGCTTACTAGTAGATGTACTTAGGGCTGGGCATATTTTGGTTTAAACCGAAAAAATCGAAAAACCAAATCGAAATTTTAATTTCGGTTTGGTTTTTCGATTTTTCAAATTGGTTTCGATTTTCAATTTTTAAAATTCGGTTAAACGGTTTGGTTTTCGGGTTTTCAAAAAAATAATTCGGATAAACCGATTAACCGAAATTCTATAAATAATTAATAATATATATATAATATTAATATATAATAATATAATATAAATATATATGAAGTTATTGAGTAATAACTATAGGGGTATTAAGTTATTGAGTCACTCTATGAAGATTTGGGAGAGAGTGGTCGAGGTGAGGCTGAGACGGATAGTGTCTATTTCGGAGAACCAGTTTGGATTTATGCCTGGCCGCTCGACGACGGAGGCAATTCACCTGGTACGGAGGCTGGTGGAACAGTATAGGGAAAGGAAGAAGGACCTACACATGGTGTTTATCGACTTGGAGAAGGCATACGGCAAAGTCCCCAGGGAGGTGCTTTGGAGATGCTTGGAGGTGAGTGGAGTCCCGGTGGCGTATATCAGAGCAATTAAGGACATGTATGATGGAGCTAAAACTCAGGTGAGGACGGCGGGAGGAGACTCAGAGCATTTCACTGTCTTGACAGGATTGCATCAGGGATCAACTCTTAGTCCCTTTTTGTTTGCTTTGGTGATGGATGTGTTGACGCGACGTATTCAAGGAGAGGTACCTTGGTGTATGCTCTTTGCAGATGATGTAGTTTTGATTGATGAGACGCGAGGGGGTGTGAATGATAAATTAGAGGTGTGGAGACAAACTCTTGAGTCTAAAGGGTTCAGGTTGAGTAGGAGCAAGACAGAGTATTTGGAATGCAAGTTTAATGATGTAAGGCTGGAGAATGAGGTGGTAGTGAAGTTGGAATCACAGGTGGTATGTAAGAGGGATAGTTTCAAGTATCTCGGGTCCGTGATTCAGGGTAACGGTAAGATTGACGAGGATATCTCGCACCGTATTGGGGCGGGATGGATGAAGTGGAAGCTCGCTTCGGGGGTGTTGTGTGATAAGAAGGTGCCGCCCAAGCTTAAAGGCAAATTCTACAGGGTGGTAGTCCGTTCGGCCATGTTGTATGGAGCGGAGTGTTGTCCAGTTAAGAACTCCCACATTCAAAAAAATGAAGGTGGCGGAAATACGGATGTTGCGTTGGATGTGTGGGTTGACTAGGGGGGATAGAGTTCGGAATGAGACTATCAGGGAGAAGGTTGGTGTGACTCCAGCGGAGAATAAGATGCGGGAAGTCCGATTGAGATGGTTCGGACACGTGATGAGGAGGGGCATGGATGCCCCAGTTCATAGGTGTGAGAGGCTAGCTTTGGATGGTTTTAGGCGGGGTAGGGGTAGGCCGAAGAAGTACTGGGGAGAGGTGATTAGGCGGGACATGGAGCAGTTACAGCTCACTGAGGACATGACCCTAGATAGAAAGATCTGGAGGACGCGGATTAGGGTAGAAGGCTAGGATCAGTTTGGGTCGCTAGTGTAGGGAATTACTTGGTGGGGGTATTATTCTTGTTATGATACCTTGTTTCATGCTTCACTACGTATCTGTTTACTTTTCTCTGTTTTCTATTACTTGTGGGTGTCGTATTTATGTTATGCCATCCTGTTCCAAGCTTTACTATGTATTTGTGTAGTATTCCGTGTCTTGAGCCGGGGGTCTATCGAAAACAACCTTTCTACTTCTTTAGAGGTAGAGGTATGGACTGCGTACATCTTACCCTCCCCAGACCTCACTATGTGGGAATACACTGAGTTTGTTGTTGTTGTTGTTGTAATATAAATATATAATAGCAACCCTAATAACTAATAAGTAATAGCACACCACATACAACTAACAGTATACATTAGTCCAATAGTCGAACAATCGATCGAACCGTAGACCGCCGATGAGATCGTCGTCTGTACAACAACACCAGAGCCAACGACCAGACGACCATTGTGGGCTGCAGCGTGCAGTGCCGACTGTGGTCTTTCCGGCAGCGACCACTCTTCCGAGTTTCGATTGTTTATGCAAACTTATACATAATGAAGTTATATATTATGTTAAACTTATGGTTATATTATTTAGTTTCATCCATGTTGAGTTATTTATATGTGGAAATGAAAAATAGGTTTGAATTATTTTTTTAAAAAAAAAATCATTAATTTTAAATGTCTAGTCATAACAAAGAGAGGTTCACTACTTTAATCTTCAAAATCAAAATAAAAATCTGAAATAACCGAATCAAATTTGTAGAAATCGAACCAAACCGAATTTATTTCGGTTTGGTTACGGTTGTTATTTTTGTCAATACGAAAATCAAAAAACTGAACCGATATTAAACTATCAAACCGAACAAACCGAATGCCCAGCCCTAGACATACTGAAAACTTGCCTCTTGTACTGCTGTTACACTAATTAGCTAATAAGAATTGGAGATTGCCATGTCAGCAAATTCTGTTATAATTGACAATTAGTTGAACTAGTCACTGTTCATTACTGTTACATTGAGTTACTGTTCACACAAGGTAGTTGAGCTGATAGTTGGTTGAGAATTAGAGGGAATGAGTTAATTCTACAATTGTATATAAACTAGTGAAGTGTACAAGAGATTGATAATAATACAATTCATTGTTTTCTTCTCTAAAATCTCTCTTCTTCTCTTCTTAACTTTTGGGCTGTTCTGCAATAGTTCATTCCAAATCTTTGAATCTTCGGTGATTCAAGCTATTTGGGTAACATTGGTATCAAAGCTTCTCGTTCCTTGGAACAATGACGAAAAGTAATAGAGGAAATGATGGAGCAAGCAGTAGTGAAATGGGTGAACTAAGGGAGATGATGCAAAAAAATTTGACGGAGGTGGGAACTCTGGCAGGAGAAGTATCAAATCTCAAGGGATTGGATCAAGAAGTAATGGAAATTAGGGAGAAATTGGAGGTGAAAATCAAAGAGGTAAATCTCCTGAAATTATTCGAGAAAGAGAAGGCTTAAATGATGCACCTAGGCAATTTGATGAGAGGTCACAAAGGGAGAAAAGTACGGGCAGTTATAACAATCATCATTCTCAATTCTCAAGGTGGTCAAGATTGGAATTCTTGAAGTTTTCAGGAGAGGATTCGAGGTCATGGTTGTTCAAGGTGGATCAATTTTTCAATATGGAAAATGTTCCCATAGATGGGAGGGTAAATATGGTATCTGTGCAATTTGAGGGTGAAGCTGCCCAGTGGCACTTAACTTTCATGAAGTATAGACAGTACTTACATCCCCCAACATGGAGTGAGTATGCTATGGCTTTAGTTGAAAGATTTGGGTCAGACTATAATGATCCCATGGAAGAAATAAAGAAGGTGAAGCAAACTGGATCTGTGAAGGATTATCAGGCTATTTTTGAAAAAAATCTAACTAGAAAAATGCAACCAGCTGTTATCTTGGGGGGTTAAAGGATGAGTGGAATATTGTAGTAAAGATAGAAAATCCAAGGACCTTATCTTAAGTCTATAAATCAACAAGGATGCAAGAGGCATATTTGGAGGCTATGAAGCAACCTATTCAGAATTCTGTTCATAATTTCAGTCACAGTAGGAGGTATGATCAAAGGTTTCAAAGTAAACCACCTTTATTACCTACTCCTAATAGCAATGAAGTTGCACCAACATCTAGAAGGGTCAATAGGAGGACTTTGAGTCCTGAAGAAATGAATTAGAAGAGGTCCAAAGGGTTATGTTACTTTTGTAATGAGAAGTATGTATTTGGTCACAAGTCCAAAAACTTGAAACAATTGTATTTGATAGAGGTAGTAGAACATGAAGAAATAGAAAGCGAACATGAAGAAGAACCAGTAAATGATAATGAAGAACAACTGGAACTGATTAGGCCTAGCATATGGAAATCTCTGTTCATGCTCTTAATGGTTCATTAGGATTCCGGACATTAAGAGTGATTGGTTACCATTCAAAGAAACCTCTCCACATTTTGGTGGACACGGGTAGTTCACATAATTTCATTGATCCTAAGGTGGTAAAGGAGATGGGATGCCAAGTGACATCTACTACTCCTCAGGAAGTGACTGCAACTAATGGTAATAATATGCAAGTGAGTAAGATGCGCAAACTCTCTTGGTTGTTACAAGGGGTAGAGTTTTCAGCAGAATTTTTGCTCTTACCATTAGGGTCTTGTGGAGTGGTCTTAGGGGTGCAGTGGCTATTAACTCTCGGAGATATCAAGAGAATTTTCAGGATCTTACCATGGAGTTTTGGTACAAAGAAAGAAAGCATATTCTCAAAGGAGTAGACAGACAAATCAAAACCACAAGAGCTGGAAAGTTAGCGAAGATATCAGGTTTTGACTCTAAACTATACATGATTCAAGTTGTGCCTTCTATGACTAGTAAAGACCAATGTCATTCATTTGATGCTAAGGAAAACCTTGAGGGTGATTCTAGATTGATGAGTCTCTTACACAAGCATAAGACTTTGTTTGAAGAACCCCAACACTTGCCTCCATCTAGGGGAATACTTGATCATAGAATAGTGTTGTACAATAATACTGAACCTATAAACACGAGGCCTTATAGATATCCTTCTGTCAAGAAGGACATTATTGAAGGATTAGTTCAGCAGATGTTGGATCAAGGGGTGGTGCAACCTAGTAGTAGTCCATTTGCAACTCTAGTGGTATTGGTTAGCAAGAAAGATGGTACATGGAGGTTGTGTATCGATTATAGAGATCAGAACAAACAAACTGTCAAAAATAAGTTTCCAATTCCAATTGTTGAAGACTTGTTGGATGAGCTCGGGGGGTCTGTAATCTTTTATAATATTGAACTTAGATCTGGTTATCACCAGTTAAGGATGGCAATTGATGATATACCTAAAACAGCTTTCAGAACTTATTCTGGGTATTTTGAATATGTGGTTATACCTTTTGGGCTATCAAATGCACCTGCTTCATTTCAGGGATTGATGAATGTTGTATTCAAGCACTTCTTTAGGAGGCTTGTTCTTGTCTTCTTTGATGACATATTAATATATAACAAAAGTATAGATGAGCATCTATAGCACTTGAGTTATATTTTTGAGGTTATGCAACATCACCAACTGTTTGCTAAGCACTCCAAATGCTTCTTTGGAGTAAAAAGAATTGAGTATTTAGGTCATTTCATCACTCAAAAGAAAGTGTCTACAGACCCTTTGAAGATTGTTGCTGTAAGAAACTGGCCAACTCCAACAACTATTAAACAGTTGAGAGGTTTTCTGGGATTATCTGGGTACTATAGACTGTTTATTCAGGGCTTTGGGTCTATGTCAAGACCTTTAAATGATCTCCTAAAGAAGGATAAGTTCCAGTGAAATGATAAAGCTTCTAGGGCACTTACATAACTCAAGGATGCATTGACAAAAACACCTGTATTAGCCCTACCTGATATGACCAAATTGTTCATAGTGAAAACAAATGCTAGTGGAGTAGGGATTGGGGCTATACTAATGCAAGAAGGTCACCTCATTGCATTTATTAGTAAAGACCTTTCACCTAAACATGCAACATTATTAGTGTATGATAGAGAACTACTTGCTATTGTGCATGCTGTAACAAAGTGGTCATATTATCTGTTGAATCAGTAGTTTGTCATTAGAACATATCAAAAGGCTTTGAAGTATCTATTGGAGCAAAAACTACATACTAATTCACAATTACATTGGTTCACAAAACACATGTCCTTTGACTATGTAATTGAATATAAAAATAGTTTGGAAAACAAGGCATGGTTGATGCCTTGTCTAGGGTGCAGGGTGTTGAATTAATGACTTTGGCGCTCTCTAATACTAGTTCTGATGTTCACAAGCTATAGCAGCCAGCTGGGAAGGTGATCTTGCTTTGAAGCTTCTCATTATAGAGCTTATGGCAAATCCAAATTTCCATAAACAATTTACTTGGCATCATAATCAACTCAAAAGGAAAAGAAAGTTGGTGATATTATTTCCTTTTGGCAGTCATCTGCTCAAGGAGGACATTCAAGTGTGGAAGCTACTCTTAAGAGACTGTTAACTCTTTTCTACTGGAAGGGTATTAGAGATGGTGTGAAGTTGTTTGTCCAGAGGTGTGATACTTGTCAGAAGAATAAGGCTGATTTAGCTGCTTACCCTGGCCTACTACAACCATTGCCCATTCCTGAGGTCGTTTGGTCCCAAATCAGCTTAGATTTTATTGATGGTCTGCCTAAATTCAAAGGATATGAAGTCATTCTAGTGGTTGTGGATAGAGTCAGTAAATATGCTCATTTTATACCTCTGAAGCACCCTTATACTGCTCAGTCTGTAGCTGAAGTATTCATGGATACAGTGGTTAAGTTACATAGACTACCTGATGCCATAACTAGTGACAGAGATGCTATTTTCCTCAGCAATTTTTGGCAAGAGTTATTCAATCTACAAGGAGTTCAGTTGCACACTTCCCCAGCATATCACCCTCAGTCTGATGGTCAAACTGAAGTGCTGAATAGAAGCTTAGAGACTTACTTAAGATGTTTTTGTAGTGAAGAACCTCATACTTGGTTCTCTTGCCTAGCTATGGCTGAATACTGGTACAATACCTGTTTCCATAGTGCTATTCAAACGACTCCCTACGAGGCAATTTATGGAAGGCAACCTCCCTTACATTTACCTTATTTACCTGGTGAATCAGCTTTTACTGGGGTGGATGCTACCTTGCTTAATAGAGAGATGAAGTTAGACCTGTTAAAACACCACTTGAGGAGGGCTTAATTGAGAATGAAACAACAAGCAGATTTGCATAGAAGTGACAGAGTTTTTGAGGTTGGTGACTGGGTGTATTTCAAGATTCATCCCTATAAACAAACTACTGTTTCTGGGCATTCCTTCCATAAGTTGGCTGCCAAGTACTATGGGCCATTTCAAATTTTAAAGAAGGTGGGATCAGTGGCTTACACTCTTGCTTTTCCTGACACTATTAAGATCCATCCCACTGTCCATGTGTCCTTGTTAAAAAAGTATTTTGCATTGCCTGCTCAAATTTCACTACTCCTGTCCTTGACATTGCTCATCCTCTTTGTCCCAATCCTGAAAGTATTCTTTAGAGGAGAATGATCAAGAAAGGTGGAAAGGCTGTGGCACAAGTTCTAGTAAAATGGGAAGGCTTGCCGGCTGATGATGCTAGCTGGGAGTTCTATCAGGCCTTGAAAGTCAGATTTCTTCATTTTGATCCTTGAGGACAAGGATCTATTTCGGGGAGGGAGTATTGTTACACTAATTAGCTAATCAGAATTGGAGATTGCCATGTCAGCAAATTCTGTTATAACTGACAGTTAGTTGAACTAGTCACTGTTCATTACTATTACATTGAGTTACTGTTCACACAAGGTAGTTGAGCTGATAGTTAGCTGAGAATTAGAGGGAATGAGTCAATTCTACAATCGTATATAAACTAGTGAAGTGTACAAGAGATTGATAATAATACAATTCGTTGCTTTCTTCTCTAAAATCTCTCTTCTTAACTTTTGGGCTGTTGCGCAATAGCTCATTCCAAATCCTTGAATCTTCGGTGATTCAAGCTATTTGGGTAACAATTGCATTACATCAATGTTGATATCAAAACCAAATGTTTTACCCTTTCTAAGAGAAGTCGTCACAGATACTGATTGAACTGACGTTAGCATGCAGAATTATGAATCGAAGTTCTAGGTATCTAATATACATTCCTAGAAATACTCCCTCTTTCCCTTGCCTTCTTTAAGAATCTTATTCTCCTATCGGCTGGACAAAATCCACGAGGCCATGAGAAAGATATTAGCCTCTTATCAGATATAGTTCAACTAAACAAAATTACAAAAAAAAATAAAAAATAAAAAATTAAGCGCATCTCTAATGCTTTACAATTTGATGCCAACAAGTCAAGAACATAAAAACATCACATCTCAGATATTCCTAAGTATCAGATTTCCAGCGATTCCACAGACTAAAACATTGCAGCATAAAGCACAGTCACTAGATCTAACAGGTTTTGTATAAAATGCATAGAAACTAAAGGTGCCTGGTACAGACATAATTAACTATTGCATTCTGCTATTTCAATAGGAGAAACTGTATTTGTTGATAGGTATACGATTATAACAGACGACACACCATAATACAAGTAAACCAACAAGGGGAAGTACACACTTGTTTGATTGGATATTACTGACCTGAAACAAAGCAAGAGCCTTACACACCCGAGTTGACTCCTTCATAGATAGCTTTGAGGGTGACAACTTATGATACACTCCTATGACATCCTGAAATTAATAATAAGAGAAACATTAAATAAACAAAAATGATCATTTGACATTTGTTGCTTGTCTTTGAGCAAAACAAAATCAAAACCTGTGAAAGTCAAAATAACTTAAAACTCTTAGACGAGATGGTCACCAAAATTGATCATAAGATTATCCAAAATAATTTAAATCCACAAAAATTAAAAGAGGTATATATACCAGCAAAAGCATGTAAACTGCACTGTAGGAGTTCCACAAGAGCGGAGCTAAATCTTTGCATGTATGAAGCTTCTGAAATATAAAAGAACCAACTCAGAATCTGATAATTACTAGCACTTTTACAAGGTTAAGAAAAAAAGGACTACAGTGTGGTTTGCCAAGCTCTCAAAATCAGCTTATTTCAAAAAGTGTCTTTTTATCAAAAATATTTATCGAATAACTATTATAAAGAGTAGCTGCATGTGTTCAGCTAATCAATTTGGAAAATACTTTTGCCAATATTAGAGTAACAATTTATGCTTGACTAAGGTTCTGAAGTAATTTTGCTTTTGGAAAATAGCTCCGTCACTTGTTACTACTCAAAAATACTTGTATTTACCTAAACAGCTTGACCAAACAGTCAATTCTCTGGAACAAGCATTTTCTTTAAAGAAAAAAAGCACTTCTGACACAGGAAACTTGGCCAAACAAGTAATTTAATATTTACTCTATTATTTAAGTTATATACAATTTTTTCAAAAAACGTTTAATTTGTAGCCAATATTGGCTTATTTTAGACAAAACCCACTATATATGGCCTTATAGAGTACTGTGCCAGCTGCTGACGAAAACATATATCATGTTTGATATGTTTCCAATTTTACAAGATGATTTGATCACCGTTAATGAAGGAAATGTTTAATGTTTTTTCTTTTCTTTCATTTTATGATAGATGACTTAAGGATGGTTATTTTATATAGAGGATTGGGTATCAGAACTTGAAGTTGAAAGCGAAATTTCTGATGAATATTTTAAGATATTTTATTGGAGCTCGTATGTTATAACTTTTTAAATTATATTCGTGAGTCTAGAATTTAACTTGAAGTAACTAAACTTACAAAAACTATAAACTTCGGTTATGCATGAAGTACGGGTCCTCAAATTGGTTATTTATGCAATGTCCCTTACGTAAGCTTTGCTTGTGTGGTCAGTCTAGCACAACTCACTAGTTGGATGATGATATTATATTATTTTCAGCTCATTTAAAATTATGGTCAAACAAAAGAAAGGGATTTCTTTTCTATAGGTAGAGAAATAGGACATTATCTCGTTTAGCAAGATTTTGGGTATTCAAAGAGTATAGAGTTTTTAAACCAAAATTTATACAAAAGTGGTCAAAACATACTGTTTACATACAAGTTGTTGTTGTTTAAGTTTTATAGTGTCAGGTAACTTACATACAATATACATAAAAATTTTATTGTATACAAGTTCGGTCAAAACAACATACAACTTATATACAATTATGTTGTTGTTTGTATGTTATTTGTCGATGAATTTAGTTTGTATATCATGTGTTTGTCATTGTATACTACTTATTTATGTCTTCCTCTTCGAGCTTCAACATGAAATTTCAACAAAAAACAACTCCTTCAATCAAAATTGAGATATAAACTTCGAAGGATATTATCAATGATTTCTGAACAACTCCCAATAACGATTTCGCTAAAACTCACTTTGATTTCAAAGCTTCAGAATGAATGATTGTCAATGGACCTTTTCAACAGAGTTCAAATTCGGCAAAATAAATAGTAGGTGCACTATTTTAAGTGTGAATTCCTTATTTCAAATCATTTAACTTGAATTTGAGATAAGAGTAGAATTTAGAATTTAGTTTTGAAATGATATGGTTGAAGACTGATTTTAACTGAATTTGTTCAAGACCTACTTGCTGGGTCCTTTGGAATTGTAATCGACACTTAACAACTCAGGTTATTGGAACTTAAAATTGAGAAGATTTAAGTCAAAATCCTCAATTTGTATACAATTGACAAATATATTTATGTTTGATAATTAAATGGGAATTTCCCTAATATTAATAATTAGGTTTATAATTTTACATGTATAGACTAAATCTCAAAAAGTATTTGTACTTAATAACAATGTCGTTATGTTGAAAAAGATAGATGATTGTGCTGATGTTACTCAAGGATTGCATTGAGAATCAGTGAAGCGTCATAAAAATGACATCATTGTAAAAATGAACAAAATTAAATAGATTTTTTCTCTTTAGAACATACCCTTAGACTAGCCTACACTGTGCTTAATTAGGGTTTTTATGTTCTAATAATTTACAAACATTTTCAAATAAAAGTCGATTGAACATAGGCTGAAGTTTACATCATGCCCATTTAGGATGCATATGACATATCTAATAACATATAAAAAGAAAAATAATTATATCACCTGAGATTTTACAAACTACTGTACATTAACCACCCAATGACCACCATGTACAAGATAAAAATACATAACAAATGAATATACAAAAGTTAACACATAGGCGAAATGTACATTTATATAACAAAAAACAAGCAAAATGCATAATGTACCTTGATGAGTAATTGATCAATGGCATCTTCACGATGCTTAACATCATGAAGTAACAACACCAATTGATTTGGAGTGAGATAACCTAAATCAGAAAGTATTTGTTGTGTAACCACAGTAGAATAAGTAGAAGAAGAAGTCTTGCATAAGGATGGTGTAGAGGGCGACGATGGCGATGTAGTATCCGAAAATGGTGACTCTGGAAGATTCTCCATTTAAAATTTTTAAAGAAAAAAAATCTTTCCTTCCTAAAACTTTCCAAATAAGAATGGTGACTAAAACGAGACGTCTGCTTTTGTTTTTGTAGTGAAAGCAAAAGAAACTTTTGTTCGCCTTTGAAAGAGAACGAAGTAGGAGCTAGACAAATGTACCTACCTTTATAAGGTCGTCTTTTGGACCTCCGAGTAGGGGTGTCTAACGGGCCGGGCCGGGCCAACCCGGAACCGGCCCTCCCATTTTACCCGGGTTCCGGGCCGGTTCCGGGCCGGGTTTGGCATTAACCGGGCCGGGCCGGGCCAAACAGTAAAAAAATTAAAACCCACCCGGACCCGGCCCACTAAACCCAATCCGGTCAAACCCACCAAGACCCGGTCAAACCCGGTTAAAAACCGATCAAACCCGTTTAAAAAATAAATAAAAAATCCAATATACACTATATACACTCCAATATACAACATATATTTTTAAAAAAATATATAAAGTATAAACAATTACACATATATACGTACCATTCAATATATAATTATATATGACTATACGTACTACTTTAAATAAAACATTTGTTATAATAGTATAATATATATATATATACTAATTTATAAAACATATACACATGTATACGTTAAATATATACTACTTTAGAAGATATATACACATATATATGCACCATTCAATATATATGTACTACTTTAAATAAAATATATACTACAATATAGTGATATACATATATATATATACAATAATATGTATATATATATAGTTACATACTAATTTATAAAACATATACACTTGTATACTTTAAAGATATACGTCTATAGAAGATATATACACATATATACGCACCATTCAAAAGATATGTACTACTTTAAAAAAAGTATATACTACAATATATATACTAATTTATAAAACATAAAGTAATGTATACGTTAAATATACACGTCTATAGAAGATCTATTCACATATATACACTCTATTCTATGTATATGTAATACTTTAAATGAGATATATGCAATATATATACATTACAATATATATTTGTATAGTTATATACTAATTTATAAAATATATACACATGTATACGTTAAATATACACGTCTATAGAAGATCTATTCACATATATACACTCTATTCTATGTATATGTAATACTTTAAACGAAATATACTATAATGTATATACATTACAATATATATTTGTATAGTTATATACTAATTTATAAAACATATACGCATGTATACATTAAATATACACTTCTATAGAAGATATATACACGTGTATACGCACCATTAAATGTATATATACTACTACTTATAAAATATACTACATTATATATACATTACAATATGTATAGATATACTTATATACTAATTTATAAAACATATACACATGTATACGTTAAATATACACTTCTATAGAAGATATATGCACAAATATTCAAAATTTATTCAAAAAAAAATAAAAAACAACGACTAAGGACTGAATGAATTTGGGGAATTTTATTGATTGCAAAATGATCCAAAATTTATAATTTGCATGAATGAAAAATCTATAAATTATGCATCATTTTTTCCAACTCATTCATGTTAATATTAATGGGAACTTGCATAGGATAATCAAAGTCAACGGGGGCAAAACCATGCATTGGACTTGATTCTGCTGAGTTCTCCCGTGAAGTCATAATTTCTTCTAGTTTCAGCTCGTCGCTCGGCTCCGGTTCCATTCCTTGGTTTCTTCTTTCCGCTCTAATCCAATCTCTGAGGTAAACTAGAACATTCATTGCATTGCTTCCCAATGAGTGTCGGTTGTCTCCAAGCTGCTGTCGTCCCTGACTGAAGGCGCTCTCTGATGCAACGGTTGACATTGGAACATTCAAGATATCTCTAGCTAATCTTGAAAGCACAGGATATTGTGATTCATTATTCCTCCACCAATCCAGCGTGTTGATCCGTCGTCTGCGATCCTCTGGTGCCGTCCGAAGATAATATTTCAGCTCTTCCCGATAAGTTGATGTGTAAGTTCTCTCATCAACACTGTTCCAACAATTTAAATCATAAAACGAATCAGAAAAACCACTATGTGCCGGCCTTTTAGAAGATGATGGATCCTCGGGAGGATGAGGAGCGACAGTTGGAGTGATATTTGTAGGTACGGCTGAATCAAATAAATCAGCATAGTGATTATATAATTTTTCTATATAATCTTTTGCATCAGCCGTAGCCGTCCACAAATCAGGCTGTACTTGTTCAGAATCATGGTTAGTATTTATTTCTAAGTTAGTATAAATAAGAGTACTAAAGTGACACATATTATTATATTTCATGCACGGATTTAGCATAGCACCAACCAAGTAAATAGGGGGAATCGGGAAAAAATATTTTTTAAATTTTGTAAACATGGCGCCAACAGCTTCTTTATAACCTTCTTTATTTTTATATTGTTGGAGCAAACCAGAAATATCGGCTATATATGCCAAAATATTACAAACAGTAGGATAGTAAGAACCGGAAAATTCAACCGTAGCTACATAAAATTTTTCTAAAAACATAACAAGATCATTAATTACAACCCAATCAGAATTATGTAGCATGCAATCAGCAGAATCAGCAAATGAACCGCAATGTTGGTTAAAAGCTAGTGTAATAGGAATTCTATATTTATAACAAGTTTTTAAAAATTCATACGTAGAATTCCATCTAGTATCAATTTCCTCAGGCATCAAAATCGGTGTAAGTCCATTTTCTTGACATTTAACTTTAAATTCTCTAATTCTCGATCTACGATTATTTCCTTGAATAAAACCAACGGCAAGACGAATTTTTTCAATATAAAGCTCAAAAAACTCAAGACCATCTTTTACAATTAAATTATATATATGACATGCACACTTAATATGAAAAATTTCAGGCAAGGACGGAGATAGCGTAGATTTTATTTTTGTTATAGCAGTCTTGTTGTTAGAAGCATTATCAAAAGCAATACATAAAATTTTATTTTCTATACCATAGTATCCGACAATTTTAACAATAGAATCAGCAATAAATTGTCCAGTATGTTTACGATCTTCATCATATAAAAAAGCAAGAATACGTTTTTGCATCACGAAATTACTATCCATCCAATGACAAGTAACGGTTAAATAATCATTTTTATTTACAGCACGACCAAGATCAGAAGTTAGGGACAATCTACATTGAATATTTTTTAACAATGTTGATAAATAAAAACAATATTGTGAATGGAGTCTAAAAATATCAGACCGACAAGTAGTTCTAGGAATACCATTAAACATAGGATTATAAATTGCTTGTATATAACGAATAAAAGCATCAGAAGAAGGAAAACTAAAAGGCAAACAACCCACAACTACCATTTTAGCTATTTCTTTCCTGTCCCTCAATTTATTATACTTTTTCGCTACTTGACCGGTTGTTGGGTCCATTCAAGTTTGCGTTGACCCACCAACATCCCCACCAACTTTTGCAATATTTAACTCTCTTTTGTGATCTTCATCTATATGTCTCATTAACGTACCCGTACCCCCTTGCTTGCCTCCACTTCTATGCTTATATATTTGTTGACAAATATTGCACTGCACCTCAATATCTGATATACGTTCAAAAAATTGTCATGCAATACTAGTTCTTTTACGAGGTTTTGGGGCACTGGGAGGACGGGAAGGGAGATTAACTGATTCAGATCTAACGTTAGCATCTCCTACTGCGGGTGTTTCAGCAATATTTTCATTATCTTCGTCTAAATTAACTGCATCTACTTCATTTTCTTCTTCTATACCATAATTTTCCTGAGCTTCTACATAATCTATATCGTGAGCACCTACACCTATTTCTTCCTCAAAAGGTGTACCAAGCGGTATCGGAGGCGAAGGCACACGGGTATATCTATTATTTGAACTACCTCTACCACTAGTAATTCGCTTTTTACTACCACTACCGCTTCCGGGACAAAAAATTTTAACACCTTTAGCAGCGAGGTTTTTTAATTTATCCATAATATAAATTAAATTAAACTAAAAATATTCAAGATACACAAATATAATAAAATTAAATAATAAACAATTAATACAATAAATAAAAATTAAACGTAAGAGATGGAACGACAATACCAAATTTTGAAAGTATCCGAAGATTGCGACTTTGGAAACTTCCGCTCGTACTTTGTAAACGAAAATTAAAAAATTAAAGTGAACACTTTAAGAAATTAAATATATTGAATATTAGAGAATTGAGAATTGAGATTTGAGAGAGTGAAAAATTGTGTGAAAAATGATTTGAAGTTGTAGGGTATTTATAGATTTTTTTTGGGGATTAAAAAATATTTTTTAAAGTTTTTTTTTTTTTTTTTTTAATTAAATGGGCCCAAACTAGCCGTTTGGACCCAAAAACGGCTATATAGCCGTTGGGCCAACGGCTAGTTGGCCCAAAATTAATTTTTTTTTTATTTTTTTTATATTTCGGGCCGGGCCGGGCCGGTTAACCGGCGGGCCTGGACCGGGCTTGGTCCGGGCCGGATTAACCGGGCCCATTTAAAAAAAAAACCGGCCCGAGACCCGAAACCCTTAAGCCCTAGGGCTTACCGGGCCGGGTCAAACGGGGCCGGGTTAGCTAATAGGGCCGGGTCGGACCGGGTCAACCCGGCCCGTTTGACACCCTTACCTCCGAGTGTATTAATTTTGACTTTCTTTGTTTACGAAGATTCTTGTAATTATCGGAGAAAGTTGACTGTTACTATTTACTATCCTATCCCTTCCGATATAAATGACACTCTTTATGTTTTACATAATTTTAAGTTGCTGATATTATTTTACTAAATAGTTTTAAGTTCTATATCTAATAGGGTTAAATAGTATTGTAATTTTTAAAAGCCAACTACACGTATAATGTTTTTGTGATGGAGGGTGTTTGACTAGTGCCTCCTAATTATCTCTCTATTCTATTTTCATTATTTATCTTTCTTATTAAAATTCTTTTTAAACTTATATGTTTTGTGAATAGCTTTAAAGACATTTTAGTCATTTTAATTGAAGAATTGCTCATCAATACCTTTTTACCAAACTCATTAATTGTTTAGTATCAATTTGAACATTCTATCTAAACATGTAGCTACTTATTAATAAAATCAATTTCAATACGTGATGTTTATGAGCTAATTTTAATTAGTTAACCCAAACGGACTCATAGCACGTGTATCATATATATGTTGGAAAAATTAAAATGTAGAAAAAATAATTTTAGATAAGTTAAGCACCAAATTAAATTAGCTCTAATTAACAAGACCTTTTAAAAAAATTGTTCCCATCTTAAATTATCTATTGTTTTTTTT
This sequence comes from Capsicum pubescens, assembly GCA_030864215.1. NCBI lineage: Eukaryota > Viridiplantae > Streptophyta > Magnoliopsida > Solanales > Solanaceae > Capsicum > Capsicum pubescens. The sequence goes on along the minus strand of CM061544.1, from coordinate 272,778,947 downwards.
TCTTTTAATATTAATAAGCATAGAGTTTTGATTATCTTATCCTAATAGTAAATGTCCAATTAAAAAAAACATATGTTCAACATTGATCAATTTTTTCTCCTTTTTGGTCTCTCACTTGATTTCAAGAGAGTGAGCATACTTTCTGTGCCAAATAGAGCCGTCAATATGGGTCAAGGCTCGGTGGATCAGCCCAGCCCGACCTGTAATTTGATGGGATGGGTTTCAATTTTTGCAGTCCATTTAAGAACAAGGCTTTTTAGCCCGGCACGGATAAGCTCATGGCCCGTTAGGCTTGAGGAATGTGGGTTGGGCTAGCTTGTGGGCCGGCCTGTCAGTCAAATAATAAATAATTTAAAAGTAAATAAAATACTGAAAAATAATAAAAGAGTTAAAAAACAATCAAGTCTAATGATGACCATTGATCGGTTCCATTAACAAAGAAAATGGAAACTGAAAAGTTTCCTGCTTTCGTATCTAATAAATAATAAAATAATTAAATATCTACCACTAAAACATAAAGAGTACATTGTGCTCTTCACTTTCCTAATTTCCTTAGTTCAGCTAGCCGCCTCCACTATATCTCCCTCAATGCGCCATCGACTTTCAACCGTGATGTTTCCGATTGAGTAGTGCCACCTCTTCGTTTTCTTCCTACTTTGGGTGATTCGAGCTCTGGCTCCCTTTTGATTAACAAACATTAATACTATGTGTTATTGTGTGATAAATATTTATGTTTATTAACAGTGTAAAATTAAATTATAAAATATTATTTTTTAAAAAGTGGGTTGGCCCGTGAGGCCCGCAGCCCACAGGGTAATAGCGCGGATTTGGTGTTTTTTGGTCCGTCATTTAAATGGGCCAGTCCGACCTGACCCGTCAAACTCAAAGCTCGTATGGGCTAACCCAAATAGGCTGGACCAACCCGTATTGACAGCTCTAGTGCCAAATCAGTACCAAAGGAGATATTTATTATATTTTAAAATAGTTTAGAGATAATAGAACCCCAAATAGTTAAGTTGTGTCCCTCAGATTTTGCCTAGAGTTTAAAGTGATACTTGTGTCTTTTCCCAAATATTTATTCTATTGAAGTGTTTCTAGTACAGTCAAATTCTCTATACAGTCAGTTCGATATGACGACATTTCACTATAGCGATCCGATTTTCTCCAGAATTGATTCTTGATGTTATACTTTACTTCTATATAACAGTATTCTACCTATGATAGCAATGTCGTTTAGTATAGTAGCATACCCTCTATAAAATTACCTCTTTATAATAGCATACTCATAAATTATGTAATAATGTTTTGTAAGAAATATATTGTATACAAAAGAAAATATCAAAATATTTATGATAATCATCATTAATGTTATCCATGCAATAAATTTGAAGTACGAATATTTAATTTAAAGAAAAAAATTGTGTTTAAATATGCACATCAGTTATTTCATAAAGTCATTAGGAAAAGATTACTAATGTTTGTCTTTTTTATATTCACGCTCTTTCTAATTTTGTATATTTTTATTTACTAATTTAAACGCACACGCCTCACACATGTAGCCCATCAATTATTTAAAATAAAAATTTAGTAACTATTATTAGCTAATTTCAAAATCATAAATATTAAGAAAATAGTAGATTATAATTTTGGTTAATGTAAATTTTATTCTTAAAGAATAAAATAGTTGAGAACAATATTTCGTGACAGGACTTTATGCTCTTATAGAATGCATATTGATGAAAATAAATATTGAATGAACTTTATACCATAAAAAGTTACAATATTTATTAAACAAATATTATTTGGTGTTTCATAAAATGATAATAAAAGTTAAGTTGATAGTCACGCAAGTCTTCTCGCAACGAAAACCAAAAAATTGTTTTTTAATTGTGGTATATAATTTAAATAAGAAAAGGATTTGTATAAAAATTTTAATCAATTTTAAACTCCTTAATAATTTAATTATTACCAATATCATTAAATAATAATTGAAGGAAAAAAGTGAAAAGCCGATTTTGTCCAAAGAAAAGACTTTTAACGAAGGAAAAAAAGTTTAAACAATATTTCTAAAGAACTTCACACTTTTAATATAGTATAGATAACAACTGAATGAGATCTGAATATCAAATGTCAGTATACATATAGATATGTTAGTATACATATATAAAAATACCTTTGTATAATAGTCATGAAATTTCAGACAAACACTGGCACAATAGAAAGGTTTGACTATATTAAAAAATAATTACTATTAAAGAAAAAATAGGAGAAAATAATTAATTATCTTAAACTTTTAAAATAATAAATAATTTGAAATAATTACAATAGTTTTAAAAATGACGATACATGAGTTGAAATGACAGGCATAACAACTTAGTAACTCATCTGGACAAAATAGATAGTTGCCACACATTCAACCACTCATTCATTTTTACACCCATTCTCATAAATATAATCCCACAATAATCTGAGATAAGTTCGCTTGACTTTCAATTAATGCACATAGTGTGTATATTATTGAAGCAAGAAAACATTCACTACGTCATTTTTTCCCTTGCTTCTACATTATATATCTTTATTGTGATTCAAGAAATAAGAATTATTTCTTCCAGGGTATATTCTATGTTGGGTCTTCATTTATGGCCAAGGATTGATACATAATTTCATAATGGGTAACAATATTTAAGAGAAAATATGTGTACCAAGTTTACTCTGACCACCGCAAAGGAATATAACACCAATAATGTCATGTCCTTCTTAGTGAAATGTAGAAATTTCTATATTTGAATCATTCTACCCTTTTTGATAGTTGCTACGTGTTGATTTTTAAGAGTCGGGATTGTTGACACATTTTTCAAGACCTTTCGAAAGGTTTTAGGTGAGTTTGAGGCTTTAAGAGCCAATATAGGTGAGTTTGAGGCTTTAAGAGCCAATAGTTGACTTCAGTAAATATTTCTTGATCTAAGTGTCGGATGTTAATTTGGACTGCACCAACAGATCCGGTATATCGATTTGGGTTAGTAGCGTGGTTGGTTCGATTCCGAGACCTTTATATCTCATTTTGATCCTTCATTTAGAAAATAGTAGAATAGGATCCGAGGGTTAATTTTGTAAAAATAATCTTTTTTTTTTTAAAATCAGATGTCGCCATTGAGTCTGAAACGTCGAAATTTGTCTATTAGCATAGTTCATTTGTACTCATGAGATTCCAAACGAATTTTGAGGGTCCGATTGAAAACTTAGTCTTTTAGCTAAGATGCTAGTGCAAGGCATCAGCTGGTGCAACCGCTTAAGCACCAATGGGACACTAAAGAAAAGTCCGCTTAAGCTCCCAAGGTCGCTTTAATGGTGCCCACTCGCTTTAGTGGTCATTTAGCTGCTAAAGTGGCCAACTTGAATATAAATCCTTTTCCACAAATTTTCACCATTTTTGGACCTTTGAGCTTTGAGTTTGGGTGATTTTTAGGGTTTTCCTCACCATTTGTGCTTGGATAAGCTCCAAAACTTTATTCCCATTACTTTTCATCGATATATAATCACTCTATAATCATGATTTTAAAATAAAAATTTGGGGGTTTTACCAATAACGGTTTAAAAAGGGATTTTTCTTCGATTTGGACCTTATTTTTAAACCTGTTTTCGTGTGAGTTTCTCCTGTAGACTCCTATAGCATTGAAAAATGTGTTTTTAAATCCAAATTTCAGTTCTACACCTTTCTTTTTTCAAATTCATTTTTCGAATCCATTTTGGACCCATTTTAAATAGGATCAATATGGATATCATTAGTTTTTTTTTACTTGTAGATGTCATCTTTGAATAGATTGAATGTGTTTGGTGTTGATTCTAGGAAGTCGAGCTTTCAATTGAGGCTTTGGATGGTGTTTGAGCTTGCAGATCTTTATTTAAGGCAAGTTGAGGTGTACCTTGACTTTTTTCAATTTGTTTGTGTTATATGCTTGTTTGTTTGTATATTGTGATTCGCTTAGGATTGGGGATCCTGCTTAGGTGATATAGCGAGTATCTCCGTGGATATCAGAGTCTTTTGATGGATTGTAATTAGATTACTATCTTGATTAGTTAATATTACTAGTAATTATTCTTAGAGTAGGTTGTAGATAGATACTTAGTGTTTTGAATAATTTATATTTGATGCCTATTATAAAGCTTGAATCTTATGTAGCGGACCTTATTGTGATGATTGGGGTTTAGTGACCTCTAGGGGACAATTATGTCATTTGATAGTGACGAAAGTCGAGTTTCAGAAAATACTTAGTGTATAAATGGATTTGTATTTGTAGATGGGACTTAGTGTATGGAACAAATTGGGTTTGGCTAGTTTGATGATATATTATTATCAGGATTGTTGTTTATTTTGTGTTGCCCATGCGAAGCTTATGTGAACATATTTATGGACTTGAGTAACTAATGTATACCCGAGTGTGAGATTATATGCTATTGCTTGTTGATTTGAGAGGATATATTATTGTGATGCCCGAGTGGGGGCTTAACTTGATATTATTGGTCATGTTTGTGCATTAAATTCCTTAATTATTATTATGTGGCCCGACTAGGGGCTTGATTTGTCATCATAGGCCTTGTTCGTGTATTAAAATGCCTCATATATTATTGTGTCGCTAGAGTGACGACTTGACTTGACATTATAGGCCTTAATTGAGCATTTAATTACATTATCATTAAAGTGATGCCTGACTAGGGGGTTGAAAATAATATTATTAATGACTACATGACTATTTACTTTAGTGGTGCCAAGTAAAAAATTGATATCATGAATTATTGATATATTGAGTTGATTCTGAGCTCACTTATATATGTATTGAATGGATTTTGATCTTCATACTGATTGGTTGTGAGCATTACGTCCTTATATCACACATGCATATTCATGAGACATTGTTACCTCAGAGCATTCTGAATTTATTGTAAGAAAATGAGACACCTTATAAAACGCCTACACCGAGGGATGTTCTAGTAAGGTTTATTTGAGATATGCGAGTAAGATTATATAAGTATATGGATTGCGAATATAGAAAGTCATGCGATGATTTTCACTATTCATCATTATTCCCATCACTATCATTTCATTGCATTGCATTATTTGCGTTGCATTATATATCTTGGTTTGGTTTGATACTATATTCGTATTTACTTTTGTATTGTTTTTCCGTCTTAGAACCTTATTTGTGATATTGTGTTTGAGTATTTATTTCGTTTCATTAAATTTTCTTATATCTTCTTATACTGATTAAGAGGCTGAGATATTATGAGACTTGGAGTATGACCGTGACTTCATAGGAGAGATAGTTGTGTAGCACCTTTTTGGTAGCATGAGATACACTCATATATATGTACATTTACTCAGTTTTTAACCCATATTAGTTGATTGATTATATTTGATTAAGCATGTTATATCTTGTTAGCGAGTCTTCTTCATAATAGTGAGTTTTCTTTATAAATAAATTTCCTCATTTGTTAATCATGAATGGAATAGTATTGACTTACCTAGAGTAAAGTGCCCACCCTTTATTCTTTTGGTAAATCTGGTGACTGTTGTGTTGGATTACCTTGATAGGATAAAGTGATATATTTGCGGGTTATAGATATGTAACACCCCGTTTTTTTTTTCCTAAAATTTTTTGAAACTTTATCCTCACTTTCTTGACTACGACTTACCCTTACGAAGTCATAGGGAGTCTTGACGGGTCCTAGGGACCCAATCATAACCTCAACAGCGTGTGTGATAAAGTTCTGCTCTGAGTACGAGTGGCTCACTGAGAGTCGTAAGGACTCTTTACGAGCCATTAGGTGTAAATCATAGGATGTCCAGTTTTTTCCCCTAAGGGGTTCTGTGTTGACTACGCCTGGACCCTATGAGTCGTAGGGTCTTATTACGAGTCATAGTAGTTCTGTTATAGGGTCAACAGTGCGTGGGTGCCCTGAAAACTGTCTTGGCTATGACTCATAGTGACGAGTCGTAATGAAACCTTACTAGTCGTATAGTGACCCGTAGTCACTGACGACTAGATTCCAATTTTTAAATTGAGGGCACTTCGGAAAATTTCCTCCTTACCCAATCTTAAGAGGGGTTATTTCTCATTTAAAACGTAATGAAACACTTTCAAAACTTTCTCAAATCTCTCAAGCATAATACTTTGGGTTTCCCAGAAGTAGGTCATCCAAGGGCTCAAGGTTGGAATTCTCTCCATAAACTTGAATATTTCAGGCATGTTACTCTTCCCTAATTGCTAATTTGTTAAAAGCATATGTTTTAAAGTGTTGTTCATATGGTATTGATAATGGTTTTGAAACATGGGTTGAGGATTTTGAATGCTTGTTGTTGAATAATGTTTTTCCATGGTTTACATATGATTGATTGTTCATGCTTTAATTATGGTTTTGAATGTGTGGGGTGCATGGGTATGGTGAATAAATAAGAGGATTATGATTTACTCAAACTTGTGACTTTTGAAGTAGTTATGACCTCAACCCCATATTGTGAAATTGATTTTGAATATGAAAAGTATGCATATCAAACTACTCATGAACTATTGCATAATGTGAAAAATCATTGAAGCATAATGATTTTTGAATTGAACCTTAAGTGGTTGTGTAATTCCCCAAGCTAATGTATAATTTAACCAAGGGGGTTGTGAATTTCCCTAGTGATGATAATTGATTTGGCATGTTGATGTTACCTTACAAGTATAGTTGGTATGACGATACCAACAATGTATGCCTTAATGTGTATCGTAGTTCAATAAATAGGAATGTGTGATAATTGTTTTAATTAGGTTTTAATGAGGGTTGTGTAGCTGATTCGTGAATGTGGAGGTCCCGAGGGACCAACACTGGAAACCGCAATTACCGATACGAGGGTCTATATGATTGGGTGGTTTGAGTCCTCCTTATTATTATCACATGATTGGAAGGTTCGAATCTCCCACATTATATTACATAATTTGGTGCTTGTGTCACCTTGATATGCCGGGAGGTTTGATTCTCCCATAGTGCATATGTATATCCTCTTGTTCGTGCGGCCACACGCACTAGGGCCGTACCAGCTAGGGTAGAGCTGGGCCCATATAGCCCGTGGGTGCCATCTTATGTTATAACGGTTGAGCTATACAATCCAGGCTAAAGTTTTTAAATTACATGCTAAGCCTTGTTCCCTACCCTAGTACGTGAAGTATTTATATGTATTTGCATACGATTATATGTATTAAATTTTGGGTTGGTTTTGAATTGATATTCATGGCATTATTTCATTTCCTATCCCTGAGTTAGATGCTAGCTCTCCAACTATTAATCATCTCCGGACGTTGTATCCCCACGTGATGTAGGCACCAGAGATACCTCTACTTTTTCTGCGTAGAGTTAGATGGATCAGCTCGGTTTGTCAGTTTGTTATGGTGAAGTGGTGAGCTTCTATTCTCCAAAAGACTTAGACATTTTATTCGTTATTATCATAGATTAAAATTAAGAGTTTTCACTATCATTTTCATTGTCATCTGTCAGAGTCAGGGACATGTCTCGACAGAGACTAGTTTTGGTTATCGGCCATAGACTTACTTTTTATTCTTTAATTTTACTTTGTGTTATGTTGTAATATGTTTGGAATTTATCCAACGTTGGGGATGTTGTGTTCGATTGGTTAGGTGCAAGGGGTGGTCTCCGTTCCATATGGGACTTGAGATGCCCGTCACGGCCAAGTCCTGGTTTGGGTCGTGATACAGATGGTATCAAAGCCTAGGTTTGGTGTCGTTGGGTGTCCACAAAGTCGTGTCAAGTAGAGTCTCTTTTATGGGTGTGTAGTGCGCCATACTTATAAGGGAAAGGCTATGAGGAATTTATTTATGTTTCTTTTTTATTTTGTTCTATTTCATGCTATAAAGTCTAAGGTCTTGAATCTCCTCTAATTCCTGTATGTTCGCTTTTCAGATCATGCTTCCTAAAATATCTAATTCTCGTGGAAACTCGTTTGTCTCGTCTGAGGATAATGTGGATGGAGCTCGTCCTACTCCAAGAGTTCAGACCCTGTCTAGGGTCGCTCTTTTGATTTCCCTAATAGAGCTCCACTGGTTCCCCCTATCCCTCCTCAGGCACCTCAAGTTTATGTGTCTAATGCTGAGTTTTGCCAGTCAATTCATTTTCTTACCCAATTGATTTCCTCCCAAACTGAGTGGGTTACTTCTGTTGCTCCATCCTTCGAGGCCACTAGAGTTGGCCAATTTATGAGGCTGAGTTCTCTGAATTTCACTGGTTCTAAGGTTGAGGAAGATCCTTAAAATTTCATTGATGAGATAAAAAAGATCTTCTGTGTGATGTATGCTACTAATGTGGAGGGCGTAGAGTTCACAGCTTATCAGTTGAAGGATGTAGCTTACCAATGGTATAAAAAGTGGGAGTAGCTTAGGGGTGATGATGTTGAGTCCGCTTTGTGGGATGACTTCTCTAGTGCTTTTCTTGATCGCTTCTTTTCTCAAGAGTTGATAGAGGCGAAAGCTGAGGAATTCGTGGATTTAAAGCAATGTATTATAACAATAAAGAAATATGACTTGAAGTTTCATCGGCTGTCACGTAATGATCCTAAGTAGGTGTCTAGCATGATGGATAGAATGAAGAAGTTGGCCTCTGGGTTGTCTCGTGAGTTGATATTGGAGAGCAAAGCTGCCTTGTTGAACAATGATATAGACATCTCTAGACTTCTGGTGTATATGAAACCAGTAGAAAAAAAAGAAGCAAGCAGAGGTGAGTGAAAGGCTGAATAAGAAGTTTAGATATTCAGACCAGGGTAGAGGTCAGCATCAGAGTGGTAGAGACGGTGGAAAGTTGTCTAAGAAGAAGTGAGGTAATTTTGGTTCCTACTCTACAGCTAGTACTCTTTATCCGAAGTCATCGGGTGATCGTCGTTCTCAATATGATAGTGGGTTCAGAGCGTCAGGAGCCTAGCCTCAGGCTAGTAGGGCTTAGTCAGCTCCGTCATATCCTTCTTGTAGATTTTGTGGTCAGATTGGACATATTCAGAGGGATTGTCCTTCTAAGGTTCCTTCTGGAGAAAATAAAATTCTTGTAGCTACTTCATCAACTCTTGCACCAAAGGATTCTACTTCTGCTTCTGGCTGCGGCACTAGACGTAGTCATCTGTATGCTCTTTTCACCTGCCAGGATTCTGAGACATGTACTCTCAAACTCTTCTTTCGTGATATATATTTTTTACTTGATCTTGGGTCTACCCTCTTTTATGTGACCCCTTATGTGGCCATCTATTTTAGTTTTGACCATAAATGTATTCTGGATGCCTTTTTTGTATCCTCCTCGGTGGGTGACTCCATTGTGGCTTGAAGGCTCTATAGGAGTTATGTGATATCGGTCTATGGTAGGGAGACCTTGGTAGATATTATAGAGTTGGACATGTTAGACTTTGATGTGATCTTGTAATACCCCGCATGTTTCTAAGCTAGAGACGAACCATTTTTCCTACATATGAAATCTCCTATCCTGTGATTCATACTTGAGTACATGACTTACAATGAGTATCCTAGCAATAAGATAGCTTATGATGCATTAAGCATGTTCATATGAGTCACTTAAGGTAATACAAGCTAAGAGTTTTTGAATCCATCAAGTTTTAGTGTTCGATTTTGTAAGGGTCTTATTTGAACGAGTATAACTCGATGTTAATGTGGTATTTCTGCATATTTCTACCAACCAAATTATAGAGAATCGAATTAGCTTTCCAACGATACCAATTTCGCCTTAATCCAATACCCGAGCGAAAAGTTATGCCCGTTTTCGTGAGAGACAGTAAGGGTATACGATTGGTTAGGCACCGCCCAACCAAACTGAGGCGATTGGTTAGGCTCCACCCAACCTAGCTTGTGCGATTACTTAGGCGCCGCCTAAGTCAGTTCCAAGTGCCAAAAACACTCCGTTTTGAGTTATTTTGAGGGTAATTAAGTCTTTTAACACTCCTTACACGTCCCTAAACTTAACCCTATGAAATATATAGCTCCTAATTACATTACAACCCTACTAACATCTTAAGTTCATCATCCAAGAGAACTAAAAGAGAAAAACAACTAGGGTTGCATAATTAAGCTTGAAGATCCAATTTCAAGGAAATTCCTCCGTCAATCATCAAGAATCTTCCTTCTAAGGTATGCGTGAGTTGATTCATGGACTCCTTTCGTCCATGAAGCTCAAGAACCATCTTCTAAATTATGTATTATGATGTTTATGTTGTTGGTGGTTGATGTTCACGTGGTTGGAGTTTGATGATGCCTAAGATGGGATCTTCGTATGTTTTGTGTGAGGATATGGTGGTATTTAATGTATAAATATGTGAAATTGGTGGTTGAATATTTGTAATCTTGATGAATCCACCTATGCCTAAGATGTGCATGTAAGGTGTTTGTGAAAATACCTAAGGGAATAGAAATCATGCTTTTATGACATAATAAGTCCTAAATAACTATTCCATGTTCTAAGTTTATGTTTAACGTGATCCCCATGCTATTGTCTTGAATAGGAGATGTTGTATGAGATGCTCATGATATTGTTGTGATATGGAATGACCATGTTATTGAAGTCATGCAAGTATATACATGTTGTGTACATTCCCGATCATGTGATAATTTTTTGAGAATCATTCTTATTATGAAATCCTTACTTATGATATTGTGAATTGTGGACTCTACTCTTATGATCAAGTCAGTCATGTGTGTCAGTTTCCTTCCATCGAGTCCTGGGGGTACTTGTACCCGAAAACTATAGTTGTGTGCCTAGAGCTAGTGTCATGTTTCAAGACATCCTCAGTCAAGCTATGCTCCATAGATTTCAGTTAGTCACGTGACTCAGAAAAACTCAGAAATCTCAGTAGTTCAGTAGTCCCAGTAGTTTCAGTACTCTCAGCCAGACCTCATAACTCAAGTAGCTTTTCCGTCAGTCAACGAAGCTCAGTGAATTCAGCTTAGTTCAGCTAAGAAAATATTATCAGCTCAGTTAATCAGTTTATAAATCAGTTCAGTTCAGTTAGTCAGTTCAGCGCAGTTAATCTTTTTAGAGTCTTTCAGTTGGGATTAGGGACTAGCACCAAGTGAGTGTAGGGATGGCAGTTTTCCCGTTATAAAGGCAGAGCCATTAGCAGCATTCCCTGTACTCCAGAACTGCGTAGCCAGCGCAGGACAGGAGTCACCCGTCAGATTTAGGCTATACTTGACTATTATATTGCCTTAGGCTTGATTTCCTGTTCAAGGTCACCCGTCAGAGAGGATTGACTATAGTGGAGGTCTCTACCCGTGGCACGGTATTGACACCCTTCCAATCAGGGCAAAGATTGGACCCCACCAGAACAGTATCGGGGCATGTCGGTTAGGTTAATACCTCCCGCAGTCACAGTTACAGTTACAGTTTCAGTATCAGTCTTCAGAGTAGAAATCAGGAATCAGGACTGTCAGATACAGTCATCGATCTCAGTAAGGAACTCAGATAGTTCCATTGATTCCTGGACCATCCCGTCAGATAAGCTTGGTCCCATATTCAGATGCTTATTATTAGATCTAGAGGTCACCTGGCAGACAGGCTTGATCTCAATCTCAGATTTAGTCGAGTATTCTCATTATCAGTTTTATAGATCACTCATTAGCTAGGAATTATCTTAGACTTAGATATTCAGATACAGTTTGGAACTCAGATAGTTTTCCCCAGAATTAGGACTGTTAGATACAGTCATCCATGTTATCAGTCATTCAGTATCTCAGTATCACGAAACTCATGTTGTCAGAGTTCAAACTCAAGTAGTTAGTATCTCCACGAGTTTAGTAGCAGTTACGTATGTATGTATGTATGTATGTATGTATGTATTCTCATGTTCATATTAGTCAGCATGATCATGCATATAAACCTCATGCATTTAGCCTACCCCCACGTACACTCAGTACTTTAGTTGTACTGACGCATTTGCGCTATGGTGCTTTCTTTTTATGTTACACCATAGGTTCTGAGGTGTAGATTCCAGATCAGCGGTAGCATTTCAGTAAGCAGTGAGTCCTCATCTTTAGAGGACATGATCGTTACATTTATTATTCCAGTATTTCAGTTTATTTTCAGTTTAGGGAGTTAGTTGGAGACATGTTCCTTCAACTTCTTATTTAAACAGTTTAGAGGCTTTCATACGATTATGGAGTTTTCAGATTTAGACTTTAGTATTTTCAGTTTTATTTTGGTACTATGATACCACCTTATTTCAGATATTTTATTACTCAAGATTGAACCTTATGCCCTATTTGTTCATGTTTCCGCATTTTATATGTATATTATGTAGTTACAGGTACAGATATCAGTCATGGGTTAGCTTGTGGTCCTTCGGGGTCATGAGCACCGTGTAGCATTTCGGTTCAGAAAATCAGGGTGTTACAGATCTTAGGGATGGATTGGTTGTATTCGTGATATGCTTCTCTTGATTGTCGGACCCGAAGGGTAAATTTCCATTTCCCAAACGATCCAGTGATCAAGTGGGAAGGTAGTTCCCTAGTACCTAAAGGAAAGTTTATTACGTCTCTTAGAGCCCGAAATCAGTTTCTAAAGGTTGCCTCTATCACCTAGTGCATGTTAAAGATTCTAGATCTGAAGGTCTTTCTTTGCAGACTGTCTCTGTAGTCTGTGAATTTTCTGAGGTGTTTCCTAATGATCTTTCTGATATTTCTCCCGATAGGGAAATTGATTTTCTCCCAGACACTCATCCCATTTCTATCCCTCATTACAGAATAGCTTTGGATGAGTTGAAAGAACCTAAGGAGTAATTGAAAGATCTTATGGATAAGGGTTTTATCTGCCCTAGTGTGTCTCCATGGGGTTCTCCCGTGCTCTTCGTGCGTAAGAAGGATGGTTCCCTTCGAAAGTGTATTGATTACCGCCAATTGAACACGGTGATCGTGAAGAATAAGTATCCACTTTTGAGGATTGATGATCTCTTTGATCATCTTTAGGGTGCTAAGTTCTTTTCTAAGATTGATCTTTGATCTGGGTACCATTATTTGAATATTAGGGAGGCGGATATCCCTAAGATTGCTTTCTAAACCCGGTACAGTCATTTTGAGTTTTTGGTGATGTCCTTTGGATTGACTAATGCCCCATCAATATTTATGGATCTTATGACTCTGGTTTTCCGTCTGTTTTTAGATTTTTTTTCATTGTCTTCATTGATGATATTTTGGTGTATTCTAAGAGTGAGGTAGATCATGTCGATTATCTCCACCTTGTGTTGCAGACCCTAAAGGATCTACGTTTGTATGCTAGGTCTCTAAGTGTGATTTTTAGTTGAATGTTGTGACTTATTTGGGTCATGTTGTTTCAAGTTAAGGGAGCATAGTGGATCCCCAGAAAATTACGGCGGTTAAGAAGTGGCCTACACCCACGACTCCAACCAACAGTCAGAGCTTTTTGGGTTTACCCGGTTATTATAAAAGGTTTATGGAATCTTTTTATTCTATTACTTCCCCATTGACTAAGTTGACTCAAAAGATGGTGAAGTTCTTATAGTGTGATACTTATGAGGGTAGTTTCGAGAAGTTAAAGGATAAGTTTAGTTTGGCTTTGGTCCTGACTCTGCCCGAGGGCACTGATGGTTTTGTTGTCTATTGTGATGCATCCCGAGTGGGACTGGGATGCGTGTTAATTCAGCATGGCAAGGTGGTTGCTTATGCTTCTAAACAGTTGAAAATTCTAAACAATTGAAAATTCACGAGAAGAATTACTCGACTCATAATTTGGAATTGTTGGTTGTGGTGTTTGCTTGCATTGAACATCTGACGACATTATTTGTATGGGGTCCATGTTGATATTTATTCTAATCATAAGAGCCTGCAATGCGTATTCTCTCAGAAAGAGCTACATCTTAGGAAAAGGAGATGACTTGAGTTGCTCAAGGACTATGACATGAGTCTTTACTATCATCCAGGTAAAGCTAACCTGGTTGCTGATGCTCTTAGTAGGTTGTCCATGGGAATCTTATCTCATGTAGACGAAGAGAAGTGAGATTTGGTAAAGTATATTCACTTTTTAGCTAATCTTGGAGTCCATCTCTTGGATTTCGAGGATGGTGGTGTGATTGTTCAAGATGTGGTGAAGTTATTCTTGGAGTGGAGGTAAAGAAGAAACAAGTGTTAGACCCTATCTTGATGCAAATCAAGAATGATGTGGGTAGGCAAAAGGTGATGGTTTTCAAGATTAGTGGCGATGGTATCTTGAGATACCAAGGCAGATTATGTGATCCTAATGTTGATGGGTTGCGGGAAAATTTTTTGGCCGAAGCTCATGAGTCGCATTATACGGTTCATCCTGGTTCAATAAAGATGTATCATGATCTTATATGGTGGGAGGCCTTATCTGGTAGGAGGTGTAGGTCTCCTATTAGGTGGTTTGAGGTTGGTGAAATAAATTATTTAGCCCTGATTTGGTTCACCAAGCCATGGAGAAGGTGAAAGTAATTTGGGATAGACTTAAAGACGCCCAATGTCGCCAAAAGTCCTACGCGGATTTGAGGCGAAGGGAGTTGGAGTTCAGTGTTGGTGATTGGGTGTTCTTGAAGGTATTTCCCATGAAGGGAGTGATGCAGTTTGGTAAGAAGGAGAACCTCAGTCCCCGTTATATTTCTCCATATTCATTTTTGAAGAGGGTCGATAATGTTGCATACAAATTAGAGTTGTCTTTTAGTTTGAGCTCCATCATTCGGTGTTTCATGTTTCGATGTTAAGAAAGTGTGTGGGTGATCCTTTGACGATCGTTCCTTTGGAAAAGGTGGGCATTTCAGTTTTTTTGTCTTATGAGGAAGTCTTAATTGATATTTTAGATCGGCAAGTTCGTCGGTTACGGACCAAGGATGTGGCTTCGGTAAAGGTTCTTTGGAGAACCCAAAAGGTTGAGGAAGCTACTTGGGAAGCCGAGGAGTACATGAAGTCTAAATATCCATCCTTGTTTCCTGCTTTGGATAATCGTGCTTGAGATATGTGTATTCCTTAAGATTTTTTTTTCTAACTTTTTTAAAGAAAATTGTGATTTTCTTAGTATCTTCATTTTCTGGCTTTGTTAAAGGTAAGTGTGGTTGTGTTTGGAGTCAAATTGTGCTAATAAATGTCATGTCCTATCATTCGAGGAGTAATGATCCTAAGGGGGGTGTATGTGACACCCCGGGTTTTTAGTCCCTAGAAATTTCTAAACTTTTATCCTCACTGCCTTGACTACGACTTACTCTTATGGGTCGTAGGGAGTCTTGATAGGTCATAGGGACCTAATCGTAACGTAAACATTGTGTGTATGTGACTAAGTTCTTCTTTGATTACGAGTGGCTCACTAAGAGTCGTAAGGACTTGTTATGAGTCGTTGGGTGCAAATTGTAGGATATCCAGTGTTTACTGCTAAGGGGTTATGTGTTGAATACGACTGGACTCTATGAGTCATAGGGTCCCATTACGAGTCATAGCAGTTGAGTCATAGAGTCAATAGTGTGTGGGTTCCCTGGAAACTGTCTTGGTTATGATTTATGGTGACGAGTCCTAATAAAACCTTACGAGTCGTATAGTGACCTGTACGCACTGACGACTAGATTCCAGTTTTTAAATTGAGGGCACTTTGGATAATTCTCTCCTTACCCAACTAAAACCCCACATTCATAAAGCACTTAAGAGGGGTTATTTCTCATTCACAACGTAATCAAACATTTCCAAAACTCTTTCAAATCTCTCAAGCAAGACACTTAGTGCTTCCAAGAAATAGGTCATCCAAGGGCTCAAGGGTGGAATTCTCTCCACAAACATAGATATTTCAGGCATGTTACTCTTCCTTAATTGCTAATTTGTTAAAAGCATATATTTTAAAATGTTGTTTATATGGTATTGATAATGGTTTTAAAGCATGGGTTGAGGGTCTTGAATGCTTGTTGTTGAACAATGTTTTCCCATGGTTTATATATGATTGTTCATGCTTTAATTATGGTTTTGAATGTGTAGGGTGTATGGGTATGGTGAATAAACAAGGGTATTGTGATTTCCCCAAACTTGTAACTTTTGAAGTGGTTATGACCTCAACCCCATATTGTGAAATTGGTTTTGAATATGAAAAGTATGCATATTGAATTACTCTTGAACTATTGCATAATGTTAAAAGTCAATGAAGCATAATGATTTTTAAATTTAACCTCTTAGGTTGTGTAATTCCCCAAGCTAATGTATAATCAAACCAAGGGAGTTGTGAATTCCCCCAAGTGATGATAATTGATTTGGCATGTTGATGTTACCTTGCAAGTGTAGTTGGTATGATGATACCAACAATGTATGCCTTAATATGTATCGTGGTTCAATGAATGAGAATGTGTGATAATTGTTTTAATTAGTCTTTAATGAGGCTTGTGTATCTGAGTCATGAAAGAGGAGGTCCCGAGGGACCAACAATGGAAACCGTGATTGCGAATGCAAGATTTTATATGAACGGGTGGTTTGAGTGACCCTTATTATTACCACATGATTTGGAGGTTCGATACCCCCACATTGTATTACATGATTTGGTGATTGTGTCACCTTTATATGTCGGGAGGTTCGAGTCTCCTATAGTGCATATGTATATCCTCTGATTTATGCAGCCACACACATTGGGGCCCTACTAACTAGGGGAGATCTTGGACCATATAGCCCATGGGTTCCTTCTTATGTTATGACGGTTGAGCTACATAATCCAGGCAAAAATTTTTTAAAGTACATGCTAAGCCTTGTTCCCTACCCCAACACGTGGACTAGTTTTGAATTGATATTCATGTTTTTTATTTTATCCCCTATCCCTGAGTTACATACTAGCGCTCCAACCACTAATTGTCTTCGGGCACTGTACCCCCACGCGATGTAGGCACTAGAGATACCTATACTTTTTCTCACAGAGTTAGGTGGATTGGCTCAGTTCGTCGGTTCGTTATGGTGAAGTGGTGAGCTTCCACTCTCCGAATGACTTAAACATTTTATCCGTCATTATCATAGATTAGAACTAAGATTTTTCATTATCATTAACATTATCATTTTTATTGTCATTTGTCAGAGTCTGGGACATGTCTCGACCAAGACTAGTTTTCACGCTCACCCTTGCTTCTCTTTCCCCTTTCTTATTTTCTGCCCTGCCTGTAGGTATTGGACCAAGTAATAACTTATTGATTGTTTTCTTCCAAATTTGATGTTATGGAGATCGAGGTAGTGCTAGCGGACTTCAAGATTATCTGGATCTCTCTTTATTTATCTTGTGCCTATTTTTGCATTTAAGATACCTTAGTCTATTTGATATATTTCTGAAATAGAAATTTGTACTAGTGACAACTAGAACTGAGATGTATCTTTGAAACTCGTGTCTCGTATTTATATACTTATATATCTATATGTTTATATATTTGAGATTATTCTGTTTCTTCTATTTTTGCTCTTGAATTTCCTTTAATTCTTGGTCTTTTGATTAGATTAAGCTTACTTGTCTAGTGAGTGTGACAAGTGCCATCACATGCCTATTTTTGGATCGTGATAAATTAGTATCAGATCCTTGATTTATTTATATCATTAGTCCAAGACGAGTTGAGTAGAGTCTTTTCGCATCGATGTGGAGACGTCCGTTATCTATCTCTGAGAGGCTATATGAGTTTACGAGATTTTTGTTATTTTATTCTATTTGATCATTCAAAGTTTTGTATAACTCAAAAACTTCTTATTCACTCTCTCATAGATGGTGAGCACACATTCTTTCATTGCTAGAAATTCTACGCTCGTGCCTCCGGTGCACGAAAGGAGCAGGGCTTGAGGCAGAGATTGTATTGGGATATCCATACCAATTAGAGGTCAGGTTAGAGTTTTCTTTTTAGGTTCTAGGGTTTCTAGTGGTGGTACGTCTAGAGTGTTAGAGGGTTTAAGACTAGTGTAGACACCACCTATGGCTATACATATGATTAAGAAATGTTTGGTTTCCTTCAGAGGATGACTCCTATTTGGTTTAGCATGTTACTCAGGGCTTCAGACTCCATATATATATATGAATACTATTGATTCTCCTAGTGTTGGTGAGGTAATATCGGGGGTTGTTCTACCTCCAGTGACTTTACCTTTTATGTCTATGAAGGGATGGAGTAGGTATGTAGAGTTTATGAGGGAAGATCCACCTCGTTTCAATAGAGATCCAAGGTTTTATGCTTATATATTCTTTCTTTGTTGCCGTGAGAGGTTATACAGGTTGGGTTTGGTGGATTCTAATAGAGTAGACTTCACTTTCTTCCAGTTTTTTGGGCCTTCTAGACAGTGGTAGATGACCTTTGTAGAGGGCTAACTAGTTGGGTCACCTCTTCTTTCATGGGATCAATTTCCAAGAGTGTTTTTAGATGAGTTTATGTGGATATATGAGAGACTTGAGGGTAATATGGCCAAGACATTTGGTAATCATCACGTTATGCCTGATGAAGGTCAGTATCTTTGTGGTTATGCTTGCAGAGGGTTTGATCAGGGTGATCCTTTGGGTCCTTTAGGGGTCTCCAACTTCTTTGGTTTGCTTTCAGCATGGAGGTCTCGAACACTATAGGAGCGATTTCCCATAATTTTGATACAGAGATGCTTCATCAGTTTCTCTGAGAGATGACTGGTTTCAGTATCAGGTTCCATCAGATGGACATAAAGTAAGCATTTCTTGTACAGTAGCCATAAGTATGGTTTTAGTCCGTCTTTGATTTATCTTGGTAGTATTTGATTATGGGTCTCTACCCTCCTATGTGTTTGCCTTTTTGGCATTGAGTATAGATATGATTCATGGTATTTTGCTGGATCTACTAATATTACTACCCTATAGGTGATTCCTTAGTGGTGGATCCAGTGTACCAATCTTATGTAGTGCTCACTTTGAGTGCATAGCAGTATTACACTTGATTTATTGAGCTTTATGGATTTTGGTGTATTTGGGTATAATCTCTTTAATGGTCATATTATGGACTAGTAGTGGATCGACTGTGGGTTTTGGCATATTTAGATTATAAAAGGTGATCTGGAGGTTCTCTAGAGAGTCGTGGGTCAGTTGAAATCGAGGAAGTATTTTGATTATTGGGATGACGAGTTGTGAGAAAAGAAAAATTATAGCTGGAAGGCTTGTATATAATTGCCTGCAAGTATTATTAATAGTGTGTGTGCATGTGTTGGTTATTGTAGGGGATTACTGGTGTATTTGTTGTTTGGGTTAATGTCGTATTGATGATATTGACTATCTAGGATGACGAGTGGTACTAAAAATTGTGCAAGAAGACCTTGTGTGTAAAGACCTAAATTTGTGAATCTTTCATTTCAATGTGTTTTAACCATTTTGCCCTTCCCTATAATTGCCACATGTACATTTTGAGTTTCGGGGATGGTTGGCATAATTTTTTATGCGATTAAAAATAATTTGTGCGATTTTGTGGTTTTTAGAGGCTTGGTCAAAATTTGTTGTTCTGAGTGTCTATAAGAACCTTAAAATTTTCATCATTTTAATTTTGACCTTTCCGTATTCAAAATATCAATTTCTTACTGGAATTGTATTTAGGGATGTTAAAAGGGTAATTTGGGAAGGTTTTGGAATTTTTGAAATGGGTTAGGAGAAATTTAGAACTTCAATGCAGTGAGCCTCTGCGTTATTGCCAAGTCACGGAGGTTACTCTCTGCGATATTGGCATGGCACGGAAGATAACTTCCGTGATAATGGCATGCCACACCAAAGTAAAAATTTTGTGTAGTTTTATTTTTATTTACTTAGGGTGAGGGTTTTTTGGTCTTTTCACCTTTTCCATGATTTTTAAGCATAAAGTAGTCCCATTCCCATTAGTTTTCAAAGATCAAATCCCCCTATTTCACTCTCAAACGCAAAACCCAAGAATATTCAAGGGTTTCACTGTGCATTCATCATCCGGGCTCTAAACTTAAAATTGATTACAAATTCTTGTGTGTTTCAGGCATGTATCTCTTTCCTAAATTGATTTTTATATAAAAGTATGTATTTAATTATTATCCATGTGGTTTAATTGTTCGATTTGAATATAGGTTAAGGAGTTTGGAATGGTTATTACATGAATTGAATTTCCATGCTTTTGAATTGATTGTTTATGCTATATTTTCATGATTTTGAACTAATTAAATGCATGGTTGTGGGAATTGGAATGGGGAACATGGGCTTTCCCAAAATTTGATGGTTTAATGGTTTGAAATTGGATTTAACCTCTACCCAACTTGTGAAATTGATTTAAAACATGGATATATACATAAATTACTTCACTTTTGAAATTTTGCATTGCATAAAAGGTTAATAAAACATAAATTAGTTTTGGAAGGCCTTGGTGGCCATGGATTGGTTTTAAATTGGAACTTTGAAGTCAATTTGGCTAATTAGTTTTGGAATGGCATTATGGAATTGACTAGCAAGCTTAACTTTATTTGATATGACGCTACTAATGGTAAATGACTAATTGGAAGACTCCTTGGTTAATGGAAGAGAATGTGTGTAAATAGTTTTAATTTGGCTTAAAAGGTATTGTGTAGCTCGTCGTGGAAGGTGGAGGTCCCCGGGGGACTAAACTGGAAACCATATTTACCGGCGTGTGGGTTTATATGACCGTGTGCATGGATCACACTGTATATTTACATTTGGGGATAGTTAGAGCTTCGGTGGCTTTGGTACTTTCTCAAACTTCTTCTTTTCGTGTGACTAACATGCACTGGGGCCCTTTCAACAGAGAAAGCTAAACATCCATATAGCCTTTGGGTGCCCTTTGGATGATTAGAGCTACACAATCTAGGATAATGATTTTATATCTCATGCTTAACCTTGTTCCCTATCCCGTCATCTTATATTTGTATGTATGAATGTGTGCATATGGTTTTGACTGATTTTGGGCATACCATTTATTTTATCACTTTTCTTGAGTTACATGCCAGTGCTTATCCCACTAACCGTGCTAGGATACTATATTGTTTTATAATGTAGGGTCTGAAGATACTTTTTTTACCCCTGGGCAGTGTTAGGTGGATTAGCACGTCTGTCGAGTTTCTTTGAAGTGGTGAGCTTCCATTCTCTAGAAGGCCCGTCATTGTATAGTTTGTTTTCCTTTCATTTTAGACTATCTTTTTGGGTTTCTTTTGGCTGTAGTCGGGGACATGTATCGTCTTAGGTTGATATTCGGTTGTTAGAGGCGTTTGTGGATAGATGTAGGTTGGTTGGATATTAACTGACTCTTAGTTTTCATAGAGTTATATATTAATATCTTTATTTCTATCTTGAGTTGACTTCCGCATTGTTTTTATTATTATTATTATTATTATTATGTTCATGTGGTTAGGCCAAGGGGGTGGTCTACGATCCATAGTTACTTGAGATACCCATCACGGCCAGACCCTGGTTTGGGTCGTGACAAACTTGGTATCAGTGCATGGTTTAGAGTCATTGGGTGTCCACAAATTTGTTTCAAGTAGAGTCCTTTTTATGGGTGTGGAGCATTCCATACTTATAAAGAGGAGGCTACAAGGAATTTAGGAATATTTCCCTTTCGTGTGTTCTATTTTTGGTTATAGAGTCTAGTATTATGAAACTTCTCTAACTCCTAGATTCTTCACGTTTCAGATCATGCTTCCCTGAAGATCTGATGTTCGCAGAAACTCTACTAGGAACTCTGTCCTACCTGAGGACAATGTGGAGGGGACTCGCTCTATGTATGGAGTGTAGACCTGGTCTAGTGTCCCTACTCCTGATTATGTTGTTGCACGCGGAATTCCACCTATCCTAACTTCTCTTCCTTGGGCCTTTCGAGGTAGTAATTCTTATGACCAGACACCTCAGAGGGAACATCTCTAATACAGAGTTCCACCGGTCTATTTATTTGCTCACTAGTTGGTAACATCTCAATATCATCAATCAAACCGTATTGGTTTTGTTATTTTTTCATCTGAGGTCACTCAGGTGGGCCAGTTTATGAGGTTAAATCCTCCAACCTTTACGAGCTCTAAGGTTGAGGAGGATTCTCAGAGGTTTGTGGATGAGATGGAGAAATTTTTTAGAGTAATGTATGCTATTGATCCTGAAGGTGTGGAGTTTGCCACATATCAGTTGAAAGATGTATCTTATCTGTGGTATGAGGAGTGGGAGCAGTTGATGGGTGATAATGTGGAGCTAGCATTATGGGATGAGTTTTTGGGTGCCTTTCTTGATGACTTCTTTTCTTAGGAATTGAGGAAGCTAAGGCTTAGGATTTTGTTAAACTAAAGCAAGGTAAGACGAGTGTGAAAGAGTATGCATTGAAATTTTAGCAACTGCCTCATTATTCTCCAGAGTTAGTGTCTAACCAGAGATCCAAGATGAAAAAGTTTGCTTATGGTTGTCTCAAGACTTGGTAATAGAGTGTAAGGCTGCAATGTTGAATAATGATATGGACATATCCAGACTTGCGGTCTATATGCAGCAAGTTGAGGTTGAAAAGAAGAAATAGGCAGAGATTGGGAAGAGATAGAGTAAGAAATTTGGGTATTCAGAGCAGGGTGTGGGTCAACAAAATTGTGGGACAGACAACAGATAGTGGACCAAGAAGAAGAACTGGGGTAATTCTTCTTCGTCTACTAGTACTCTTTATCCTAAGCCTCCGGGCGGTCGTCGTTCTCAGGATAACAGTGGTTCTAAGGCACAGGCTGTCCAGTCTTAGGCTAGTGGAGCTCAGTCATCCCCGCCTTATCCTCCATATCATTTTTGTGGGTAACTTCATCATGGTTATTATGAGGAGGAGAGAAATCAGTGTTATAATTATGGTCAAAGGGGTCACATGCAGTGAGATTTTCCTTCAGCCAGAGTCTCCACTGGGGCTAATAAAGTTTTGGTTGCCATGTCTTCAGCTCCGCGCCAAAGGTCACTACTTTTGGTATCGGCACTGGCCGGAATAACCTCTACGCACTTTCCACCCACCAGGAATCTGAGGCATGTCCATATGTTCTTACTGGTATATTACAACTTTTTTCTCGTGGTGTGTATTGTTTGCTTGACCCGAGGTTTACCCTTTCTTATATGACACCTTATATGGCTGTGCATTTTGGTTTTTGGTCCCAAAAATATTTTTGAAACTTTTTTTGGGTCTACCCCAGTGGGTGAGTCTATTGTGTCTAGAAAAATCTATAAGGGTTGTGTAGTGTCTATCTTCCATAGAGAGACATTGGTGGATTTGATAGAGCTGGATATAGTGGATTTTGATGTTATCTTGGGGATGGATTGGCTTCGTTCGTGCTATGCATCTTTGGATTGTAGGACTTGAAAAGTTAGTTTCCAATTCCCCTACGAATCGAAAATTAAATGGGAGGAAAATTTCTTAGCGCCTACAGGGAGGTTTATTTCCTATTTTAGAGCTCAAAAATTAATCTCAAAAGGGTGTTTATATAATTTAATTTGGGTTAAGGATTCTAATCCTAAAAGTCTTTCTTTGCCTTCTGCCCCCGTGGTTAGTGAGTTCCCTAAAGTGTTTCCCGATGGTCTTCTTGGAATTCCTCTCGATAGGGAAATAGACTTTGGGATTGGTCTTCTATTGGACACTCGTCCTATTTCCATTCCTCTGTATAAAATATCTCCGACTAAATTAAAAGAGCTAAAAGAGTAGTTAAAAGATCTTCTTGATAAAGGTTTTATTCATCTTAGTATTTCTCCGTAGAGTGATCCTATACTTTTCGTGCATAAGAAAGATGGGTCTCTTTGGATGTCTATAGATTATTGTTAGTTGAATAAGGTCACAGAGAATAATAAGTACCCTCTTCCTAGGATTAATGATCTTTTTGATTAAATGCAGAGTGCTAGATGTTTCTTTAAGATTCATCTTCTTTTGGGCTATCATCAGTTAAAAATTTAGGAAGTTGTCTTCCCAAGATTTCTTTACGAACCTAGTATGGTCACTATGAGTTTTTGGTTATGTCATTTGGCTTGACTAATGCTCCGGCTGCATTCATGGACCTTATGCATCGGGTTTTCAGGCAATTTTTGGATCTGTTTATGATAGTGTTCATTGGTGACATCTTGGTGCATTCTCAGAGTGAGGAGGACCATGGAAATCACCTCCGAATTATGTTGCAGACCCTTAAGGATTAGAAACTGTATGCTAAATTTTCTAAGTGTTAGTTGCAGATGAATGTTGTGACTTTTCTTGGTCATGTTGTTTTTAGTGAGGAGATCTTGGTGGATCCACAAAAGGTTGAGGCATTAAAGAAATGTCCTAGACCCACGAATCTAACCAATATTAGGAGCTTCTTGGGCTTGGCTGGGTATTATAGGAGGTTTGTGGAGAGTTTCTCTTTTATTGCTGCTCCATTGACAAGATTGACTCAAAAAAGGGTTAAGTTTTTATAGTCCAATGCTTGTGAGGGTAGCTTTGAGAATTTGAAGGATAGGTTGAATTTTGTGCCAGTTTTGACCCTGCCCAAAGGTACTGATGGTTTTGTTGTGTTTTGTGATGCGTCCCGTGTGGTACTAGGATGTGTGTTGATGCAGCATGGTAAGGTTGTGGCCTATGCTTCTAGGAAGCTTAAGGTTTATGAAAGAAATTATCCGACTCATGGTCTAGAGTTGGCGGCTGTGGTTTTTGCTTTGAATATTTGGCGCGATTATTTGTATGGGGTGTATGTGGATATCTATTCGGATCATAAGAGCATTTAGTATGTGTTCATGCAAAAAGAATTGAACCTCAGCAGAAGAGGTGGATTGGATTACTTAAGAATTATGATATGAGTTTTCACTACCATTTAGGTAAAGCTAATGTTGTTGTTGGCGCTCTTAGTAGGTTATGTATGGTAAGCTTATCTCATGTGGAAGTGGAGAAAAGAAGATTAGTGAAGGAAATTCACAGATTATCTAACTTGGGAGTTTGTCTTTTGGACTCTAAAGATGGAAGAGTTATTGTTCAAAAAGTGGTCAAATTATCTCTTGGTGCTTAGGTGAAGGAGAAACAGGCTCTAGATCCCATACTTATGCTAATTAGAGATGATGTGAGCCCGAAAAAGGTTATGGTTTTTTAGATTAGGAGAGGTGGTATTCTGAGGTACCAAGGTAGGTTGTGTGTTTCTGTGTTGATAGGCTGTGGAAAAGGATTCTGACTGAGGCTCATGAGTCCAGATATACAGTTCACCCGGGCTAAAATATGATGTACCATGACTTAAAGGAGATCTATTAGTGAAACAATATGAAGAGAGATATATCAAATTTTATGGCCAAGTGTATGGTTTGTCAGCAAGTTAAGGTTGAGCACTCGAGGCATGGTGTAATTTCTCAAGAGAATGAGTTGCCTCCATGGAAGTGGGAGATGATCAATATAGGTTTCATTATGGGACTTCCGCGGTCTCACAATCAGTATGATTCGATTTGGGTCATAGTGGATAGAATGACAAAGTTCGCTCACTTCTTGCCTGTGAGGACTAACTACTTGGAAGAGAATTATGCCAGGTTGTTAATTCAGGAGATTATGAAGCTACATGGTGTGCTAGTGTCTATTTTTTTGGACCAAGGTACTCAGTTTTCATCTCACTTTTGGCCTTCATTTTAGAGAGGTTTGGCTACACAAGTGAACCTTAATACCACTTTCCACCCTTAAATAGATGGGCAAGTGGAGCGTACTATTCAAACTTTAGAAAATATGCCAAGGGTTTGTGTGATTGATTTAAAGGGAACTAGGTTGATCATTTTCCTCTTATTGAGTTTGTGTGTAATAATAGTTATCATTCAAGCATTCAGATGGCTCATTTTGAGGTTCTATATGGTAGGATTTGTAGGTCTCTTTTTTTATGGTTTAAGGTTGGTGAGACTAGGTTGTTTGGTCCTGACTTAGTTCACCAAGCCATGTAGAAGGTAAAAGTGATTAGAGAAAGACTTAAGACTGCTAAAATTCACCAAAAGTCTTATGCAGATGTGAAGTGAAGAGAATTAGAGTTTGAAGTAAATGATTGGGTATTCATGAAGGTGTCTTCTATGAAAGGATTCATGTGATTTGGAAAAAAGGGAAGCTCAGTCCCCATTACATTGGTACATACCAGATATTGAGCAGAATTAGAAATGCTTCTTATGAGTTGGACTTGCCTGCAAGTTTGGGTTCTATTCATCCCGTGTTTCATGTGTCAATACTGAAAAAGTGTGTGGGTTATCCTTCTTTGATAGTGTTTGTTAAGGATGTTGGTGTAATATATTCCTTATCTTATGAGAAAGTCCTGATTGAGATATTGGATAAGTAGGTTTGTAAATTGAGGACCAAGGATGTAGCTTTGGTAAAGGTCTTTTGGAGAAACCAAAAAGTAGAAGAGGCTACATAGCAAGCTGAGGGATATATGAAAACTAAATATCCATTCTTGTTCCCCGTGTTGGTTGAAAGTGCGTAAGGTATGCGTTTTATTTTTCGAGTTTGTCAATTAATTCTAGGGTATTCTTGTTATTCTCGTGCTAAAAGTATCCTAACTCATCATTCAGGGATGAATGATCCTAAGGAGGGGATAATGTAAGACCCTTAAAATTTCCATCATTGTATTTTTTACCTTCCCGTGTTCAAAATATCATTTTTTTTCACTTGAATTGTGTTTAGAAATGTTTAAAGGGTAATTTAGAAGGGTTTCAAAATTTTTGAAAAGGGTTCGGGGCAATTTTAGAACTTTGAGGCAGTGAGCCTCTGCATTACCACCGTGTTACGGAGGTTACCTGTAATACCCTGACTTTTCTTTAAGTCTAAGTTAGTCTCCAAAAGTTCCAGGGATCACTCCCTAAATGAATAATTTTTAAAACAAATAGAATTTCCCTAATTTTGAATTTCTATCATGTGGGAAATTGAATTAGCTTTCCAACGATACCAATTTCGCCAAAATCCGATATCTAGGGAAGAAGTTATGGACTTTTACAGAAACTGTACGAGTTACCTAGGAGCGATGGGTCAGGACGACGAACCGTCGCATAGGCAACGGATCATCGAAACGTCCATCGCAACTGAGGCAGTGAACCTGCTCACTGCCTAAGAGGGACGATCGCAGCTGACGGATCGTCGGTACAGCGATGGGTCGTCGAAGCCAACCATCGCGAGTTGACAGTGAGACCCAGTTCTGCCCAGGTACGACGGTAAGGACCGACGGTCCGTCGCCCGTCCCATCGCACTATACGTTCAGTATTTTAAGGCCATTTTTAAAAGGGTATTTAAGTCTTTTACCACCCTTTATATATACCCAGTATATCCGGCCAGAGATCATATCCTCATTATTCATTCATAACATCAAGTTAGGGTTTCTCTCAAGATAAAAAATCAAGAACTAGGGTTAAATCCTTCTTCAAGAAAATCAAGAACAAGTCCAAAAATTCTCCAAGGACCTATCATCCCAGGTATGCGAAGTGTTCATCTATGGGCCCCTTTTGTCCATAGAGTCTACAAATCCATTTTCAAAAGTTAAAATATTTCAGATCCACGATTTCTATGCTTGAATTAACTTCAATCTATGTTTATGATATTAATTTGGGTCTCTAATCCATGACTAAGACAAGATCTATAAACTTAGAAAAGGATTTAGTGGATATTGTGTGGATTGTATGTTAGGTCATGAAATTTCATGTTTTGGGGATTTAGATGCCATGTTTATATGCTATTCATGATTTTGTGCATTTAAGTTTATGCCCCACAAGTGTTTGTGAAAATGCCTCTAAAGATGAAATATAAGTATGTGTGCATTATTGTTCTTTGCGAAATGTTACCATGCCTTATTCCATGCTTCTCTACTCATACACTATATTATGACAATCAAGTGCTTCATGAGATCCCCCGATTACTACATTATGAATTGATTATGTTGATCATGTATTCAAGAAGTGTCAAATCTCTTCATTTTCACTCTATCGAGTCCTGGGGGTACTTGTACCCAAAAAATATAGATGTGTGTATAGAGCCATGTCATGTTTTCACGATACTCTCAGTCAAGCCAGGATCAGTAGACTTCAGTCAGTCTTATGACTCAGGAAATCTCAGTAACCTCAGAAATCTCATAAACTCAGTCAGTTAACAGAATTTAATAACTTTTCGTCAGTCAACAAAATTCAGTAAAACTCATTTCAGTTCAATTAATCATGTTCAGTGTCTATTCAGATGGGAGTAAGAGTTAGCACCGAGTGAACCTAAGGATGGGAACTCACCTATTATTAGAGGGTGTGATTCTTAGAAGCAGTCCTTGCATTCCAGAACTACGTAGCCAGTGTAGATTGAGACATCATAGCCTATTATATGAGGGTAGATAAGGTGGTTTAACCTGTTATATGAGGGTCCCACCGTTCTCATTAGAGTAACCTGTTATATAAGGGTTAATCACAAGTTGTCCTTACCAGTGACACGGTATTGATACCCTTCCAATCAGGGTACAGATTAGACCCCAACTTAGCTATTATAGTACATTCAGGGCATGTCGGTTAGATTACTACTTCCCACAGTCTCAGTATCAGTTTCAGTAATAGAACTCAGATAGTTCTACAGATATCAGGACTGTCAGATACAGTCATCTCAGCTCAATACGGAACTCAGCTAGTTCCATCAGAATCAGGACTGTCAGATCCAGTCACTCATGTTATAAGTATATCAGATATACAAAACTCATGTTATCAGTACTCAGATTCAGGGCTGTCAGATACAGTCAAACAGATCAATTCTTCATAATTGAAACAGTCAGAAACAGTCACTCAGCTATCCATATCAGTAAACTCAGTTGTCAGCTTGTCCGTAATACTATTATTCTGTATTCCAGTACTAGTGAACTCTGATATCATTAAATTCATGTTATCAGTAGACCTCAGTAATCAGAACCCAGTAGTCAGTACTATTACGACTTCAGTTACAGTTTCACGTATTCATGCATGTATTCTTATGTTCATGTTAGTCAGTCAGTTAGAATTGTTCATGCATATGAAACCTTGCATATCAGTCTACCTCACTTGCATACTCAGTATATTCAGTCGTACTGATGCATTTACGCTATGGTGTTTTATATTCCATAGGTTCAGACGCATGGGATCCAGAGCTCCCTTAGCAGTTTAGATTCAGCCAGCAACAGTAAATAGCAGTGAGTCCTCATCATTTGAGGAAATAATTATTTTATTATGTTCAACATTTCAGTATAGTTATCAGTAGTTGGAGTTAGTTGGGGACATGTCCCATCAACTCCTCAGTTCAGTCAGTTAGAGGCTTTCAGACTAGATGTTTTCAGATAGTTGTTCAGTTTTGGTATTGTTATACCACTTTATCAGATTTATTACAGTTATATGATTTATTTTTGAACCTTACAGCCTTACAACTTATTTTTCGTAGATTTTTAAAGTATTTATTCAGTGCTCAGTTACAGATATCAGTCATGGGTTAACTTGTGGTCCTTAGGGATCATGAGCACTGTTTAGCATTCCGGTTATAAAAAATTGGGGTGTTACAAACTTGGTATCAAATCCAGGTTCAACAGTGTCCTAGGAAGTCTAAAAGCTACATCTAGTAGAGTCTTGTGCATAGGTGTGTTGTGCTCCACACTTATGTGTAGGAGGCTATGAGATGTTTTAGGAATAGTTTCTCTTCTTTTATATCTCAGATCATGCTATAGAAAGGTTTTCTATGAAACTCATGTAGATTTTCATCATGCTTTAATCATGTCATCTCCACCTTACTTTCAAGGTAACAGAAATAGTGAAGCTCAAAGTCCCAAAGGTAGGGCTTTCTCAGACAGTCCCTAAAGTCAGTTATGGGACTAACCACAGACTCAAAAGTATCCCATCAGTCCAGTTAGACGTTCATATGTGGTTATAACAATAGGCTTGAATGCTATGTTGGTATATGATTGGATGAATATGGTGCACGTTAGTTTCCAACCTTCCCGACCTTAGAATGTAAATCTTTAAGTAAAATCCTGATCGGGGTTGTCAATAGCACATCTCGTGTAAGTTTCAAATTTTTCGGGCGAGGTTTGATGATAAAAATAGTGAGGTAACACGATATGGCCACGACGCATCGTATGTCACGTTGGTAGGGGCAACGCGACGCATCGCATATCGTGTCGGTAGTCCAGTCAGTTATGGTTTTATATGTAGTACCCCAAAATTTTGAGTTAGGCTTGACCATGGTGAGAGAACTTAGTTTAGTTTAGACCTTAGTAGATAGGTTTATCAATGTCCATGTGAGAATTAGAAGTTGAATCAAGGGAGTATGGTATTTAACGGGAATAGTATAGTGAGGGAGTATTCGAGAAGAGTTTCTATGTTTGAAAGTAAGAAGTTGCATTGCCTAAGGCCTAGAAATTCTATCCTAGCTTATAATGTATATGTCTATGTTCCAAGATATACAGTTGTATCAAAGTTGTGATTCCCTTGTCGGATGTCTTGTTCAGATCATGCCCAAAATTCTTTGCTCCCTAATATCGTTAGAACTTCCTAAAAGAGTGTTGAATAAATACACTATTTGGGTGAGAGCATTCAGTATGAATCAGTCCGTATAGCCAGTAGTCCAGTTTAACAGTCAGACAGACAAATTTCTATAGTTTTCCATTTTTTTATTTAGTCTGGTCTTACTACCTGAAGTTTCCTGAGTATGTCCATTCCAAGAAGCCATGGGTTTGTATCCATGTAAATTATAAAGTCAGTTCATCACATGCATCATGCATCAGTTTCAGTTTCGGATATTAAAGTCATGATTCAGTTCGTGAATATCCTGTGTATCAACTCAATCTTTTCCTAGTATTTTAACCAAATCGGTATCATTCGGGAACGAACGATCTCTAGAGGGGGATATTGTAATACCCCGATTTTGCATATTATAGACCTCTCATCTTTTCCTCAGGAGATCAGATCTAGTGTAAAGTAATGGTTACTCATAAGTTGATACTCTCGTTGTTATCTTAGCCATATAGCTATTTTTATGAAAATTCATGCACTCACAGATCAGTTCAGTAGCTCATTATGCTCGAGATTCAGTGATTTAGTTAATTTTAGTTGTGCATGATAGGATGTAGTCTCAGATTCCTTAATGTTTTCAGCTTAATTAGCCACATTCGAGGACGAATGTTTCCAAAGGGGAGATAATGTAATACCCTGTATTTTTGTGCTAGAATTCTAAACATCGTCCCTGCGCATATAAGCTATAATTCAAATGATTTCCATGTGAATATAAGTTTCATAATCATTATTATAGTCTATGAAGTGGTTTAGAGGTGAAAAATTTCATAGCAATGACTTGGAACAAAGTTGAGCTAAGATCATTTGATTCGTCCAACATTTGGTGTTTGATTCTACAAGGGTCTACTTTAAACGTGTATAACTTTTTATATATGTAAAAATTTTCAGCTCAAGACCTACCAAATTGTAGATAATTGAATTAGCTTTCCAACGATACCAATTTTGCAAAAATTCGATAACCGAGTAAAAAGTTATGCCATTTTTCGTGTAAGGTAGTAAGCCGGCTCAATCTTGACGCGTCGCGTCGACTTCGCCTCCACATGAAAAACTGACGCGGATCCAAAGCTATTTTACATGCTAATTCAATTCCAAAAGGTCCTAGGGTCACTTTAGTCAATTTCCCTCACCCAAATCCGTCCAAAACACATAATTTCACCCCCAAAGAAGCAAAGATACCTCATTATTCATCTTTTCATCTCAAATTGCAAAACCCTAAGGCTCATACTTTCTCTCCAAGAAACCCAAAATTCCTCCATTAATTCTCCAAGATAACTCAAGATTAAGGTTTTCCAGTACAAGAACTCTAAGAACTCATCTTCAGAAGCATCATAGGAATCCAAGATTCAAGCTTTCTCAACTAAGATCGTCAATTAAGGTATGTGGGGTTATGAACAAGGACAATCCTTTCGTCCTTGTGCCCAAAACTTATTTTTAATTACAAAGACACATGATTTTATATGTTTTCCTATGAATTTGAAGTTTGGGTTTATACCCTATGTTGCTATTCAAGATATTATGAGATTTTCAATGTTTTAGAAGTTGAATTACATGAGCATAATTATATTTTTATGAATATTGCTGAAATTTCCAGATTTTAAGATGATTTATGAATGTTTATGTTATTAAGCATAAATTTTGAGATATTTTATCATGATATTTATACATGGGTCATTAAGCCCTATGTGAGATTGTTATTTTGAGAATTTTTGTGCTGAGAACGTTTTGACATTATTGAGAAAGATTTGACATTTTGGTCACAATAGAATTGAAATCCACTTTACAGATTTAGATTACAGATTTTACAGTTGGTTTCATTGTAAACCATGAGATTATTTTAAAGTAGATTTTCTTGAGATTTTGAGCATGAGATTGGGAGTAGTATTTACCACCAAGTTGGATAACTTGCTACGGTTTCATATCTCAGAACTACGTACCACCGTAGGTTGAGATTATTCCCATTTTACGTGGATGATTGAGATAGTGATCATTGAGATAGATTGTTCTACTACGATGGCAAGGGTAGAACTTCCCTAACCTTACGGGGGCTAGTCGTGGGACACTATGGATGCTCACATGGTGTACATGTTGGTTAGAAAAACCTCCCAAAATATCCCCCACTCTTAAAATAGTTTAATTGTCTTAAAGATTTGAGATAAAGTGTTCTATATGCAGAATGAATTTTAGACTTCATTTAGCTTACAAGATTTGAGAATAAGAAAAAGAATACAAATTTTAGAAACTAAGTGTAAAGGCTCACCAACTTATTCAAATACTGATTTACTTGAGATTTCAATTACAGACTTACAGTTTTTAGTTTTCAGACATAAAAAGGTAAGCCCTTTTCACTTAGCCTATATAATTTGAGAATGAGTACAGAATACAAATTTCAGAACTAAGTGTAATAGCTCACTAGATTTAGATTATATGTTTTACTATTCATGATTTGTGTATTCAGATTTCAGATTTCAGATTTACTCAAGCTATGTGAGTCATTTACATTTAGCATGCATGACTTTATAAATTATGATGATGAGATAATGTTTTACTTATGCATTGCACCCCCATACACTCAGTACATCCTCAAAGTACTGATACACATATATGTCTATGTGCTATATTGTCTCATAATGTAGGTACAAGTTTTAGTATGCACATTCAGATTCAGACAGTTGCAGATTCCAGCCAGCAAGATAATGAGTCCTCCTACTTTGGGGACTTCAGTTAGATTTATTTATGTTATTTATTTTCTTATTCATATGTATTGATTAGCGATAGTTGGTGTAGCTTCCCAACTATTTATAGTCAGTATAGTAGAGGCTTCACAGATGTCAGTTAGAGTCAACCTTGTAATTTCAGTCTCTCTATTTTCAGACTTTATTAGAATGTACAGGTTGTATCAGTATTGTGTTTTACAGATTCTAACATTTTTCTATGTTTCCGCATATTAAACTCAGTCAGTTATACATATTTAATCAGTTTCTTAATAGTATGCCATTAGAAACGTTAGCTTGGGATCACTTGTGGTCCTAAGCACCATGTGACGTCTCGGGACAAATTTTTGGAGCGTTACAGTCGGGTTCCAAAGACTATCTTGATTGGGAATGGAAGTGTGAAAACATCTTCAAGGATTATGAAATGAGTGGATTTAAGAGAATTACGTGTGCCCTTAAGCATATTCAAGGTTCGACATTGTTGTGGTGGGAATCCATGAGGAAGTCCATCCGAACATAGAATGCCTTGAAAGAACTCATGAGGGGAATGCATGTGCCCGTGGGGTATACTAAGCTTTACAATGTTGATCCAAGAAGAGATGTTCACTCTGATAAAGTAAGCTTTGTGGGGTATCGGGCTGCCTTTTTGTGCTAGATGATAGGCACCATAAAAACTACATCATGCCACCTATGGTTGACTATTTAGAGTTGTTTCGGGAACCTTTACTTGTTCCATATTCCTTGGGCGGGTATAAGGTTACCGAGAGAGTGAAGGTTGTCTTCACCTAATTTGAATACTATGAGGAGGTGTGGTGTGATATCTTCCCCTTGACAGAAGGTCATGTATGCTTGGGTGTAGATTGGTTTGCACGACATAAAGTTCCAAGTGTGCAAAATTGGCCTAAGGTTGTAAGAGACCAATGGGGAAATCATCTCCTTACCTCCACTCTTTATAAATCTCAAATAGAAGTGAACACTTACTCCAATTCGAATGTAATTGAGAGACAAAAGATTGAGAGGAGTAAGGGTGTACAAAGAGACAATCCAAGAGTGGAAAAAGAAGAGGTTGTAAGGAATAAAGTGAGGGGGTTGCCACCAAAAGCTAACTTTCTTCTCCTTCTATCTCTAAGGACATTTGTGTAGGTACCAACATGGTAAGCGGAGGAAAACAAGTGCTTAAGGAAAAGATTCCTTCCGAAGACTTGACTAGGGAAAGCTTAGAAGCTATCAAAGCTTGTGGAGGACCTTCACACCAAGATAAATAAGAGTGTGCCCAATAACTTCAAGGTAAAATAGGTAACTCTTACACTTTTGTGCATGTGAATGGTGATTGTGTGGCTAGTAGCCTATTGAGTGTGAGTAGTAGCTTACCTATTTGTGAGTCTATTGATTTTTTGCCTCTTTTTGAAGATGTACATGTTGTGAGTGTGGATATACTAGTTGATCCTATTAATGACCGAATTGACTTTTTTTGTAAGATCAATTTATGTCCACCTAGTGTTGAATCCATTATGTTGAATGAAAGTACATCGTCTAATGATTCTTTGCCTCTTGACGGTAATGTACATGTTGTGAATGTGGATACACTAGTTAATACTATTGATGACCGAATTGAATCTTCTTGTAAGATCAATTTATGTCATCTAGTGTTGAAGCCATTATGTTGAATGATAGTACATCATCTTGTGGGAATTATATTGATCAACTTGTATATGAAACTAGTCCACCACTTGAGGTTATGTGTATTGTAATTAATAGACCTCAAGTGAGTGAAGAATTTGAAAATATTGGTAAAAAAGATAGGAGTGAACCCGTGAGCTTGTCCTTTGGTAAAGATTCTAATGTTTGCTTGGCTCATATGGCTAATCATTTGCTTAAAACATCTTCGAAACTTGATAATGATATTTTAGAGGTTCAATGTGCTTATTCCAAATCTGCGATAGATCACTCTCTCTTTAGGTATAATGTCTTGTTTGAAGATGGTATAATCACTCCTAATGAACCTAGTGGTGAGAATGAGGTTGAAAGTATATCTTGTCTTGAAGTCTATAGCCTATATGCTAACCTACTATGGTGTGACAACATTCCTCCTAAAGATGAAAATCTCTTCTTGAAATATGAGAGTACTCTTAAGGGTAAGGAATGTGTTTTCTTGGAAAGGAATAACCAATTGGGTGATAATAGCTTTGAATTGTTTTAATATTTAAGAAACCCAATAGGCGGTTTTTCCTTGAAAAATAATTGTGAATGTGATCCTTTGTATAATACCCCACCTTTTCTTGATAATTATAAGGATGAATTGCTTGCTTCTTGTGAAGATTTAAGCAATACTTCCTTTGATTTTAGTGGTGGTATGTGTCTACTTGAGGGTTCCTCCATAGAAAGAGAAAGTGTCTATTTCTTGGAAATTACTTCTTCTTCTACTATGTGTGGCCTTATTGATGAGAGTACTCATGGTGATGATGTTGAAACTAGTAGTGAGTACATGCATGAGGACACCTTAGATGAGGTTGACTTGAGTGATACCTTTCTTTACTCTCTATTTGCTTTTGATGATGTATATGCTATTGTAGAGAGTATGTCTTTTAGTTCAAGTAAAGCCTATGGGGAAATGGAGTGTTGTCTAGACCCATGTCTATGGCCACTCTTTCCATTTGACCCCGGTGCCAATTGTGGATATGATGATATCGGCACACCCAATTTATTGCTTGGTCTACATAACAAGCAAAGTTTGAATGAGGATGTTGGTATCCTTACCTATAATGGTAAGTATTTCTTTGAAAGTCACAATCCACTTGAGGGACCAACATTATGAAAGGGAAAGAACTCCAACCAAGGTGAAGGGTCTTTAAAGAAGGGGATCCATGAAAAGCTACAAGAGAGTTCTCCATTGTGTGTTTTTATTCTTGACCAAAGTTTTATCACTTGTAGGTCAAGAAGAGGGTCTTCTCTTGAAACTACCTTGAATAAACTCCATTTGCATAATACCCTTCTTCTATATATGTGTAGACATGATGACCTCCATAGCCAACTCCTTTGTGCATTTTTCAATAGATTTATAATACTTAACACGAAGGATCCTTGGTTATATTTCAAGTATGTACTGCCTTGGCATGATAATGTTATTTATTGTACTAATTCTAACCCTCATGTCATGGGGATGTTGTGCTTTGTTTGTCCTTTCTTTGGTCTTGAAAGTTTCTGATTCGAGGTCGAATCCTTTTTAAAGAAGGGGAGGATGATACGAGTCAAATGACCACTATAGCTTTGATGACATCTTGAGAGGCCAATACATAAAAAAATCAAGCTTTGGTCGCATTGAGGGTACGAGAACATACATGGGGGGGCCGATTTGAGCACACCATAAAGCAATCCCGTATGTGAAAGGTTGCTTGGGGCTTGCCTTTGATGCCACCTGAGAGTACAAAGTGGAACCCACGGTTTTGGAGACTTGAAGAGCTTTAAACACTCCAAGACTGCCCCTCCTTTGCACTCCAAGGTCGCCTCTCTAATTAAGGGTGCTTTGGTCATTTTATCTCTCATTTGTAATAAACTATAAATCGTCCCTTATTAGGTCATTTGCTCCTTAGTTTATGATGGATATTTGAAAGACATTGAAAGTTTTATTCTCTCTTTGAGAGTGTAGTGTAGGGGTTGGAATAGCCATTTAGTGTAGGGCTTGGAAAAGCCATTATTGACATTTTCTTAGAAACGGTGGTTGTAA
The DNA here is from genome assembly GCA_030864215.1 of Capsicum pubescens. Taxonomy (NCBI): domain Eukaryota; kingdom Viridiplantae; phylum Streptophyta; class Magnoliopsida; order Solanales; family Solanaceae; genus Capsicum; species Capsicum pubescens. The sequence goes on along the minus strand of CM061544.1, from coordinate 272,742,014 downwards.
GATGGAGTTGATTCCCTTAGCGGTCACTATAAGAAGATTGGTGTTTGATTTTGCGAGTTTAAGGGTCTTATCATTCGATACACAGTTTGGTTCTTGATTCTCCGTAACTTCTTATGTCATCTTATCTATCCCTTTACTTTATTACATTGTTGTGTTTATTTCTTGTCTTGTTATTTTCGGTTTAGTGGTATTGTTGCCATTGCTTGTGTTCTTGTTGTTTTCGACTTTGGCTTGTGTTGTTGGCTGGTTTTCGTGTGTTCGTAGTCGATCTCGTATCACAACATGGAGTTTCTCATGGTCCAGACTTGATTTCAGCTTCTGTAGTTGAAGAAAATACCCCATCCTCTAATGCGAGTCATTTTACTACTACAAGAAACGCTTCAACTACTAGTACAGCACTCTATCCAGCAGCCCCTCCTTCACAAAAGATGGTGATCACATGGTCACAAACAGGCTCATTGAAGCCAAAGAAACCATTCTCGATGTCTTCTGTGTTACCAACATCGACAATAGCGGAACCTATTTGTCATTCACAGGCTGTAAAGGATGTTCTTTAGTGTCGTGCCATGTTTGAGGAATATAATGCACTTATTCAAAATGGTACTTGGGAACTCATTCCACCATCTCCGTCTCAAAATATAATTGGTTGTAAATGGGTGTTCAAGACGAAGTTAAAGTTGGATGGTTCACTAGATCATTATAAAGCATGGCTCGTAACTAAAGGATATCATCAAAGAGCGGGCCTCGATTTTATTGATACGTTTAGTCCAGTGGTTAAGCTGGCTACCATATGGTTGTTGTTATCCTTGGCAGTGTCTCATCAGTGGAACATCACACAGCTAGATATATCCAATGCATTTTTCATGGAAAATTAGATGAGATTGTATATATGTCTCAACCTCCTGGGTTTGTTGATCCTACTTATCCAGATCATGTTTGTTTACTTAAACGATCTCTCTATGGCCTCAAACAAGCTCCGCATATGTGGAATAAATGTTTAGCTGATGTGCTTCTTTTTCTAGGCTTTATGGGATCCAAAACTGCCAAATACCGCCAAACAGTTGTTCTGTTTAATCTATGTTGATGATATTTTAGTTGTGGGTTCTAATTTGTTCGTATTGCAACTCTTATTACCCAATTGCAAACTCACTCTGTTGTTAGAGACTTGAGAAAATTATCTTATTTCTTGGGCAATCAAGCCACCTGGACACATGAAGGATTGCATTTATCCCAAGGTAAGTATGTCACGAACCTCCTTAACCGTGTGCAAATGGGGTCGTGTGGTCCTGTACCTATACCAACTTCACCCTCATCCAAGCTCTCCAACACTGGTGGTTTTCCATTTCATGATCAAACTCTATATAGGAGTACTGTAGCAGCTCTACAATATTTGACATTTACTAGACCCGATATCGCGTATGCAGTAAATAAAGTATCACAATTTCTGCATTGTCCTATGGATTCTCATTGGGTTGCCGTCAAACGCATTTTCCATTATGTTAAGGCTAGTGCCTCTCATGGATTATTTTTTTCTCGCAGGTCCTCCACCTTACTTCATGGTTACAGTGATTCAGATTGGGGAGCTGATATTGATGATAGCAAGTCTACCACTGGATTCACTATTTTTCTTAGTTCCCGTTTGATTTCATGGGCTTCTCGAAAGCAAAAAGTCGTATCCCGGTCGAGCACAGAGGCAGAATATCGTGCATTAGCTGTTGCTACCTCTGAGATGACATGGATCAAACTTCTCCTTCGAGAGATTGGATGCTTTACCACCTCCCTTCCCGTTCTTTGGTATGATAATCTTAGTGTCACCTACTTAATTGCTAATCCTATTTTTCATTCTCGGGTGAAGCATATGGAAATCGATTTTGATTTTTTCCGTGACAGGGTTCGTGCGAAGACCTTATCAGTTAGATATGTGAGTTCTCATGATCAAGTGGCCGATGCTCTTACCAGGCCTCTGTCCAGGGTCCGATATCTGGAATTGAAGCGCAAGTTGACAGTTGTTCCAGTTCCTGCTCAACTTGAGGGTGTGTGTAAGGATAATGTAAAGTAGGTGTTCGAGTGAACGTCTATTTGTATATAGTTGTTTATTACTTGAACTTTACTTGAATGAGTCGTCGTGCAGTTGTTTTAAGTTAGGAGTCCTTAACAGTAATGACTTTGGAGTCTTATTCTCCAAGACACTCATGTGTATATATATATATATATTTTGATGTAACAACGTAATGAAGTGTAATGCTGAATACATATATTTTACATATGCATGTCCCAACTTTCTTTGCACAAGGGGATAAAACAATAATCATAAGTCAGAACAGAAAATAAGCACACTCTTCTTGAACTTTTATTCATGAAATAATGTTACATATCACAATAGGGGGAGAGAAAAGCCACTGATGACTTAATTTCAACATGTTTAGCAACCTTTAGTAGCTACCATAGTACATAATACTCAGCAGGCTTTTTTCACAGATGTGAGTGAACCAGATGAGAAACTCACAGAATCATACTTTTGGAAAATGTAAGCCACAATCAAAGAAGCTGTAAGAGTAACCACATCCTTAGCAGCACATTGCTTGTTTGATTCAGTAGGTCTCCCAGTCTGTGGACCATTAGACCAAAACAAATAATTCAGCAATTCTTTCCCTTTCTCCTTTGTAAACCTCTCCAACATAAACTTTTCAGGTTCATCAAACACCTTTGGATCTTTCATCACTAATGGCTGGTAACCACAAAGAAGTTCACCTTTCTTGATTTCGTAAACTGAATCATGTGAACTGAGCATGAAGTCTTTTCTTGCTCTTGCATATTGACTTGGCACTGGTGGGCTCAGCCTAAGTGATTCATAAACAAAAGACTGAACAAGTTCCATTTCTTTTACACTCTCAAAACTCAAGTTTTCTTGATTTGTCCCAACTTTCTCCCTCACTTCTTTTCTCAGTTTCTCTTGCATCTCAGCATTTTTCTCGTCTCCAAGGTTTCCCAAAAGGGTTGGCAAGAAAATGGTGAAACCACCAAAAGCATTGAATCCAAGAATGAACAAAAGGTTATGAATGGCTTCTTGTTCAGTTAGCTGAAAGTCTGTTTGTGCCCTCGTTAACACTTCCTTAGCTTCACTTTTCACAAACTTAATGAGTTTTTCGTAACCTCCACGGACAAGAAAAAAGGGGTATGAAAAAGAGTGGACGAAGATTTCTTCAAGGGGTTGAAGAACACCAATGCTAACAGTAGGTGCTAGTTGAATAGCTAGCCATGCATCAAGATAGGCGAAGCCAGAGTTGGCTATCTCCTGTGAGGCTGATGGATCGGCCCCGAGGAAAGTTAAGGAGAAGAAGTTGAAGAGGAATTTTTGCAATGCAGGGAGAAGAGAAGCTGATTTGGATTTTGAAAGATCTGATTCAAAAGTTCCGAACAGTGTATCAAGTTCTTTAACTAGTGTAGGCACCCATGTTTTTGAACTTCTTTTTAGGATGTCCAATGAAAAGTTCTTAATCTGCAAATTAACATTATACCAAAAAAAAGAAAAAAAAATTGTTCAGTTCATTTTCTATAAAACAAAGTAAGAGGAAGAGTCAGAACAAATGAGTAACGGATCAACTTGCTAGCATATTGTTTATCACGAAGGCAGTCAAGTGCGCGAATTATCTTGCGATCCGGCAGGGGTGTGATGTGCAATGTCTATATTGACATGAGTCGAGGTTGACTTGGTGACTGATTTTACAGTCCGAATACGCGATGACATAATCAATATAAGTTACACAAAAACAACAATTTAACTCGATGCTTGGGCATAAGGTGCAGAAATATTTAATTTTTAATAATAAAATTAGCATGTTAAATAGATTAAACTGTGACGTTGTAGAAGATAATTTACAGTCGTATAAAATTCAAATAGAAGTAACAAAATTGTTTAACTAGCAATAATTAATGCTTGTATACTTTTGTTCTAAATCATCAAATTATATATTATAGGAAAACATACTCTTATTGTATATATAAGTAATAACTGTTAAATGAATAAAATAAAACTTAAAACACGATATTTTTAGACATATTGGGCATACAATTCAAGGTGTAAAGCGCACAACGACATTTTACACAGAAGATGATGTTTTGGTTAGGGAGTAACGTCCATATTTGGTTGGTTAAAATTTCCTAAAGATTTTCTTCAAAGAAAAATAGTTCCGTAAAAATTTAAAAAAATGACTTTATTAGTGGAAGTACGAAAAAGATAAACTAAACAAGTGATATTGTCTTCCCCACCCTCCAACACACCTCATATTTACCTCATCCTCTCAGCCTCCATCCCCGCCAGTCACACGCCATGTAGCTAAATTATAAATAAATATTTTTAGAATTTTATTTTTTACTTATATGCCATCCACAAAAATAAATAAATAGATGATTATTTTTTAAAAAAAAACATTTTCCCTCCTACCGACACGCCCATAAACCGAATGGTACAATATATAAAAGACAAATGTTGTCATATCAAGGCAATTAGCCGGCCACACAAGACAAATCATGAACAGTCAAGCTGTTTTGTTTTTTTGAAACATAAATCATTTTCTGATAAATAAAAAAAAATCTACGCCTAAAGGGGATATTTTCACATTAATAGACCATGTGTAAAATGTGGATGCTAAGACTTTGCTGTTTCACTGAAATGTCAATTCACTTGTTATCTACTCCCCCAATAATGTGAGGATATATATATAAGAAAGATCACAAAACAAATTAGAGAGTTGGCCCAATAGTAGCTTTAGGACGATATGCACATGATATTGTGGTCCTTGATATATAATTACCATAAGATCACGTAATTAATAACTAGTAAGATGAAAGTGATTTCTTTATGATAATGAGGCACTATCCAACTCAAAATCATCAAATGTTGTGATAGAATGAATAACAATTATTTATTATAATCGAAGATTTGGAATTTGAATTCTAGTCTTGACAGGAGCATCGAGAATAGAAAAATCTCGACAGAGAATGTTCCTTCCTTTTGATAGATTTAACGCAACACAAGAATCCAACTGATTGAAGCATCAAATTGTGACTCGTAGAATAAAAAAAAAAGAATTTATCTAACTCCAAACTTTGAATTTAGATTGAACAGTTCGAAATTCTTTATTTTCCTCGACTTAAAAGCTTCTCAAGATTAGGAGTGTCATATATAGGTAGCTTTGATTGGATTTGTGAAAGAATCAAAGTGGATTGAGTTAATAAATGAGTAAGTTCAAAGTAATTTGAAATAAAATGAGCTACAAAAGGGTCATATTTCAACCCGCTTAATTCTTATAAAATTTTAGTATTTTTTTTTTCTTTGATAATGTTTTTTTTTTTCATTATGGTTATATAAAATTATATCAAATGAAAAAAAAAAAAAAGGATTTTTCTAAAAATATTTTAACAAGATCTTTACAAGACAATTTGATTTATATATCAATCCAACTTATAGATGAGTGAAAGTAAATTGAACTATAATTAGCTGAACTAATAAACGGACAAATCATTTAATCCACACAAACTTAAAAGATTTTAACGGATCATATTTTCATAAATTAATTTTAACATTGACCAAGATATTTCTTTGATTGGTTATTTCAATTACTATAACATGTGATTAGATTGCATCCCTCCTAGCCACTAATAAAAGAAAAAAGTGTTGGGTTCAATTGGTGTGAATGGAAAATGGAGGGACATAACTTTTGAGGAAAAGATATATTGTTTTGAAAAAGGTGTGACTGTTCAGATAGTTGTGTTTGTTCAGAAAAAGGCACAATGTTTCGAATGAACAGACATAACTCTTCCAAAGGATACGCCTTTTCGGATGAACCATTGCCACCTTTCGGAAGGGGCACTTGATGGCTATATAAACCTGCATTTATCTACAGGTTTAGGCATGAAAAATTTTCTGAAATAAAAACTCTTCTTGTCTTCAAAACATTCCTTGTGATCAATCAAATCGTTGAGTGAGTTTGACGAATCCAATTATTTAAGGTATCACTATAGTTGGATTGAAAGTCATTTCATCCTGGGAGGAAGATTCCAAAACTTCGGGTACAGTGAGGAAAATATTCCATAATGACACTTCGTGAAGTCGGGGGACTTGGCTTTATAATTCTGTTTCATCTTAATTTCTGAAAAAATAAAACACAATTCTTAGAAAGATCACTTTGATCATGTGTTGAGGGAGTTTTTGTACTTCATAGTGTTCTTGTTTTGAACTTGAACTAGTGTTGAAGTTGTGCCTAAATACAGATTCTTGTACCCGAAAACATCGAAGAATAACAATCTTAAGGAATCACCTTGAAAAAGAAAAAAAAATGTTTTTTTTGGTGAAATTTTTTGTACTAAAGTTGTTTTTTTAAAAAAAAATCTGTATAGCTTATTTTTGGAGATTAAAGCTTTTAAGCTTTCTACTCCGCTTGAACTTAACTAGTGATTTGAAGAAATAAAAACTTCATCATAAGTTAAAGATCATTCGGTTGATGATTGAAGTCATAAAAACTTCATCGTTAAACTAGAAACAAGAAGAAGAAGACTGACAGTCAAATGCATGATGCTACGACTATGGCGGCAACTAGCATTGCCACGACAAGTCGAACAAATGCTCCGCAACCTATGGCACCTGCGGAGAAGCCCGAAAAATTTGCGGGCATTAACTTCAAGAGATGACAGCAAAAGTTATTTTACCTCATCACTCTATGTCTTCAAAGGTTCACTAGTGAGGATGCTCCTGAGGTTCCCTCGGACAAAGAGCATTTCATAATTGAAGAGGCTTGGAAACACTCAGACTTCCTTTGCAGGAATTATATTTTGTGCGGTCTCCAAGACGACCTCTATAATGTTTACAGTGGAACTAAGACATCGAAGGAATTGTGGGGGACACTAGAACGAAAATACAAGACAGAGGATGCGAGAATTAAGAAATTCTTCGTTGCAAGGTTCCTGGACTTTAAAATGATAGATAACAAATCGGTTGTCTCTCAAGTGCAAAAATTGCAAGTAATCATCCATGATCTCCTAGTGAAAGGTATATCTTTAAAAATACCTTTGTTGAACAAACTGAAAATGTTGTTAGTACTCATATAAACTGTTTTGTAGGTTTGATTGTGAATGATGCATTTCAAGTAGCAGCGATAATTGAGAAGCTACCACCTATGTGGAAAGACTTCAAAAACTACTTGAAGCACAAACGCAAGGAGATGACTGTCGAAGATCTTATTGTCCGACTGCGTATTGAAGAGGATAATAAGACTGTCGGAGAAAGTCAAAAGGGAATTCTATAATTAATGGAGCACATATTGTAGAAGATGATCAAAACAATTCTAAGAAAGGAAAGAAAGTCAAACATGGAAGCAGTCAACCCAAGAAAAAATTTAAGGGAAAGTGCTTCAACTGTGGCAAGATTGGCCACAAGTCCACGGATTGTCGTGCCCCTAAGAAAGGCAAGAAAAAAGACCAAGCAAATATGATTGAGTCCAACAAAAAATGTGATGATCTGTGTGTTATGCTTTCAGAATGCAACTTGGTGGGGAATCCTCACAAATGGTGAATGGATTCTGGTGCCACCCGCCATGTTTATGCCAACAAAGAGTTATTTTCGACGTTCGCTCCGACTCAAGTAGAAGAAACGATCTATATGGCTAACTCTGTTACTGTAAAAGTGGAAGGAATAGGAAAAGTGTGCTTGAAGATGACTTCCGGCAAAGTGTTGACACTTAACAATGTCTTGTATGTTCCGGAGTTGAGGAAGAACTTGATTTCAGTTTCACTTCTAGACAAGAACAGATTCAAATGTGTTTTTGTTTTCGAGAAAATTGTACTTAGTAAAGGAGAAGTGTATGTAGGAAAAGGTTACCTCACTAAGGGTCTATTCAAAATGAATGTAATAAATGTTGAAATCAATAAAAGTTTAATTTCTTCTTACTTGCTTGAGTCTTACAATTTGTGGCATGAACGTTTAGGTCATGTTAATTACAAAACATTACAAAAACTGATTAACTTAGAAGTTTTGTCAAACTTTGAGTGCAATAAATCAAAGTGTCAAACGTGTGTGGAATTAAAGTATGCAAAGCATCCTTATAAGTCCGTTGAAAGGAATTCCAATCCCTTAGACTTAATACACATGTACACTGACATTTGTGATATGAAGTCAACACCATCATGTGGTGGGAAAAAGTAATTCATAACTTTTATTGATGATTGCACTAGATATTGTTATGTCTACTTGCTAAATAGTAAGGATGAAGCAATAGATGCATTTAGGCAATACAAAACTGAAGTTGAAAATCAGTTAGAGAAAAAGATCAAAATGATAAAAAGTGATAGGGGTGGAGAATATGAATCTCCCTTCGCTGAAATATGTGTAGAGAATGGAATTTTTCATCAAACTACAACCCCGTATTCACCTCAATCTAATGGAATTGAGGAAAGGAAAAACCAAACTTTGAAGAAAATGATGAATGTCTTACTTATAAGTTTTGATTTACCACAAAACTTGTGGGGGGGCTATCCTTACAGCTAATCATATACTCAATGGATCTAAATGGATCTTCAAAAGGAAAATGAAAGTGGATGGTACTATTGACAAATACAAGACAAGACTTATAGTAAAAGGTTTCAAACAAAAAGAAGGTCTTGATTACTTTGATACATACTCGCCGGTAACAAGGATAATGTCGATTCGAATGTTAATTGCCTTGGCGGCGGTATATGATCTTGAAATCCATCAAATGGATGTGAAAACTGCATTCCTAAATGAAGAATTAGAGGAAGAAATTTACATGGAACAGTCTGAGGGTTTTGTGGTTCCAAGAAAAGAAAATAAGATGTGTAAACTTGTTAAGTCATTTTATGAACTAAAACAAGCACCTAAGCAATGGCATGCAAAGTTTGACCAAACCATGTTGGCAAACGGATTCAAGATAAATGAATGTAATAAATGTGTTTATATTAAAGATACTCCAAATCACCAAGTCATTGTGTATTTATATGTGGATGATATGTTGATCATCAGTAAAGACATTTCAGACATAAATGCAACGAAATGAATACTCGAGAGCAAGTTTGATATGAAAGACCTTGGAGTTGCGGATGTGATTTTAGGAATAAGAACTCACAAAACTCCACAAGGGTTGGTATTGTCACAGTCTCATTATATCGAAAATGTACTTAACGAATTCAAGTATATGGAATTCGGTATTGCCAAGACTCTATTGGATGTGAGCTTTGCACTTCAAAAGAATAAAGGTGAAAGTGACTAACAATTGGAGTACGCAAGAGTATTGGGATGTTTAATGTATATAATGAACTATACACGACCAGACATAGCATGCGCTACTAGTAAATTGAGTCGGTACATGAGTAATCCCAACAAAACTCATTGGATGACAATGAAAAGAGTCTTGGGGTATCTAAAATACACTCAAGACTATGCCTTGCATTATAATAAATATCCCGCGGTATTTGAAGGATATAGTGATGCAAATTGGATCACCGGATCGAAAGAAGTAAAATCCACAAGTGGATATGTATTTACTATCGGTGGAGGATCAGTCTCTTGAAAATCATCCAAACAGACTTGTATTGCTCGCTCTACAATGGAATCTGAATTTATCGCATTGGATAAAGCCAGTGAAGAAGCAGAATAGCTCCTAAATTTCTTGAAAGATATTTCTCATTGGCCTAAACTAGTGGCTCCAGTATGTATACACTGTGATAGCCAAGCGGCAATAGGTAGGGCAGGGAGCATAATATACAACGGTAAATCTCGTCACACACGACGAAGACATAATACCGTTAGGAAACTTCTCTCTAGTGAAATTATCACTATTGACTATGTGAAGTCAAAGGATAATGTGTCGGATTCACTTAAAAAGATCTATCTAGAGAAGGAGTGAAAAGCACATCTAAGGGAATGAGTTTAAGGCCTAGGACAAGTCAGCATGAAAGTAACTCTACCTAGCAGACTGGAGATCCCAAGAGCTAGGTTCAAGGAGATCAAACAAAGTTATATCTGATAGGTTCAACATTGTCAATTATTCAACCCATTCTCATGATGTAGACAATGTTTAGGAAACAAGGATAAGACTTAAGGTGAAAGGTCTTTTAATGATTATCTAAATTTGGCAGATTTGACCAAATAGTTTAATCTATAGGATTGAACGTTTAGAAATCACCTATGTGAGGGCGACGTGAAAGCTGTTTCAAGGAGAATGTTAGTAAAGGCTTATTCTCTAAGCTCTCATGAAACTAGGATGTGTTCATGGCTGAAAAGAATAAAACTGTGAGAACTATAAACGGTAAAAGTCTGGTTGTGTGACATGTGTTGTCTAGGTGTACATTAAAGCTCGACAGTTCAAAGATATCAAATCTACCGATTGACCGAGTGCATCCGATGCATGTTCACTACGAAAAGTTCAAAGGAAAACTCACTTATCCAGATGCAATCAGTCTTTGCTTGATGATTACATACTTGTCCGTAAAATTTTGGAAAAAAATAGTCATTCTCCATTCATGAGGGGATTGTTGGGTTCAATTGGTGTGAATGGAAAATGGAGGGACACAACCTTTGAGGAAAAGACATACTGTTTTGAAAAAGATGTGATTGTTCATATAGTTGTGATTGTTCAGATAGTTGTGTCTGTTCAGAAAAAAACATAATATTTTGAATTAACAGACATGACTCTTTCAAATGATACACTTTTTCGGATGAACCATTGCCACCTTTCGAAAGGGGCACTTGATGGCTATATAAACCTGCATTTATCCACAGGTTTAGGCCTGAAAAATTTTCTGAAATAAAAACTCTTCTTGTCTTCAAAACATTCCTTGTGATCAATCAAATCGTTGAGTGAGTTCGACGAATCCAATTATTTGAGGTACCACTATAGTTGGATTGAAAGTCATTTTATCCTAGGAGGAAGATTCCAAAACCTCGGGCACAGTGAGAGAAATTATTCCTTAATGACACTCCGTAAAGTTGGGGGACTTGATTTTATATTTCTGTTTCATCTTAATTTCAGAAAAAATAAAACACACTTCTTAAAAATATCACTTTGATCATGTGTTAAGGATGTTTTTGTACTTCATAGTGTTCTTGTTTTAAATTTGAACTAGTGTTAAAGTTATTATGCCTAAATATAAATTCTTGTACCCGAAAACATTAAAAATAACAAAAAGGACAAAACAGAGCTGATGCTCTAAAATTGAAAATGAAGGAAGAAGCCAATATATACATACATAAATAAATAGTTGGCATTGGCTATTCATGAAGCGCCAACTGTCGCTGTACCTATATGAGCCAACATATTACGGTCCTCGTTGTTCATCAATAAAGATTCATTTCAAATCACAAAAGTAATTTTTCTTTTTCAAATTCTTTCTCTTTTCGTAATTATAATGTAAAAGAATTTTTATCTGACGTAAAATTTATGTAAATATATTGAAATTATATGTATCGATAAATATATATTATCAATTAAAATTGTATGATCAATTGTAGTTTGAAACATTAATTATTATTTTTTTATAATAATTATGTGTAAATTGACTTGAGCGCATTTAAATTATTTCGTCAAATGCCTATTACCTCCGACCAACATATATCAAGTAACTTTGTCCACAAAAATTTAAATAAAGGAAAAAAATTACCTGACATTTTTGTCTTGACAAGATTAGATCTCTAGTGTCCTCTATTTTGCATTAACTTTGTTGAAAGATGAGTTACACCCTTAAATTTATTAAATGTCAATATGGTTACTTATTTGGGATATTTAATTAAAGGGAAGAGATGCGTGTTGAAAAAAAATAATTAAAAGAGATGCGTACTTGGAGTCCTTTTCTCTTTTAAATGGATTCAATTTTTATTTCATACAAAGGGATACTTGTAGTATAAAGAGTTTAATGAAGTTTGGCCTCATTTAACCTAAACTTAGAATTTAACCTAATGGATTACTTCTTCTTCAATCTCAACTCCCAAAAAAAAAAAAAAAAAAAAATCTATTAAAATAACTCTAGTTCTTTCACTGTATGTAGTTTATATTAAACTACCACAAGTTACTTAAATAATCACATATTACTATTTCAATAAACAAAAGAATGAGTTGTTTAAATAGTCAATGTTGTCTGCCCAACTCTTATCCTTCTTCCTCGAGAAAAGGGTGGGATCTTTTTTATATATTTGAGAAGTTATAATACTTATGCATAATTGTTTAGTACTTACAATTTAAACCCCATGTCCCTTAATCACCGGATCAACTAAGATCCTTTTTCTTAAAGAAAGATTAGAGGGTCTTTTCCCAAATATTTCCCTTATCTAGCCATTTATATCCTAGATTCTAAAATCTCGAAGTTGAACTCTAAAAATATAACGACCCTATTCCAAACAGTTTTCATGACTAAACGAGGCTTAAAATTGCATAATTAGGCAAAAAACAAACAAGGAGAGGTAAAAAAAAAAAAAAACATACATACATACATACATACATACCTGAGTATGTTTAGGTTCAGAAGTATCAAGGTAAGCACAAACACGCATATCACCAGTATAAACAACACTGGGCATGAAATCACCAACAAGCACATTAGCTTTCTCAACAATCTCCATATCAAATAGATGTGCAAATGACTTGACATCCAGTACCGCCACTACATTCGGATTTACACCCAAAAAAAATGGAAAACAAGGCGGTACATTCGTTCTGAATACCGTGCTGTTATACTTTTCGACTCTCTTGCTGAAGAAATCTGGGAGCTTTTGGAACCAGTTATAGTCTAATCGATCCCAAAGTGGCCCTAATAATGGAAACCCGTAGCTCCCTGGAATTTTACGTACGGGGAGAGATACTGGTGTAGGAGTTGATAGAGGAGCAGAGCTCATTATAGGTATCATTTTAATTTGCTGATATTTTTCTTGTGTAGTTGTTGTTTTATGAATATGTGCAGTTGATTGCCAGAGGGAGGCTAGAATAAGCATGTTTATATATTGGCAAGTGTGTGATATTTTAATGTCAACATCACAACTATAGTGTGTGATATTTTAATGTCAACATCACAACTATCATAGCCATGATTTTTTTTTTTACTATGCGTGCATTTAGTAGGAAAGAAAATTTTCATGGAAAATGATTTCCTAGAAAGTGCTAGTTTTCTTGAAAAATAAGTAGGTCTTTACTTTTTTTTTTTTTTTTTTTAGTGTTTGGGTAAGCAAGAAAATATTATCCTACGAGCAGTTATATGTTATCTAGCAAATCATTATGGAGGCGGGATGGGATGGGAGTGGAGGTTTGGGGGTGGCAGGATTGGGGGTTTTGGATGGGTGGGGATGAGACAATAAATTTAAAATATTATTTGTGCAACTTATTTTTCCTATTTCCATAAGTAAAGTCATTTTATGGATTTATTTTGCTCTCACCAACCAAACGATATGGAAAAATTTAAAAATATTTTATCGTAAATATTTTTCTGAGTCCCAAACACACACTATGTGTCTCACGTGCTAAGTAAATATGACTATTTTTAAAGAGGAAAAATAGAAACTTTTTCAACTTTATCAATTAACAAAGGAAGAAAAATGAGCTCAAACACCCTTTCAAGTCTTTAATTAGAAAAAGGAAATAAATAGGTCCCACAATATTAAGTCGTATAGATTGAGAAGGAGACAATTAATCTTATTTAAAAAATTATAAATTTAATATCTAAATTTAAAGACTGAAATCTTAAACGTGGGTTCCAGAACAAGGAAAGTACTATAGTAACCATGTGTAAGGAGATATATCTTCAATGTGATGATGACTAGTAAAATGTTGACACTTGTACTGATGGAGCTGTTAGAGATCGTTTGGTTTATGGATAAGATGAGATACGATGAGATATCTCATAATTAAATTTATATCATGTTTTAGAAGGTGAAATAAATTAATTTTAAAGTTACAATCTCAGAATCATAATTTAGAGATAAATTTATCTGCGAATCAAATGATTTGGATTATTCAAGTTAATTGTCACATCATCCCATTCTTATTTGGTCTTTCTACATATACTCACATATGAAATTATACGTTTGAATTTAGGCATGTATATTCACATTATTGTACATTTACTCACATATGGAATTATACGTTTGAATTTAAGCATGTATATTCACATTATTGTACATTTACTCACATATGAAATTATACATTTGAATTTAAGCATGTATATTCACATTATTGAAGTGGTGGTCCTGTCGTAGCTTAGGACAAAATGTAAAAGCCAGTAGTTATGACACATTTCATAAAAAGAAAAAAAAAAAAAAAAAAAAAAAAAAACTTTCAATTTTTAAAAGACATTCCACATAACAAAATTCCTAATATCTCTCATTATGTTTCATTTTAATCTTTCATCCATTTTTATACCAAGATTAGAGAAAACGACAAAAATAGTATCTTATTTTTAGTTATAGGTTTAAAATAGTCTCTCAAGTACTGCTCGAGCAATATTTATTTTTAAACTTGTTAAAAGTGAATAATTTTGATCTTCGTCGGATATTTATCGAATACTTATACTTATAGTTAAATTTATCGAAAATATGAAAATAAAAAAAATATTTAACAAAAACTCACATTTGAAAGTATAACAGTTTATATTACTTTTTATCTATTTTAAGAGTTTAGTGCAAGTTTTAAGGTACAACAATATTTTTTTTGGTCCATTCTTTTGGGTTTGGTGTAACTTTTTATATTGCGATTTAGTGATTCTGATGGAATTTTTTGGTGCTTATGGTTTTCAAAGAAATTCTCAATTCTTATTAAATTTAACATTTAGAGTTCTATAATTATGACAGAGACCAAAAGTATTATATTTGACTAATTTTGAAAATCAAAATTGCTCAGATAATATTTAAAGAAATATTTTAAGCCTATTACCAAAAATAAGGGACATTTTTTGTCATTTTCTTCTCAAGAAACAAGATTCTTCTAAATTGAGTGATTCGTTTTTACAAACAACTTTGATGGTATCTTGGCCACTTAAAAATGTGTTTATTATCATTTTTCGCAAAACAAGTTATTCAACTTCAACACTAAAAATAAAAACATATAAATATCATTAATAATTGATTTAAACTTTTAAAGTGATATTCAACACTAGATGCTTTAATAACTAAGTTAAATGTTCCCTAACAAAATGGGCATACACTTTGGCGATAATGCATTACAATAAGTATACTCCCTAGGATAGAGAGGATGACTGATTCCCCCACTGACACAGTATTACCCCCTCCCCCAACGGAGCCACCAGATCCCCCTATGATGGAAGTACAGATGACTGATACCGCCATGGAGGATCCCTCTCCACAAGCTCCTTCCTTCAAAGAAATACTAACAGATAAGAACAACTTACTCAACAAATGTTATGACACAGATAGTAACTCTTTTCCTGCTAGCAATACAGCTGCGGAGGAACCCATCTTCCTCACGAAGGCAGAAAAAGAAAGAATTTACGAACCATGAATTAGATCTGTCATAGTCAAAGTAAGTGACAAAAAGGTTTCGCATCAATTCTTGCGAGCAAAGTTAATTGAACTCTGGCAACCAAATGAGCCCCTTATACTCATAGATCTAGGATACAACTACTTCGCAGTCAAGTTTACAAAACAGGAAAACACAAACAAGACCTTGCATGGAGGGCCATGGTTCATACTAGGAAGCTTCTTTTCGGTAAGACGATGGGAACCAAATTTCGCCCCTTAAACTTCAACGATTTCACATTCAGCCATCTGGGCGCGTTTACCCCAACTGCCGACTGAATTTTACGATAGATTTGTCCTTGAACAGATCGGCAGAAAACTAGGTGGACAGTTAAAAATCGACTCTTGCACTTCTGCAACGCTAAGGGGCCGCTATGCGAGAATTTACATTCAAGTCCAACTCAACACCCCTGGAAATCAGTTTATATTGAAAATCATAGACAAGAAGTACTCTATGAAGGTGAAGGTACTCTCTGCACAAGATGCGGATGCCTAGGGCACACCTACAGAACCTTCCAGATCCATCCACGTTAATCAAACGCATCGCCAGGGCTAACACAACCACAAGAGATAGCCCCTGACCCAGAAGATGCAGAGCCTTAGAAGACAGTGACCTTCAGGCGAAAGCGTTCCCCAGAGAAGGGTAAGAGCTCAAATGCTCATCCACCAGGTATGCACACACCCAGTGTAGCCGACCAGGTAAGTGCCCCTATACCCCCGAAAAAGCAATCTTACTACTAATTCCACCTTTATTGCACCGCCTGTACGCATCGACAAAAATGTCGATCCCTTGGACCAAGTCATTGACAGAGAAGGTACACAGGGTCTTTGTGACCCCACTCACAGTGGTACCACTCAAAAATTATGACCCATAATAGCCACGTTAACACAACAAAAGTTGACTCTTAACTTTGTTAAAAGAAAAGACAAAAATAGCCAAGGACAAAGAGAGGGCCCACTCATACCCCATCATGGTACCCCACCCAATAGCGGTAAGTTCTCTCCCAAGGCCAATTTGAGAGAAAAACCGTTTAGCTCCCAAGAGAACAATCCATCAATCATAGGGAATTTGCAGAGCCCCTCTTCAATGGATTTGACGGAGGATGTCACTTTCATTAACTCCACTCCAACTAACAACAACACCACTATATCCAACTTACCAAAATACACACAAGCTACTTCCTCTCTTCAGAATCGGAGTACTTCAAAAACCTAACATTATGAACCAAATAAGCAATGTCATACCACCACTACCCTTCTTTTTGGTAATGGTTCCACTACCTCAGGACCATGTACCAACTTCATGGCTAGAGCTTAGCCTTCACAACTTCTACATTACCCTTAACTCCAACATAGGGAACCAACCAATAGTCACTACTATTTAAGACCCAGCCTTCCTGGCCAACCTGATCATGGAGGAAATAAACCACGCAGTATCAAACTTGAGAAACCAAGCATGGATGCAAGCCATGCTTCTGAGTCTAACACAGGGTCACATGAGTCACATGGTGACCCCGGACTACAATATATTCCTGAATTAAGCTCTAAACAGCCTATCTTTTTCCCTCCTCAACCATCCACTATTCCTCTAGTGAGCCCAGTGTTTATTCCATGAACACCTCAGGGCCCTCTGACACAAAATTACCTCATAAGTTCGGTAGGAGGCCTAGAAGGAACAAGTTAAACCCCCATGGGCTCACTCATTTAGTGCAACAAGGAACTACAAGACCTACTAGAGAGTCTTGCAGAACCACAAGCACAGGTATCAGCACTAGAAAGCATCTTTCTGAAAGAATTCAAAAAGGTTACCAGAGAAGCTATTATAATATGTTGTCCCGTGGATCTGAAGATATGCTCTCTGATGTTGAGAGATGAGAAAAAAAAACCCTAGCTGTACTCTTGAAAACAATCCAGCTCAAGGAACCTCACCCATCACTGGGTAAGAGGAAAGATCTAGCATCATCATCCCCTTACCCCTAAACATGAATAATTTTATTATTTGGAATGTAAGGGGGGCCAACAGTACAAACTTCAAGAGACACTGTACTGAGATAGTCAAGACTCACAAACCTTCTATGCTCATCCTTCTTGAAACTAAAATGACTGAGCACAAAGAAATCAGTGAGACCCTAGGCTTTGATAGACAACTTCAATCTGTTGCTATTGGACGATTCAGAGAGATTGTCATTATGTGAAAGACTGACACTCTGCATCTTGAGGACATATCCATCACCCCTCAAGGAATTCATGCCATGGACAAGGTAATGCCTTCCTCTCACTACTGGCTCTTTTCTACTATATATGTTAGTACTAACTACCCCACAAGATCAACCCTTTGGGACAGCCTCATCAGAATAGCCCAAAACTTCAATGGGGACTGGTTTATGGGGGGAGACTTCAATGAAGTGTTCTAAGAAAATGATAAGTGGGGTGGGCAAAGTATTAATAGTCAAAGGGATGAAGCCCTTAGACATTATTTTGACCTTTGTAATATGGTAGACCTAGGCTACAAAGGCAATCGATATACTTGGACTAATAAGAGGTTTAGGAATAGACAACAACTCACCTTTGAAAGATTAGACAGGTTTCTAACCAATACCTCTTGGATTTCCAAATATCCTGAAACTAGTGTAATCCATCTACCTAGGACTAAGTCTGATCACTGCCCTATGCTTATCAATCTGGACCCCAATAGAACTAGAGGTCCCAAACCCTTTAGAATGGAACCTATGTGGTGTGGCCACCCCACTTTTTCAATTGTTATCAGAAATACTTTCTCCCATCAGTCTTCCGCCCTTTTCACCTCCATTCAAAAGCTGCAATCATTAGCATCACAATAGAACTCTACAACTTTTAGGAACGTCTTCAAGAAAATGAGAATTCTTCTTGCTAGAATTAAGGGAATCCAAAACTCTCCCAACTTTCCCATCAGCATCTACCTTCAGAATCTTGAGGAAGACCTTCAGTACCAATATGATGATCTCCTCTAAGTGAAAGAGAAATTTTGGAAGACCAAATCTAGAATCTCATGTCTCAACCAAGGGGACTCCAATATCAGGTTTTTCCATACCTCAACCCTTAATAGGAGAAGGAGGAACAACATAAATACCATTAAGAAGGATGATGGCACCTGATTAGCTGACCCTGCAAAAATACAGGGCCATATCATCTCCTTCTTCTCTGAGCTCTACACCACTGACCATGCCAGCTCTAACTTTCATCTTGGGGAGTTATTGAACCATCATGGACCTAAGCTTAGCCAAAGGGCTAACTCTTCTCTTGATAATCCACTTAGAGACTCTAAAATTCTGCAAGCCATCAAATCTTTTAAGCCCCACAAAGCACCTGGACCTGATGGGATCCACCCTCTTTTCTTCCAGAACTACTGGGACATTATGGGTGAGAAAACCATTGCCTACTGTAAGGAGATCTTTAGGACTAGCAAAATAGACCCTGAGATGAACAAGACTCTCCTTTGCCTGATTCCAAAAAATGCCAATGCAAGCACCATTAAAACTTCAGGCTCATTGGTCTTTGTAATACCACCTACAAATGCATTACCAAGATAATTGTGAACAGACTCAAACCATACTCGTCCCTCATCATTGTACCTAGACAAGCTAGTTTTCATACTAACAGAAGGGTCTCTGATAATGCCATAATTGTTCAGGAATTCATAACCCACTTCTCCAAGATGAAGGGCAAAGCTGGGAGCATAATCCTGAAAATAGACCTAGAGAAGGCTTTTGATAGGATAGAGTGGTCTTTCATTAGGGAAACCCTGACCCTCTTCAATCTACCAACCAAGATCATCTCTCTGATCATGTCCTGTGTCACGAGCTCAAGCATATCCATTCTGATTAATAGTGACAAATCAATCCCCTTCAAACCCACCAGGGGCATCAGGTAAGGAGATCATCTCTTCCCCTATATGTTCATTCTCTGTATGGAAAGATTATCCAGGGACATTGATGCCCAAGTCTCAGCAAAAATCTGGAACCAATCTCTATATGCAACAGAGTTCCCAAATTATCTCACTTTTTTTTGCTGATGACCTGACCATCTTTTCCAAAGCCACTACTGAAGATAGTGAAACTATAATCAGAGTCCTCAACAAGTTCTGTGAAGCATCAGGACATAAAGTCAACATACAAAAATCCAAACGTGTCTTCTCTAAGAACCGCAACATCTAAGTTGCTAATCAATGTTCTACCATTCTTCACATACAACCCAGCATATCCTTTGGAAAGTACCTTCGTTTCCCCATACTGATCTCCAAACCCAAGCATGCAAACTTTTAATACATTATTGATAACATGCATAACAAGCTTGCAGGATGGAAAACCAAAATGCTCAATAGACTGGGAGGACTGTACTCACCAAAGCTACCTTTGGTAGCATCCCAGTCATGTCATGCAATACATTCAACTACCTAAGAAGACCAATACAATGATAGATCAAATCCAATGAAAATTTCTTTGGGGTACCACTTCTGAGAAAAAAAATTGCACATGCTCAGTTGGGATACCATCACCTCCTCTAAGGAAGAGGGTGGACTGGGTATCAAAAAAAGTTACCTCAAGAATATAGTTATTCATGCCAGCTTGGATTAGAGAATATACCACAACCCTCATGCCCTATAGGCTAAAGTTCTGTACAATAAGTACTGCAAGCCCCTTTCTAGAGAACCAAAGAAAAGATTCTCCTCTAGGACCTGGAAATGCATTAGGCAGGGATGGGTTATTTGCTCTAAAAGCATCAGATGGAGTCACCATAATGAAGACAGAATTAACCTCTTCCATGACAGGTGGATCCCCAACCACCAACCCTTAAGAAATTATATTCATGGCTTTCTGACCTTTGCAGACACCACAAGGAAGCTTAGAGAGATCTATCAAAATGGTCACTGAAATTTAAATGGCTTGTCCTGATCACATTTAACAGGCCATCAAATCCACTTTTATACCCCTACAATACCTTCACCCATGACAAGCTCTACTGGGACAAAACTCCCAAAGGCACTTCCTCATTGTTTTCTGCCTATTAGTCTATCACAGAACCAAATAACACATACCAAGTAGGCAGCTTCAACTGGATTTGGAAACTACATACTCCTAATAAGTTAAGGACCTTCCTCTGGCTCCTTCATCATAACAGGCTTCCCACCAAAAAATTCATGCATCGCATTGTAATATCCAACAGCCATCTAAGTCACTACTATAAAATCAGTCAGGAAGACATTAACCACACTTTCTTCTGCTGCACCAATGCAATATCATTCTGGAGTAAAATGGTCTCTAGAAACGACTCTATCCAGTCCATAGACTCCACCACTTTAACTATGGAAAACTATGCTCACACTTGGGAGACCATCAAACACAGATCCTTCAACCGTTGGATTACTTGGAATGAGGTTATTCTTTTTGCTCTGTGGAGCTTACGGCTCAGCAGAAACAGTAACCTCTTCAACCAAAAGAAGGACCCTGCAAACGCGCAGCTGACCATTCACTGGGCCATGGAATTCTACCATTTGGGTAGAAGGCAAAAGACCAAAGCTGTCACTCGAGTCACTCTCTCTTTAAAATAGAAGCCACCTAAGCAGGGGACTTTTAAATTAAATACTGATGGTGCATGTAACCTGCAATACATAGGAGGAATAGGTGGTGTCTTCCATAACCATAGGGGATAATGGATTAAGGGATACCCCAAAGCCCTCACCAACACCTCCCCAGTCCAGGCTGAACTCACTGCTCTATTTGAAGGGTTGAAACTTGCAAAAGACCACTCCTTGTTGCCCCTAGTAATTAAAATAAATGCACTAGATGTGATCACACTATTCAATACTGATACTAACATGTATAGTAACATCGTTAATGAATGCAAGTTGTTGATGACCCACATCCAAGTCATGCCGCTGAACCACACATGGAGGGAGCAAAATATAGTGGCAGATTGCTTAGCCAAACAAGGGATGAGAGATGCTCAGAATGCAGGCTACAAGTTTTTGAAGTCCCCACCCCCCATATATATGCTTTAGAGGCATTTGAAACAGATAGTCTAGGAACTTATTTTGAAAAATAATTTTGAATCTGTAATGTTAACGGGCATGGGCAAAACTCTAATGCAACATCCCTTGAACCCTTAAATTAAATGCAACTTCTTATTTACCAAAAAAAAAATGGTCCCTAACGAACTCATATAAGGCCAATTAATACCCCATCGAAACCCAAATTTTTGTTGTACAAATTTTAGTTCCACATATCTTAACTACTTTAAACTTGATAACTAGACACATTGTCCCACTGGAATCCTATAACGATCTCCTGATCACCCCATCATGATTATATTATCTAATTTTATTACTCATTTGACCATATATGGTTTAAGTAGTTTTTGGGAAAAAATATAGCAAAAACTATTTTGTACATATAATTTGTTACTCCCTCCGTTTTAAAAAGAATGACATACTTTCCTTTTTAGTCCGTTTAAAAAAGAATGACCCTTTTTCTTTTTTGACAATACTTTAATTTCAACTTTCCACGTGGCATGCTTAGGACCACAAATATTGTTAGAAAAGTTTTAAAATCTTAACTTTACCCTAAATTTTTATATTTGATAAAACTACCTCATCGTTTGTTATTCCCAACTAATATTTATTAGCCAACTAACTTCATTAATAAATCTTGTTATTTGACTCAAGTATGTAGTGATATTGTTGCATAACACTTGTTAAAAGTAATGTAAATAGAAAAATTAAATGCTCCTTTATAAGTTGAGAAAACTTATGTAAATCCTACACTGATATGTGTGATTGTTTATAAGCAAATTTGAGCTCATAATTTATGAGTTTAATTTTTATCATGAAAGACGTTCATTATAAAATAATAGTACAAATATGAATAGTTTTAATAGTTTTTAGAACTTACGGATACAAACTATATTTCCTAAAAAGTCAAATATATTTTTTAAAATCTATGATCAAACACATGGTGAAACTTCACGCAAAAATAACTTCACCAAAAATATTTAAAAATCTATGGTTAAACACTAGTGTAGTAAGTGGACTCTAAAGTAGGGGTGTGCAAAAATCGATTCAACTAATAAATTAAACCGATAAAATGTTATTGATTTATTGACATCGGGATATTGATTTAAAAATTTTTAAATGATTTATAATTTTTTTTATTGGGCTATTGGTTTAATTTTTTATTTTAAGATTTTAGTTAATGGTTAAATTGATAACCCAATAAGATTATATTAAAATTATATTTTTATTCATAATTGTATAAAGTGGCTTTAGATTTAAATACATACCTTATTGTCTTTTAAATTTTATAATTATTGTATTAGTGCATATATTTTGTGTAGATTTTATGCATGAACATGGCGTTGAACAAATGAAAGTAAGAGAAAGTAAAAAAGAAAATTAGGGGAACATTTTTTTATTAGTTAAATCAAAAACTGAACCGGCAAAGACTAAAAATTGATTAACCAAAAATCGATAATGAATATCTTATTAATATATTATTTTTACAGATTAATAAATTAAATCAATAATATGTAAAATTGAACGAACTGACCGATGCATATTCCCTACCCTGAAATCTCAACTACCATTAAGAAATTAACTTTTTGGCATGCGGGGACAGAATTTTATATATGAGAATTTAGAATTTAGAAATACCACACAAATTTAAATCTATGATATAAAGTAGTAATTTTTTTAACTCGGATCACTTTATTAGAATCTTGTTTCAAGAAGATTCAATAATGTATAAATATTTTTTTTAAAAAAAACATTTTTAAAATTAAGTTCAAAATTCCTTTCTCCGAGCTAACCACCCCTCAGTCACCAGGGTCAAAACACCTCATTGTTTGCTTGAAGTAGATTCTTCAATTTTTTAAAACTAAATCGACATTTATATATAAAAATTGTGAACTTTTAGGAGTGAATTTTGAGTGAAAATAGGAATAATGTCTTTTATGTTATGAAATATAAAATAAAGAAAAAAAAGAATAGAGAGAGAAAAGAGAGTAATTCTTATTTCTCGTGAAGATGAGAGATCATTAGATTCTTGAGAATACAATGAACAAAATTCCTCTATTTATAGGGGGAAATACTCCTAGTTTCTCTCTAAAAGATAGAGACTTCATATCCTAATAGATATCAAATAGATCTTATATATATTCTTGATAGACATTCACTATAATGTAAATATATTTATAACACTCCCCCTTGAATGTCTAATTGATAGATAATGTGTCTCGTTAAAACCTTACTATAAAAAAAACAGTAGAAAAAAATCTAGTGAAGGAAAAAGAGTACACATCTCTAATAATACGCATTTTGGTTGCCTCATTAAAACCTTACAAGGAAACTACAGTGGGACAAAACCTTGTGAGGGAAAAAGAGTACAGTGCGTATTCACTTCCCATAATGAGAACATCCTTGAGTCTTTGCATCCCGATCTTGTGCATCACCTTCTTGAAAGTTGCATTTGAAAGAGACTTTGTGAATAAATTAGTCATATAGTCACTCAAACGAATCTGTTGCGCGTTAATATCACCATTCTTTTGTAGCTCATGTGTATAGAAAAACTTTGATGAAGTGTGCTTTGTTCTATCTCCTTTTATGAATCCTCCTTTAAGATGTGCAATGAATATTGCATTTTCTCCGTGTAAAATTGTAGGTACATTGTCATATTTCAAACCACATTTTTCTTGAATGGGACATATCATGGACCTCAACCATATACATTCTCGGCTTGCTTCATGAATAACGATTATCTCAGCATGGTTTTATAAAGTGGCTAGATAGACTGCTTTGTATATCTCCAAGACATGGCAGTATCATCACATATGAACGTATTGCATGTTTGAGATCGAGATTTATGTGGGTTAAATAAATACCCAACATCAGCATAATCAACAAGATTGAGACTACAATCTTTAGAATAAAATAAGATTATATGTTTGATCCCATTTTGATGTTTCCTAGTAGGAGCAGAACTATATCTTGCTAACAAAATGACTGAAAAGGTATATCAGGCCTTGTAGTATTTGCAAGATACATGAATGCACCAATTGTACTAAGATATGGTACTTCATAACCAATCCAATTTGGTATATTTCTCACGTCAGCAAATAATCTATTACTTTTGAAAACTCTCCAAGAGTTTCAATAATTTTCAAGCTATAAGCTTAGACAATATAAGGATTATAAATAAGTTTCCCAGAAACTTTTATATGCTTCAAACATTTTGAATCCTTAAAAAGTTTTCATATAAATTTTGTCAGGTGATAATATTCAACATTTCATGAGTGACATCTTCAATTATCTGAACTGCAAATCAAAAAGGTTTTATGCTTACCAAGATGCATCCTTTCACGTCACTTGATAAATATTTCTACATCAACATGCTTAAATAAATATAGAATTCAGATCCTCGTAATCTTTTATAATATTGCGCCAATATTGTATTTAAGATATTATTGATGATATATCATTTTGTATCGGTTCACAGTGTGCCATGACATTTTGAGATCTCACCACTTCATTATTTTCAGGCACCTGAACCTCTCATGAGGTTCCATGAAGTGTTATGCCATAGGCTCTTCAAGAGCACATTGACTCTTTATCATGATCATTTGTTTCTTATCCTTTCCATGGATTATTTCATTTGGAACCGATTGATCTACCACGCTTCATGCATGTGTAAACTTTTTCCTTTAGCGACACAACACAGGAGCACTTGAAGTTTAAAAATAAGATGTTTTTGGCATTTGACTTGAATTATATTTTGAATGAGGATCTGATAATAATTCCTAACATATTTCATAGTTGCTTATAATCTCTCCCTTATGTTAGGAAAATTAACATTCATCTTCCATCTTCTTTAAGAAATCCATCTTTGTGCATTATGGTATATTCATTAATCGTATACCTCACATCAAAACTATTAGATGAAATAGTTGGTTCCTCTCATTACTTAGCATCAACGTTTGGGTCATCCCCACTTTAGAGTTCTTCGGTTTACTTTAAATAAATTCTTGCTACCATTTCATGAGCGAGACAATCCTTTTTATTGTAATTCTTGCTTCTCTAATAAAGCTCATCGACACCCTTTTACTCAATTATCATTGTGTAGCTCTAAACCGCTTCAAATAATCTTTAGTGATTTATGGGGGCCATCACCAGTCTTATCTCTTGACAAGAAATTATATTATTGTATTTTTGTTGATCAATATACGAAATATACTTGCCTCTATACATTAAAAAATAAAAGTGAGGTCAAAGAGATTTTCCAAAAATTCCATCATATGATGGAAAAGCATTTTGACACCAAAATTTTATCACTGTACACTGATGGTGGAGGAGAATATAAAAGTCTTGACCCTTATCTCTCACTTCACGGAATTGAGCACTTATCTACTCCACCATATACGCCTCAACGAGTTGCGCTTACAGAACGACGACATCGCCATATTGTTGAAACTGCAAGAACGCTCTTACATGAGGCGTGCCTTCCTTCCCAATTTTGGTCTTTCGCGTGTCATCACACGGTCTAACTCATTAATCGTTTGCCCACCTCTCAACTAGATAACCAATCCCCATTCCAGCATCTACTTGGAAAATTACCTGATTATAGCTCCCTGTGAATTTTCAATTATTTATGCTATCCATGGCTTAAGCCATACTCCAAAAATAAACTTGAACCAAAATCCACCCCATGTGTCTATCTTGGATTTTCCTTATCTCATCACTGCCACCAGTGTTTTGACCCAATTTTTGCAAAGGTATATTTATCTCGCGATGTGCAATTTATTGAGAATGTTTTCCCTTTCAAAACCATGTTCTCCAATAGTTCCATCTAATCACCTCACCTAAAATGGGACAATATCACAGTTTCAAATTCTCCTGATCCCACACCCAAACTTACCATAACTACAGAGCTTCCAATTTCATTAGAAATAGATGCCCAAACACCTGCAGATCTTCGCTCAGTATCTTCTGCTTCTCCAGCAGAGTTACAGGCCAACTCACGCTCATAATCCAACTCCAACAGTGAAGCAACGGTGGATACAGCTTCTCTTTTCTCAGGTAAATTTCTATCACCCTCATCTTCTATAATTCTAAGGCTCCCAGAATTCTCTCACCCTACTGCCCAATAACTCACACCACTAGCCCTCCCTACAAATATACCAACGCATATACCCACAAACACAAATTACAGCTCATGTCCCCTCCTTGTTTATCATCACAGGAACACAATTCCATCTACACCCATGGTTCATCAGCTAGTCCGTCCTATCCCTGAGTTGGAGCTCGCTCCCTCATCTCCTAAATGTCTCTCTCATTCTACCCATGTTGTCACTCTCTCCCAAAACAATATCACCAAACCCAAATAAATTTTTGATTACTTGGCTAAATTGAACCCCACCACCACACCCACCACTATCAAACAAGCAAAAAAACTTCCCGAGTGGCGTGAAGTGATGAAATAGGAACTTGATGCTTTAATTAAAAACCATACTTGGGAACTTGCTCCTCCTGACCCAACTAAAAATATTGTTTCCTGCAAGTGGCTTTTCAGGATAAAAAAAGCAGGTGGATCTATTGATAGATATAAAGCACGACTGGTTGCGAAAGGCTTCACTCAAAGGCCGGGCATTTACTTCCATGCGACTTTCAGCCCAGTCGTCAAGCCTACCATGGTCAGAATAATCCTTTCTACGTCACTTCGCCATAACTGGACTCTCCGCAAGCTTGATGTCAATAATGCATTTCTCCAGGGCAACCTGGATGAGGAGATGTACATGGCATAACCTTCGGGTTTCACTAATGATGACAAACCCACTCACATATATCGGTTACACAAGGCAATCAATGGCTTGAAACAAGCCACTCGGGCATTGTACAATGTCCTCACGGGTTATCTTTCTTCCATACGATTTATTAAGACGAAATAAGATGCCTCCCTACTTGTCAGGCAGGGTCTAGGTGACACAATTTTTGTCCTTGTATACGTGGATGACATCATTGTTACAGGGAGCAATATTTTCTAGGTTGATCAGGTTATTGCTTCCCTTGCTTCTAATTTTTCTGGTAAAGATTTGGGTAATCTTCACTATTTTCTTGGTGTTGAAGTGATACGCAGCTCTGAAGGTTTAATTCTCACCCAAGCAAACTATGTGAATGAGATCCTGAATAATGAATTAATTACCAATTGTAAAAGTATCCACACGCCAACGAGTTCATCTGAGCTAATCACGCTATCTGATGGTACTCACTTGACTGATGCAACACGCTATCGTCGGGTCTTAGGCAGGCTTCAATACCTATCTTTCACTAGATCGAACATCGCATATACAGTAAATAAGTTGTCTCAATTTATGCAAGCACCATCAGATCTCCATTGGAAAGCTATGAAACGTGTTCTTCGTTACCTGCGTGGCACCACCATCCAACTAGGACTAC
Source organism: Capsicum pubescens (assembly GCA_030864215.1). Lineage (NCBI taxonomy): Eukaryota > Viridiplantae > Streptophyta > Magnoliopsida > Solanales > Solanaceae > Capsicum > Capsicum pubescens. The sequence continues at coordinate 272,714,010 of CM061544.1, read as the reverse complement.
ATGTAAACCCCATTGAGGACTTCAATCTGCATGTGTACTCTGATGTGGATTGGGGTGGGGACATTGCTGACAGAGTTTCTACATCCGTGTGTATCCTATTCCTTGGTTACAATCCGATTAGTTGGCCCTCAAAGAAGAAAAATACCGTCTCTCGCTCCTCCACTGAGTCTGAGTATAGGGCAGTGGCTAGTGCCCTTTCTGAAACCCTGTGGGTGACCAATATCCTCGTCGAGCTGCGCTTTCCAGTACATCAGATTCCTACCATTTATTGTGACAATCTTGGAGCCACATTCCTGAGTAAAAATCCGGTCCTCCTTAGCAAAGTGAAGCATGTTGCAGTGGACTTTCACTTTGTTCGCCACCATGTCAACATCAAAAAGGTTCGAGTTATTCATGTTATGCTATCGATCAAATCACTAACACCCTCACCAAGGCACTGCCTAAGCCTGCTTTTGAGAAGTATATATTCAAGTTAGGCTTAGTGACTCATCGCCTAACTTGAGGGGGCGTATTGAAACATCACGTGTAATATTAGTCAGTATTTCTGTTTATTTAGGACTCGTCTAGTTTAGTTAGTTTAGGACTCATCTTAGTTTATCTGTAACTCTATTTAATACATTTTATGCTTCATTAATAAAATATCTTTTTCTATCAGCATTTACTCTGCGTTTACAAGATACACTTGTGAGTGTTTTGAGCTTGTTGGGAAATTTGTTGACTTATTGAGAAACGTAAGTTGCAGGTGTATTAATTTCAGTCGAGATCTTCATAAGGTTAGGTGCTATTGTAGAATTTATCATTCGAGGGTCATTGCTTTAATATACCTTTGCTTTACTTATGTTTTTCTCCTTGTGTGTCTATATATCTATCCTTTTCTTTCTTATCTTCTGATTTTCGTACTTTATTTTTATTTTCTATTTTGTTTCGGTATCAAGTGGTAAGGTCTACATATACTCTACCCTTATTAAACCTCACTTGTGGTATTTTATCGGGTTTGTTGGTGTTGATGATGAAGGATATAATATCATTAGGTTGTTTATGCGGTTTTCTAGTGTATTAGGACACTAATGGAAGAATTTGTTTTTTCGGGGTGCAGAGGAGGATGAAAATTTGTTCCATTAGTAGTATATGAAGTTTAGTAGAATCAAAATGAAACATATTAATGGCAGATGTTAGCTTATAGTTATGACAACTATGTGACAATTGTCCTCAAGATAATTAAACTAATTAGTTGTTAGTTTGTTCTGAGTCGATTAGCACTATTACAATTAGTTAGTTGATAATGTAGCTTAGGTAGCAGTGGTAGCCTCTATAAATACATGTAGTGTTGTGCAAATATTTCTCAAATACTTCCAGATAATGAGAATGATGTTTCTTTCTTTCATATATCTCTCTGTATCTCTTTTTCCTTAACCTTGATTCTTCACCAATGACAAATTTCACCATTGAGTTGTTTGGATTTGGTGTAATAGTATACTGATTCCTTTTTTTTTCATCATTTTTCTTTTGATTTTTACCACTAACCATAATTTTGCTCTGATTTGAGTTCATTTCTTAACTCGATCATCTGTGTAGCAGTTATTTTTGGAAATTTTGTGTTTATGAGTTAATGGCGATTGATGAAGCCAACGATGTAGGAGAAACTGGACCTTAGATCATTGAAACTAATCCGTTAGAGTTTTTGCCTTGATTTTCTTACTATATTTAAGTTTTATTTTTTCTTAGAAGGAAAATAAAAGTTACCATAATTACTTTTACTTTTCTTGAAAAAAAAAATATAATTCTTTTCCATATTTTACTAACCTCTTTCTTGGAGGAAAGATTTTGGACATTTATAAATAGAAGACCCCCTTCTCATAGCATCCACAATGTAGTCGTTAAAAGAGTCTAGTTTAGGGGGAGATTTCTCTCATAGGTTTATGCTTTTTCATAGGTTTTATTAGTATTGTTCTTAATATGTAGGTCGTTTGACCGAATCATATTAATAATATGTATTTTTAATATATGTTTTATTTGTCATCTGAATTGTCACCACGATAGTTTGCAACTAATAGCTTCCGCATGACGCCCTCTCGATTTCGAACCCAACAAGTGGTATCAGAGCTTACGGTTCAATGGTCCAATGGTGTGGTAAAACGAGATTAAATAAGTTCAAAGCGGTTTCAAAATCAAGCTACAACAATTTGGGCGATAATAAAGATTTTTGTCAAACTACATGTGGATAACAAGTTTCAACCATATTTTCAACACGCCTACTGCTGCATCTTTAAAAATGAAAATAAAATATTACTTTTAAACTAATTTTTAATCATGATATTTTAAACCTTATTTTTAACCATGGCAAGCAACAGTTATGAAGATTATATCAAGAACGAAGTTCATGCACGTGATATGAAGAGAAGACGGATCAAGTGAAGAAAATCAAGCTAAAAAGGGGAGATTTGTTAGGGGTTTTGTCCTGATTTTCTTACTATATTTAAGTTTTATTTTTTCTTAGAAGGAAAATAAAAGTTACCATAATTACTTTTACTTTTCCTGAAAGAAAAAAATATAATTTTTTTCCATATTTGGCTAACCTTTTTCTTGGAGGAAAGATTTTGAATATCTATAAATAGAAGACCCCCTTCTCATAGCATCCACAATGTAGTCGTTAAAAGAGTCTGATTTAGAGGGAGATTTCTCCCATAGGTTTATGTTTTTTCATAGGTTTTATTAATATTGTTCTTAATATATAGGTCGTTTAACCGAATCATATTAATAATATGTCTTTTTAATATATGTTTTATTTGTCATCTGAATTATCACCACGATAGTTTGCAACTAATAGCTTCCGCATGACGCCCTCTCGATTTCGAACCCAACATGATCATCATCCTCTTTATCTTTAACCCTGTGATAATTTCGCATATTTCGGTCAGCTCACTAAATCTAAAAACTCTGTTGTGTGTAGTAGATCAATGAGACTTTCCCTGTTAGGGAAGGGTAAACTAGGTTTTATTTATGGAAAAGATACTCAAGAGCCTTTATCCTCTTCTATACATGACCTTTAGGTGAATTGTAAGGCCATAGTTCTTTCCTATATCATCAATTCCATTAGGAAGTATTTGTTTAATTAGTGTTATTTATGCTTCAAATGCATCATAAGTCTGGGAGACCTTAAGGAGCAATTTGATAAGGTCAATGGATCTCGAATTCACTATCTCCATACAGAAATTCATATTATGTCCCAAGGGAATTTTTCTGTATCAACCTATTACTCTAGGTTACATGAATTTTGGGATGAATTTGATGCAATAATGCCATACCCTGGCTGTACTTGTCCTAATTCTCGAAGCTATGCAAACATTTCGAGTATCAGTGACTCCTTCTGTTTTTAACTGGCCTAATAAATCCTGTGGTCACGGTAGAAGTCAAATTCATCTGATTAATCCCATTACTTTTATCAATCAAGCTTATTCCATGATATGTTCAGAAGAAAGCCATGGAACATTAGGAAAATTAGTGCAGCTAGCTGAGGTAAATGGGGGAGCAACTTTATATAGTAGCAAGAGTAACTTCATATCTAATTCTGGTTCAAGTCATGTCAGATTTGGTTATTACACAGGATCGGGTTCTAAATCTGGTTCAAATCAAAGTTACTCCAGCGGCAACAGGTCAGGCTACTACACAGGATCAAGCTTCCACTCTAGATCTACTCGAGGTCATTTTGGTTTCTAATTAGGCAGTGGTTCAAGATCCAACTCTAAACCCAAAAATAATAACCAATACTTAAATTGTGATTACTGTCACTACACTGGTCATACTAGTGACAGTTGCTATAGATTGAATGGCTATCCTCCATATTTCAAGCATAATTTCAAGAAGAAGTTTACTGATAACTCAATATCCAAACTAGGAAATGAAAGTGCTGCAAACTTTTATGGTGAATCTATTCATCATTGAACCAGGAATATAGGATTTGCGCTTGGAAACTATGCAGAAAGTTCTAGTAATGCCCCCAGAGAAAGCTTTACTAACAGTAGTTCTACAGGGTATGTAACATCTCAAAAATCCAAGCTATGATTAAAATCATGCTTCAAGAACATGTAGAATCAAACATCATATTTTGGTAGTATAAGAAGTAATTTAGACATATATTTAAGGTCAAAAATAACTCATCGCTCATAGCCAAGTTGAAGTTTTCCATATCGCTTGATTTCTTGTGAAGAGTTTTGCTATAATCAACTTCAAATAAGCATAATTCCTATATTCTGGGGTATTTTGAGCTCAAGACCTACCAAATAAAATCTCTTTGAGTTTTCTTTCCAAGGCATCCAGTTTTACCTTAATTCATTATTAGAGTAAAATTTATGGTCATTTTAGTAAAGAACTAACCAACAGTGAGATACCATAAAAGCAACCACGACCGTGATTAGAAACCATGATTGTACAATGGTCTCGTCTGCATGAAACAGGCCAAAGAACCTTAAAACTGACAAGTATACCTTCCAACCAAGATAGAGAAAGAAATCACGATCTTGACTTTAAAAACTTATTCGTCTAGGACTTTCAACCTATGAACCAAGGCATGATCTTAGGTGGTTCCTATGATGTACTAAGGCTCATCTGATCGAGTCCATAGAGCCTCCAACCTATCCACTCAACCATAAATGCAACCCACGATTATAGATGGATCCCATAATTGTGGGAGGGGTCTACGTCCTTCCCTATAGCTTTTTCAATTATGTTTAATAAGGGATATTTTATTCTTTTCCTACTTTTAAAACTCCTAAACTACGTTATTTAAGCTATACCAAAGCTAATTATTAAGGTTAATAATATCCTAAGTCCCTCATTATTTTGAAAATAATCGACACTTAGAAAAAATAAGAGAAAATAGACAATTTCTCTTCTTCCAAGCAAACTAGGGTTCCTCATCTTCAATCTCCAAGTTTAAAGATTTCTTCAAGTTTTTTATCCCCAAGTATGTGGATTTCATAAATAGGTTTCGTTCGCCCATTGAGTCCCAACAATAACTCAATTCCTCAAGTTAATCCTTTCCTCAACTTTAGGATTTCCATGAAAAGAATGAATTCCAATATCTTTTAGTTCCTTATATTGGATAAATAATGAATATATGTTTTCCCATAAATTTGAGCATCATTATGTATTCATGATTCTGTACCCTTATTATATTGATAAATTTTAGATTTTGCTTTTAAGTTATGAATATTGTCGTGTTTAGTTGCTTTCTTCTGAGATGGGCATAACGAACACCCGATGACTTGGATATCATGCATTATCAGTCGAGTAATCATTCATTCAGTTTTCATGATTTAAAATATTTTTAGATAAAGCATTTACCTTTTAATTTTATAACATCATTATTGCTGAGCATTTTAGTATAGCATTTTACCTTCACTTGGGAGTAGTACTTAGCACCAAGAGGACACGGGTTCAGATAACCCAAGTCCTAGGACTATGTTGACATAGTAGGTTTACGTTATAGTCCTTTGGACATCTGATTTATGAATCCATGTCATCCAGTATCCATACCCTTGATAAGGTTTTGAACATCCATCAATTTGGAATTACTAGTTGGGCCCTGTTTAGCTCAAATAGGGTATGTCGGTTAATAGTAGCTCCCACAGTTCAGCCTCATGCCTCACATGACCTTGTGTTTAGTTGTTTCAGTATATTACATTATTCCACAATCATTACTTGATCATTGTATCAATTTATAGATTTTAGTCCATGTTCATCTTATCATACAAATTTCATTATATTTTACTTACATAGTGTAGTGCATATCTCACATGCTCATTATATTAAAAGTATTAACCGCATACTTTCCTTTATGCTATATTGTATTATAATATAGATTTAGTCATTCAACATCTTGATCACGATTAGCTTGATTCAACATTCACTCTAGTAGTAGTCTTTAGTGCGTCCTCATTATTCGAAGATCATTTATTAGCATTTTTTCAGTTTTATTTTAGTTTTAGACAGCTAGAGTTAGTTGGGGGCTTGTTCCAGTAACTTATCTTAGTAGAGTCTTTTAGACAATTAGTTATACTTTCAGTATAATAGTTTTGTATATATTGCGGGTTTTAATACTATTTCATATTGATTTTATTTTATTATGGTTATACATTTTATCTCAGTTTCTACACAGTATTTATTAGTTTACTTTATTATTCTTAGTGTTATACAAGTTCATGGGTTAGCTTGGAGTCACCTGTGACTCTAAGCATCGTGTTATAATTAGGGAGTAGTCTTGGGTCGTGACATATGGAACTAACACACAACAGTTTAGAGCTCCTCACTTTACACTTGAGAAGTACAATTAAATCCTGCAGTTACTTGGTCAAAACAATGAGGGTAATGATATAGCTTTATCAACAGGTATGCATACCCATCCCATACTCTTATCTAAGGCAATAAAATAGATAGTAGGCACATGGGAAACTAATTTATAAGGTTAATAATCCTAGAGTATTGTTTAATACTTGATCTCTTAATGATCCTTGTAAAGGTAATGTGTGGTTACCAACTAGTGATGTTGCCAAGGTCAGACATTCAGGATATACTACTATATTATAGAAACAAAACATCCATAATATGATGTGCGTACGTGAGCTTCAGCACAACCTATTGTCTATGTCTAAACTTACCAAGGAATGGAAATGCTCAGCTAATTTCTATCCTGATTTCTATATTTTTTAGGACTTCTTCAATAAAAGGATGAAGAAGATTATTAGACATGATAAAGGAATATATATATGTTGAATATTCCATACAACTCATTGAGAATAGGACAAGTTATAACTATGTCCTAGTAAAGAGGCTAAAGAGTTAAATAGGCATATGTTTATGACATAAGAGGCTGGGGCATGCTCTTGTAGATACCTTAAAGAAGTTTAATGGTCTAGATAATGCATGCAGTGACAACTGCTCTAATGTGCATTGTATTGTTTGCCCTTTGGCTAAGCAATCAAGATTAGCTTTTTCTCTCAGTTCATCTTTATCTGGTACTTGTTTTCATACAATTTATGATGACGAATGGGGTCCCAAAAGGGTGCCTACTTATTATGGTAAAATATATTTTCTTACCTTAGTGGATGATCATTCCAGATACACGTGGATATTTCTCTTAAATTTTAAGTCTGAAGTTATAGTAACCTAAACTGATTTCTATTGTTAAGAACGTGCATTCTGGTACAGTTAAGTTTCTAAGGACAGGCAATGGTTGTGAGTTTTATAATTTACAGGTCTCAGTATTGCTTAAATCCTTAGATATTTTTCATCAAAGCTCTTGTGTCTATACACCCCAACAAAATGGGGTAGTTAAAAGAAGACACAAATACATCTTAGATACTTCTAGATCTATCAGATTTCAAGTCAGCGTAACCCTTAAATTTTGGGTAGATTATGTAACTACTGCAGTATATCTTATTAATAGATTGCCTTCCATCACTCTTCTAGGCAAGGTTACTTTTTAAGTCTTATATGAACATTTACCTAACCTGGAACACATAAAGGTATTTAGGATGTCTAGGTTATGTTACTTGCTAGAAAAAGTCTGACAAATTCGCTCTTAGAGTTGTTACTACAATTTTTCTTGGCTACTCACTTACTCAGAAGGGGTACTATATGTTCACTCTACATGAGAAATTTCATTGTTAGTAGGGATGTGATTTTTAAGGAAGTTGTTTTTCCTTTCCAACACTTGTCTACCTCTATTTCACCTATTTTTCCTGTTTTTTATTTATCTGATTTCTCATCCTCTTGGGACTCAATTCATGATCATATTAATAATTATACAGTTCTATAGTCAACTCCAATACCTGATGTTACACCTCAGTATTTCTCTTCTTCCATTCTAGCACCTTCTATATCAGTGGTGTTGTCTTCATCTAAACCAACTAGAAGTCTCATAGGACCTCTAAACCTCCTATTTAGATGTAGGATTATGTTTCTCCTACCAAGTCCAGGACCTTTTGTTCTTTTCCTGTCTCTTATTATGTTATTTATGATAAGATTTCTCCCTTTTATAGTTCAGCATTAACTTTTTACTCTGTTGTTTTGGAGCCAACTAGTTACTCTGAGGCTATGAAAAATCCCAAGTGGATTGATGCCATGAAGGTTGAAGTTAGTGCTTTGGAAGATAATTATTCCTGGAGTCTTGTTGATCTTCCACCTGGCAAATCACCTATCGGTTGCTGGTATAAGATAAAATACAAAGGAAATAGGGAAGTAGAAAGGTACAAGGCTAGGCTTTTAGCTAAAGGATTTAGTCAAAAGAAAAGTCTGGATTATATAGAAACATTTTCACCTATTGCAAAGATGGTGATTGTTAGATTAGTAGTAGCAATTGCAGCAGCTAAACATTAGTGTATTTTCCCAATTGATGTGCGTAATGCATTTCTTCAAGGAGATCTCCTTGAAGAAGTTTATATGCAAGTTTCTCAAGGCTTCAGCAGTCACGGGAGGGATGGCAAGGTGTGTGGACTTTACAAATTATTACATGGGATTAAATAAGCCCCTAGGCAGTGGAATAAGAAACTTACTGAGGCTTTGGTTCAACTATGGATTAAGCCAGAGTTATTTTGACTACTCTTTTTTCAACAAAAAGATTGTTTCATCCTATAGTTGTATTAGTATATATAGATGGCCTCCTTATCACAGGCAGTTATTAGACTTGATATTGCAGACAAGAAAATATTTATAGCTGAAGTTCAAAATAAAGGATTTGGGCCAATTAAAGTTCTTTCTGGGCATGGAGTTGCTAGATCACCAAAAGGTATTCACATCAGTCAAAGAAAGTATGCCCTGGAGTGTAAGACCCCGTAAAATCCTAGCTCATTTCAGATTATTATTTGCATACTTAATGGGTCCAAGACTTAGAAAATTTCACTAAGTGTTAAGACTTAGTCATTTCCAAAACCCCTTAAACTTTAATGGTTTTTGTTTTGACCTTCCCAGCCTTAGAATATCGATTTTAAGGTCGATTCATGATCGGGGATGTCAAAGGTGCATCTCAGGTGAGTTTTAAAATTTTTAGACGAGGTTTGAACCGTGTTTAGATGATCAATACAGTGAGGCTCGATATGTGGCTACAGAGAGGGAATCTGGTTCATTAGTTTCAGCCAATGATGTCTCACAAGGCACGAGCCTCAAACCTTTCAAGACTCGGCTTCCATTTCTTCTTTAAAGCAAATTTTGGTTAGAGTAAACTCCATTAGGAATTCGCATGACTAAAATGTTATCCTCACTCGGAACTTTATGAGATGCACAATAGGATAGCCATTTAGTCGTTTGTGTTCTGTTGTTGTCTGAGCAATGCATTTCCATGTAGTATCCAACTCGAAAAGCACACATGGTGTGAAAAGATGTAGCAAAACATGATCAACAGCTAAAAAAATATAGATCAATACAGGCCCAAAGCTATTGTAGACATAATAGGAAATAAGTCACTGGTATTCTTCTATGTTGCTTTCTTTCATAATGGCTACACTTTTTGAATTAAAATTATGACATGGAGTAACTTTATATTCTACATGGTACATGTTCAGGTGGAACAGATTCAACGTTGGCTAGAGAGCTGGAATGAGTATTTTCTAAAAGCAGCTAGTGAGGGAAAGGGAAAAAAATAGAATGGTTGGTGCTAAAAAAGTAGTTTTATTGAGTGGTATGCCGGGTATAGGGAAGACTACATCAGCAGAGGTGGTTAGTCAGTTGCTCAGTTTCCAAACCATCAAGGTATTTTTCTTTTAAACATTAAAAATTTTCGGACTGTAATTTAATTATTTTTCACCAACATATGCATTCCTATTGGATCAGCATAACAATACTTTTATGCATAATATAATACCAAGTGCATGAAACAAATATTGGTATTGAGTAGAGAAAGTATATCACAGTAAGATGATATCAAAATATGAAAACTTGAATAAATTATAATGGTCACTATCAAAACATCCATAATATAAATCAAATGTTGAAATTAATCACTAAAAATATGACATCCAATTGAATGTATCTTATTCAAGTCTTCTACCAATGAGCTGAGATTATGTGATTTTCTCCTTTTTTATGACTCTTTTCACCTTGCTGCTTGAAAGTTGTGCATTGGGATCATCATCAACTTTTACCACAAATGATTCACTCTCGGATATACTTCTCTTTGCTGGGGTGTTTGAAATAGAGATCACATCGTTCTCAGCTACAAAATCCTGAAAGTTCAGTTAAAAAAGATAGTGAAAATTAATTATATTTATGACACTTTAATACATATATAAATAAAATAAGTGCATGAATTCACCATTAGTTCATAATCTCCACATGCTAGATGTTCATGGTTAAACTCTGGATACTATAAAAGAAAATTAATAATATCAACAAAAATTTATATTTCAAGGTGATAAATTGTAACATAAACAAAATAACTTTAATTTGTCCGAAATTCATATGTGGCTAATATAACATACAGTGCATGTATCTTCACTTGGTGGAGGACGATATTGCTTGATGAGATCATTATCATCACTAAATTTAAGAACAGTGTAAACCTTGTCATGTTTCTCAATGTTGTCTTTTTTGACGTCCACTTTAAACATAACTGTTAGAGCATGCGGAGTTTTTATGATAGACATGAGAATGAAAAATGTGGTAAAAGTTGTTCTATCCAACTGAACCAAGGTCAGCTACAGATAAGTTATTGATATGATGACCTGGCGTACAAACAGAAGTGGAAAACATTTATCACATTAGAAGTTGAGTTGAAAAAAAAGAAGTTCAGAAGTTGAGTTGAACAAGAAGTCCTGAAGAAAGAGAAAAGAGAAAACCTATTAAAAGAAGAAGAGAGGGGCGGCAACAAGCAGCAGGAAACTATATGGAGTCGTATTAAAGATAGAAGTTGATATCAATTGAAGGACTCCATGAGGTGGGTGCTTAAATACAAGAAACAAATTCAAAAGCAGCAGCAAAAGCACTGAAAAACATATTCAACAATCAGCATATCAGTTCTCATACTTGGAGAAGAACCTAATCTATTACTTAGTAAGTTGTAGAATTTATGTAGTAAGTAGGTTATTTGAGTTGTAATGAGTCAATGTTCTAGTCTCAGTGATCTATAAACTGAGTTAGGAATTGTGTCTTCAAGTTTGGGAACTCGAAGACTTGGGAAAACTTATCTTGGGAAGATTTGTGTTTTTGTAGTGATAGGAGTTAGAAGTTTTAATTCCTAGTTAACAAGAAGTCTTGTAATTTTGTTGATTGTTGAGTTTCAAGTATTATAGTGAAGTTGGGTTAAATCCTGTAGAGGTACAGGTCGTGTTTTTTTTACACCTTTCTTGAGCCGGGTGTTTTCCACGTAAAAACACTGTGTTCAGTATTCACTTCTGTGAACCACATTTACTAACTTGTCCCACAGATAGGGAATTAGTAGGGCTCGTACTATAACAAGTGGTATCAAAGAGGGTTGTCTTAAATAAGGCTAGTACCTAAGAAAAGATCAATATGATGAATTTCGCACCTCCTACTAGTCACAATGACGGTCAGTCAACTACTAGACCTCCACTTTTTGATGGCTCTCATTTTATCTGGTGGAAAGCAAGGATGGAAATGTTCATTCAAGGGGAAGATTATGAATTATGGGACAGGATTACTGATGGTCCCACTATTCCAATGAAGACGGTTAATGCTGAACAAATCAAGAAAGTAAGGAGTGAATTTACTCCTGATGACTTGTTGGCTTTGAAGAAAAATGAAAAGGCCAAGAACATCTTAGTCTGTGGACTAGGACCTGCTGAATATAGCAGGGTATCCACCTTCACTACTGCTAAGCAAATTTGGGACGCACTGGTAAATGCTCATGAAGGCACGTCTCAAGAAAATTCAGGATCTCTTTTCTTTTCACTGAGTATGCGGCATTCAAAATGAAGAAAAATAAAACCTTGCATAAAATGATGACAAGGCTTACCACTTTAACAAATGAGCTGACTTCCTTATGAAAAATCATCTCTGAGGAAGAACAAGTTGAAAAGGTTCTGAGGGTATTACCCAAACCAAAATGGAATGTCAAGGTGACTGCAATGAGGGAGGCTAATAAGGATTTTGAAGGTATGACTCTGGATGAACTAGTAGGGAACCTAAGGACTTATGAAATGAAAGTTGATGAAGTCAAAGAACGATCAACTCCTGAGAAAATCTTAGCATTGACAGTTTCTGATAGTGATGAGGATTTGAACTTGATAAAGAGCAAGTTGCCTTCATAACTAAGAACTTCAGTAAATTCTTCAAAAAGAAGAAAGGAACAGGTACTAAAAAACGTTCCAATGACAATCCAAATGGGTGCTACAAATATGGCAAAATTGATCATCAGATTAGGGACTGTCCTGTCTGGGAAATAGAATAAAAGAAGGAAAAGGCTAAAAAGGAGCTGAAGGCAAAAAGAAAGGAGAAGCATGCAATGATAGCATCCTGGGGATCTGATTCAGATAAAGATGAATTTGATGAAACTGCATTCATGACCGTTGGGGATTCAGATCTAGATGAAGAAGATGAGGATTCTGAGGTAAGTATACTTGAACTCAAAAAAAGACTGAAATTGTTCTTAAAGCCAAAACTTGTTTCCTTGATGAGTGCATTGATTGATGATTTCCAAGAGTTAACCTCTAATAGGGATGAATTGTTCAACAGTATAGCAAGTCTTAAATTTGAGCTCATCGATTTAAAGTCTTGCACATATACAGTTGACAAGGAAAAATGCAGTCTCAAGAAATAGGTTGCAGAACTTGAGATTTCAAATAACAATCTTAGGTCTGAAGTTCTCAAATTAACTCTCACTAAAAATGGGAAGAAGGCCATGAGTAAAGAATAAGAAGGTGTTGAACTTGAGCTTGTTAAATACAAACAAGAATGCCATGATTTAACTGAAAAAATGAATAAGTTGAGTCATGAAATCACTAAACTAAAATTGGATCTTGAAAGGGAAAACAGGTGGACAAACTCCTCTAGAATTTTTCACAAATTAAGTGAAAAAAAATTTCAATGAAAAGGCAGGTTTGGGATTCCACAAAAGTTTTGATAATCCAAAAGATTTATGTTACATTTGTGGAAACCTTGTACATCCCACCACTGAATGTCAGTAGCTACAAAAAGCAGATTAAACAGTCAAAATCTAGCAAACAGATCTTCTCAGACCAAAAGGAAAAAAACCAGTTCTGGTCAGAGAAACAGGTTGTACTACGTGTTGTCTGCATGGACTAAGAGAATTTTAATTCATCCTTTCACTCATAAAACAGGACCCAAGATTTTCTGGGTTCCTAAGGCTAACCTTTGAAGTCTTTTTGCAAGAGAAAGTGAAAGGAAGTAAAAGGCACTGGTATTTAGATAGTACTTGCTCAAGACACATGACTGGGGATAAGAAAAAGTTCCTTTTACTCTCCAAAATAAATGGAGGAGGACTTTCCTTTGGTGATGGGAAAAAAGGGAATCATAACTGGAATTGGAAAGATTGGCTCATCAGAGTCAAAAGCATTGGAGGATGTCTATCTTGTAGAAGGATTGAAGCATAATCTGCTGAGCATCTTACAGTTGTGTAATAAAGGTAATAAAGTTGTTTCTACAGTTGCAGGAGTCAAGGTAAAAAAGATGGATACTAAAGAGGTTGTGCTCACTGCAAGGAGATATAAAAATGTATACAAAGCTAACATCATGTCACTACCAGGACCTGAACTGACTTGTTTGAGTGCTATAGAAAATGATCCCCTCCTTTGGCACAGAAGACTTGGTCATGCAAGTCTGAAACAACTAAACATACTTTCATCCAAAGACATGGTATTGGTATTACCCAAGACCAAGTTCAAGGAAGAAAAACTATATAGTGCATGTGTAAGGGGGAAGCAAGTAAGATCCTCTTTTAAGTCTAAGAACCATGTTAGCACAACCAAGTACCTTGACCTGATTCATGTAGACTTATGTGGACCTATAAGACTTCAAAGCAGAGGTGGAAAAAGGTATGTGTTTGTAATTGTTGATGACTATTCCAGGTTTACTTGGACTTTGTTTCTAGCCTCTAAAGAAGGTGCCTTTGAAATCTTTATTAAGAAGATTGAAAAGAAATTAGGTACTTCATTAGTTTCCATAAGGTCTGACCATGGTTCAGAATTTGAGAATGTAAAATTCTTGAAATACTGTTCAACAAATGGTATAGATCATAACTTCTCAGCTCCTAGAACACCACAACAAAATGGAGTGGTGGAGAGGAAAAATAAAACTTTGGAAGATATGGATAGAACAATGATGATTGCAGCAAATATTGCTAAAAACCTTTGGGCTGAGACAATAAGTACTGCAGCATATATCATAAATAGATGCATAATCAGACCTTTGTTAAAGAAGACTCCCTATGAAATACTAAAAGGAAGAAAGCCTAACATCTCTCACTTTAGAATCTTTGGATGTAAATGTTTCATACATAATAATAGATAGGATAATTTGGGAAAATTTGATGCTAAAAGTGATGAGGGAATCTTCTTAGGATATTCACTCAATAGTAAAGCATATAGGATTTTAAACAACGGAACAAACTGTGTTGGAGAAAGCATGCATGTGATCTTTGATGAATCCTGTGTTAAGACTAACCTGCAGAAAGAAAATGATGCTGAGGAACAGGTTGCACAACCCGTTTCATTGACTGAAGCTATCAAACTTGAAGGCACTTCAACAGGGGGAACTGAAACTAAAGGCACAGTGACGGGGGGAACTGAGCCACCAACTACCACAGATCAAAATATTGTCTGTGATCCTAGTGGCTCTCTAGGCTTGATTCCAAAAGGGTACAAATATCAAGGATCACATCCCATAGAAAATGTTCTCACTGAACTCACCTCTGGGATTACTACAATATCTGGACTGGGAAGTATGTGTGCTTTCAAGGCATTCCTATCAAAAATAGAGCCAAAGAAGATAACTAAAGCATTTCTTGATGTTGATTGGATCATAGTTAAGCAAGAAGAACTGAACCATTTTGAAAGAAGCAAAGTATGGCACTTGGTTCCACTTCTAAAACATAGATTAGTAATTAGAACTAAGTGGGTGTACAGGAATAAAGTTGATGAGCATGAAACAGTCATAACAAACAAGGCAAGGTTGGTGGTCCAAGGATATAACCAGGAGGAAGGAATCGACTTTGATGAGACTTTTGCTCCTGTAGTGAGATTGGAAGCTCTAAGATTACTTATTGCATTTGATGCCTACAAGGAGTTTATACTATATTAGATGGATGTGAAGAGTGCATTTCTGAATGGGTTTCTCAAAGAGGAGGTTTATGTCAAACAACCCCCAGGATTTGAAAGCAAAGAGTTTCCTGATCATGTGTATAAATTGGATAAAGCTTTGTATGGACTGAAACAAGCATCTAGAGCTTGGTATGAGAGGTTGTCAAAGTTTCTATTGGAGAATGGTCATTCCAGAGATAAAATTGATAATACCCTGTTCTTAAAAACCAATGGAAAGGATTTGTTAGTTGTGCATGTATATGTGGATGACATTATATTTGGATCAACTAATATGAATATGACTCATGAATTTTCAAAACTCATGAGCAGTGAATTTGAGATGAGCATGATGGGAGAACTAAATTACTTTTTGGGTTTACAAATAAGACAATCAGCATCAGGGACAATGATCCACCAATAGAAGTATGTCAAAGAACTTCTTAAAAGATTTTGCATGGAAGAAGCAAAGGAGATCAGTACTCCTATTGCCATTTCCACAAAATTGGACATGGATGAAACAGGTTCAGATGTAGAGCAAAAGATGTATCGAGGTATGATAGGGTCACTCTTGTACCTCACTACAAGAAGGCCTGATATTGTGTTTAGTGTAGGTCTATGTTCCAGGTTTCAAGCTAATCCTAAGGAATCACATCTAAAATTAGTGAAAAAAATCTTTAGATACTTGAAAGGAACAAGTGATCTTGGATTATGGTATCCTAAAGGTAGTAACTTTGATTTGGTAGGATATTCTGACGCTGATTATGCAGGATATCTGGTGGAAAGGAAAAGCACTACAAGTATGGCACACTTCTTGGGATCATGTTTAATCACCTGGTTTACAAAGAAGCAAAATTTAGTTTGCTTTGTCCACTGCTGAGGCTGAATATATAGCTGATGGGTCTTGCTGTGCTCAGTTGTTGTGGATTAAACAACAACTTATGGATTTTGGTTAGATGTTGGTTGTGTTTCCATTTTTTGTGATAATACAAGTGCCATTAACATAGCTAAAAATCATGTTCAACATAAAAAACCAAGCATATTGATATTAGACATCACTATCTTAGAGATAATGTTGAAAAATGTCATGTATCAATTATGTTTTGTTCAACTGAGGAATAAATTGCTGACATATTTACTAAGTCCTTGAGTAGAGAACATTTTGAAAGAAACAGGTTAGCTTTGGGGGTGATTAAAATTGTATAAATCTCCCCCAATGATTGATTAAAAAAAATTGTACTTAAGTGGTAGTTGATTAATTCAGTCTTACACATTTAGTTGTGTATCCTAATTCCAAGGTTTTAGAGTAAATTAACTCAGCTATGTGTTGATTCTGCAGATAGGAAGATCCATCAAAGCAAATTTTGACCATTGTTTACACAATTCAGGTATGATTTTCACTTGTTCATGATTGCATAAGAGAGAAACAAGTTTTTTACTTGGTCCTTTCCGTTATACTTAAACCGCCAAAAATCCAAAAGTCATCTGCCTTTAAAAGTTGTCAGCCCTTTCCCATCAGTTCAGACCGCTTCATCATTATGGTTCTATCCAAATCATTTCCTCACATGACTCAACTTCCTCCAAATCCTTCTTAAATACGTATCTTTTTTCCCTCTCCTTCTTATTCCCTCTACACCTTCTTTACAACAACACAAAAACTTTCTGACTTATCAGCCATAGATTCTTCATCATCTTCTTCACCTGACTCCGCCACAAACACTTTCACCTCCATTGTCATCCACCCAAACATTACCTTACCTCCGTTAATTCCTCCTCAAATCACCCAAAAATTCTCTGATTTTGCTGCGTTCAGAAACTTCCCAAATCCTTTTACATATTTTTCTCCAAATACCCCAATCCATTCCAACCCATCACTTTCTCCACCAAATCCACTTCAAATTGTTGATCAAGATGATAAACCCATTGCAAATCTCATCCCTAGAAGGTCCAGATCCATTCTAAAATGAAAACCCTCTTCTGTTGTCATTGATGTATTTGAATCTAATTCAGTTAAGCCTTCTCATGTAGTTGTTGCTCCTCGCATTCCTCTTACTCGGGGAAAGAAACAACAAAAATATGCTTCGTTAGAAGAAGCACTTTATGCAAGTAAAAAGAAACGGGTTGCTCCTTCTGGTTCTCCACCTCTCAGTAATCCCTCTCCTGATATTCTCCTTCGTTCTAAAAAAATGGAAGCATATCATTGCCAAAACCTCAAAGTCCTCTTTCACATCTATCTCTCCTTCCCAACCCACTTCCAAAACTTTGTCGTCCTCAAAATCTACGAAGAAAGTTTCTCCTAAGAAAGCCTCCACTGTTAAAGGATCCCCTTCCACCAGAGGCTCTTCAAAATCCTCTTCTCGTCTGAAGAAACAAGTATCCCAACCTTTTTCTTTTAATTCCTTGGATTCAGATTCTGATTTTCTTCTTGATATCCCTTCTACTTCCTCTACTCAACCTAATCCAGATCTTGATTATGATGTTGTTTTTGATACTCCTGCTGACAAGGCCTTTCTGTCAGCTCAAGTTCTCCACTTTCAAAAACATAAGTTGGCTAGGGGTAGAGTTGTCACTGGTTTTAGGGGTCCTGATATGGATGTGTTGCTCACTAAACTGAATGCTCAGGGGTGGTCACACCTGTTTCTTCAAGGTGATTATCAAAGAAAGTTTGGGAAGGCTGAAGTGTATAAATTTTACACTAATGTAGCTGTTATTGGGGAGATGTTCTCTACCACTTTTCATGGTAAAATCATAAATCTTTACCCTGCTGATCTGAGTAGAATTTTACGTGTTTCTACTGAGGTTTGGGATCATTATGTGAAAGGTGCTTGGCCTCCTCTTGATAACCTTCCTTCAGCTATTGATATTTCTAGAAAATTCTCTAGAAATCCTTCCCTTTTAACTCATAGAAGGGTTCTCAAGAATGATATATCTCTTTTCCACCCTATTTTGATGTGGTTCACAAAATGATTCTTTCTAGACAGAAAAGGAGGACTGTAGCAAATTTTCTTGATCTGACCCTGATGGAACTACTAGACTCTCAGATTCTAATTGATCGTCCTGCACTCATCATTAAGCACATGCAAAGGGTTTTAGTTTAAGATGCAAATGGTCATGCTTTACCATATGAGTTCTGGCTTGCCCCTGTTTTTGAGGACTTTCATATTCCTGTCAAAGTATGGTCATTGCAGACCACAAAGAATGTCATTAGGTATGTGAACCACGCTATGTTGCATGTTGCTATGAGGAGTACTGATAATCATATGCAAAGGCTGAGGAATGCTCTTTTTTCCAAGAAAAGTGAGGTGGATGTGGCACAAGCTGCATTGGTAGTTGCTCAGGCTAGGCTACTCATGGGAAGGAGAAACAGGTCCTTCAAGCTTAAATTGCCTCCCTCACAGCCTTTTTGGAAAAGAAAAAAGCTGAAAATGCAGATATCATTAAGAAGTTGACCTCCCTTATTCCTTCTTCCTCATCCACTTAAGCCTTCTTAGTATCCTTAGGCATTTTTCATTCCTACTTTTTGGTTAAGATGGTTCTCTCTTATTATTTATTATGGGTTGTGATCATTGCATTCTGATCTATCAATGAAATAGTCTCTTTTTGTTTTATGTGGCTCACTTCTGTGTTATCAATACATTACTTGTTCTTTTTGCTCTAAAGTCTTCATGTTTTAGTGATAGCCCCTGTGGCCATGAATTATAAGACTTGTTTCACTCATTGTTCCAGTTTTTTAATGATGTCAAAAGGGGGAAGAACAGATTATACAGTACTTATAACTCAATTGACTAATCTGTGTTTCATTCTGTTTACTTTACTTAACTTCGTAGTGAGTATGTCAGGTTTGTGGTATTATACTGCTATGTTTGTCATCATCAAAAAGGAGGAAATTGTTAGAGCATGTGGAGTTTTGATGATAGAAATGAGAATGAAATATGTGGTAAAAGATGTTCCATCCAACTGAACCAAGTTCAGCTGCAGATAAGTTATTGATATAATGACCTGGCGTACAAATAGAAGTGGATAACATTTATCACATTAGAAGTTGAGTTGAAAAAGAAGACTTGCAGAAGTTGAGTTGAAAAGGAAGAAATGCAGAAGTTGAGTTGAACAAGAAGTCCTGAAGAAAGAGAAAAGAGAAATCCTATTGAAAGAAGAAGAGAGGGGCAGCAACAAGCAGCAGGAAACTATATGGAGTCGTATTAAAGATAGAAGTTGATATCAATTGAAGGACTACATAAGGTGGTTGCTTAAATACAAGAAACGAATTCAAAAGCAGTAGCAAAAGCACTGAAAAACATATTCAACAATCAGCATATCAGCTCTCATACTTGAAGAAGAACCTGATCTCTTACTTAGCAAGTTGTAGAATTTGTGTAGTGAGTAGGTTCTTTGAGTTGTAATGAGTCAATGTTCTAGTCTCAGTGATCTATAAACTGAGTTAGGAATTGTGTCTTCAAGTTTGGAAACTCGAAGACTTGGGAACACTTATCTTGGAAAGATTTGTGTTTTTGTAGTGATAGGAGTTAGAAGTTTTAATTCCTATTTAACAAGAAGTCTTGTAATTCTGTTGATTGTTGAGGCTCAAGTATTATAGTGAAGTTGGGTTAAATCCTGTAGAGGTACAGGTCATGGTTTATTACACCTTTCTTGAGCCGGGTATTTTTCACGTAAAAGCACTGTGTTCAGTATTCACTTCTGTGAACCACGTTTACTAACTTGTTCCACAGATAGACAATTAGTGGGCTCGTACTATTACAATAACTTCACTATCCAAAATATAATCCAACTCCAATGGATATGATGGCACACCAACAACACCAGCATTCTAAAATAAATGTTGTTATTAGAAATAGTATAATAAATAAGAAGATTCAAATATATCTTTTTTGTTACCTTGAGTGATTCTTTCATTAATTCATTCACAGTCTTTCCTATGAGTTTCATTGCATGTTGATCCCAAAGTAATAAAGAAATAAAGCCAGTGTCATTTGTTATTCTCAAGAAAAATTTATACCTACAAGGCACATTTTATTATAATTTTATATTTTATGTTGCAATTGTAATCAGATGTGTTTATTATATTTATCCTACATATGATTTGCAGAATTTTCAAGCACTTGACATGTTTTGCAGTAAAACTTACAGCCAAGTTTTTCAACCTTCCTATTACAGTCCTTGCACCTCAGGTATGACCACTTTTTATCAAGGTCTATGTGTATTATGTTTGCAACAACACAGAAACTCCCTTTCTATATTTTATTAAAAATAACATAGTTTAAAAAATAGTCATCTATCAAAATATAAATTATTAATGAAATAGTGTTACTTACATCCATGCACTCAATTAATTGCTTGATAGTTTTAACTTCAAGCGGTTTAGAAGATAACTCATCTAAAATAGAAGAGTTATTTTGAGAGGACATTTGACTAATCCTCTCGGATTTATCTCCGCGCACATCTTTCATTCTGTATGGGTTGAAGTTTGTTAAAATCTATTTCATATAACAAATTATTCAAGTTACTAAAAAGAAATGGAGAGTATACTACTATATAAACCTGGAGATAAATTCAACAACTCAAACAGTTGAGGATTAATCCATAATTTTGAAGTAGTCTAAGAATTGCGCACGAAAAATTTGCCTGCATTTATGAGTATATTTGTTATCACATCATGATAAATATATTCAATATAAACATTACAAATGTACAGAAAAAAATTAGAAACCTTTAAATTTATGTGCCTGTACCAATTGCATCACCATAATTACAGGCTTATCAATAGATCCTTCCAAGTACGGACGTATTTGAAGAGCAAAATCCCCCCAGAAAGTAGCTTCAATCATTTTATTCCTTCAAATGAAAATATATACAATTTAATAATATAAAAATTGAACAGCTTCAAATTTTATTTTAACAACTCGTATAATTATGTTTGTCGTCTTACTCGTAATCTTGTAGTTCCACATTCAAGAAGACACTAGATTTATTGTCTTATTTGTATTCCTATACCGGTCCACAAGCGACAAACTCTCCGACAACATCTTTAAAAGGTAGTGTGAGATAGAGTTAATGAAACATTCTAATTATCTAATAAATGAAAAAAATTACCAAATAATTTATTCTCATCAACATCGACTTGGTTGATCAAATCTTCAAACGGGCGAAATTTGAAGATGGTCTGATCAAATCGTGGATCATCTGTTTTCTGTATTATTATTCTGTGGATAAACAACAATTTCATTGTGTGATTGTTGGTTTTGATTTTAGACCTGTTTGGTACAACAATAAAAAATTTCATAAAATATAATGCTTGTTCTTGAATTTCCTCGGTGAGCTTAATGAAAACGGAGGTTTCAATTGATGCCTGAATGCGATCACCCTGCAAACAAATAAGAATCCATATTTGAGCGTATTATAAAGCAAATAAAATTGTTAAAACAAAATATGCATAAATTACATATACCATTTCGTCTTGCAAAAGAATTTCTATTGATAACAGTTAATCGGGATTTCATGTTCTGAAATATTCCACAATCGTACTACGCGAACTTTTAAGTTTCATTGCATTTTTGTATTTGATATCTCATGAATGAAGTTAATTTTGGTAGAATTTTTTTACTAGATATTGGAAACTCTGTATTTTGGGGGGATGTTACTGAAACTATCGGTTTATCTATTTATAATGATGCTTTAGTTTTTGAATTGTATAGTTGAGATAAAGATGAATAACATATTTAAATTGTTATTTGTTTGAAGTGTCACTATCTTAGTTGAGATAATCAGTAAAGATTATTTAGATAATCAATAAAAATTTAAATTGCTCAAAGATAATCAGTAAAGATTATTTAGCTAATCACTAAAAATTTAAATTGCTGAAAGATAGTGACACGTTTATTTTTTAAATTTACACTTCTTCTCTATTTTTAAAATTTACACTACATGTGAGACACGTTTCTTTTTAAATTTACACTGCATCTCTTTTTTCAAAAAAATTTACACTGCATCTCTTTTTAAAAGTTGAAAGTTTAAAACAGATAATCAGTAAAGATTATTTAGATAATCACTAAAAATTTAAATTGCTGAAAGATAGTGACACATTTATTTTTTAAATTTACACTTCATCTCTATTTTTTAAATTTATACTACATGTGAGGCACGTTTCTTTTAAATTTACACTGCATCTCTTTTAAAAAAAAAAAATACACTGCATCTCTTTTTAAAAGTTGAAAGTTTAAAATAGATAATCAGTAAAGATTATTTAGATAATCACAAAAAAATTAAATTGCTGAAAGATAGTGACACGTTTCTTTTTTAAATTTACACTTTATCTCTATTTTTAAAAATTTACACTGCATGTGAGACATTTCTTTTTAAATTTACACTGCATTTTTTAGGAAAAAAAAAATTTACACTGCATCTCTTTTTTAAAGTTAAAAGTTTAAAACTTTCTAATACTTTTTAAAAAATATTGCCTTAAAAATTGTCACGTGGCTATTTTAATAGTTTGACACGTGGCATGTTGTCTTGATTTTGTTTTGCTTTTATATATATATAGATTTGCTTCTCTCTCTCTCATGATGCAAATATTGAAACAACAATTATTTTGGAGATGTCAGAAAGTAGAATTTAAAAATAAAGATTCGTAAGCTTACGTTTTTTAGAGTAAAGGTAGGATATATAGAGGAAGAAAAAAAAAGTAATAAAGAAATATAAACAAATACTATAATAGAGGATAGAGACAAAATTAGCACTAGAAAATTATTTATATGATAATGAAAAGTTAAAAAAGAAAAAGTAAATATGAACTATGAAATGATAAAATGTCAAAAAAGACATAGCACTGAAGAAGAATTATATGAATAAAAGTTATTGGTTAATGAAAGCAAGAATAAAATTAAATCCTTAAATATATATATTTGAATTGTATTAAATTAAAAAAATAGTGTACTAACCTCTTGTGAAATTTTTCTTACTAATTCTTATTTTCTTAAAAATATAAAAATCATAAAATTTAAGGACTAATAATAAATTAGATCAAAAGCTTTTTAGAATATTGAGCGCTCAATACTTTTAAAAAATTATTTTATTGATTTAACGAGGTATTTTATGATTGCTAAATAATACTACAACTCATACACATATTAGCTTTTCTAATTCATCCTATCAAGCAAACTCTAAAACATGTAGTGAAATTTTTTCATAGCCATTAGCCATTGTATTACGTACTATTAATCATGTGCACTTTGATTTTGTACTACCCACACTACCTCCTCTTTTCTAATGCATCGGAGGGGGTTCGGAGTACGAAGATTAAAATATCTAGTAAGAACTAGTTTAAAATCGAATCAAAATTGATAATTTGAATTTTTTTTAAAAAAAATAATTTATCTATCTTGAATTATCAATAATGATTTAGATTATTTATTTATTTTGAATTATCAGTTCTATAGCGAAATTGTTTTAAGATTTTAATTTCACTATTCAAATTCTAAACGCGATGTCCCTAAGATTGAACTCTCTATGTCAACATTCAAGACTTTATATCTTAAGTTTAAATATGGCAATACCCTGAAGTGTCAGAAGTACATGAAGTTAAACTTGCATTGAAGCATTGTTTCTTCTTTTCTTTTCTTTTGGTAGAAGTGGAAGAAACATTGTCTTTCGCTTTTTTAAGTTTGTGATTAATTAAACATTAAACATATTGCTAATGTTGGATATGTTTAAATAACAATTCTAAAAGTTGCCAGCGCTTAATACACTTTTGAGTATGACTTGACTCGTACGTAATCCATAAGTTCCACACCTTACACATTCAGATGAGCAAGTCTTGCTCAATTGCTAGTATTAGGTACCTTCATGTGTGTAGCTAACGCTTAACTGTGGTGAGTTATTGCACAATCCATAGTCCAGCATTTTAGATGACTTGTACTTTCTTGTCAAGTGGTTGAAACAAATATTTGCTACAATTGTTATCCCCCAACAATTTCAAAAAGAATTTTTATGTAAGATGTGTATATCATAAATAAGATTTATTATCATTTCCTGGACCCCCAACACAAATGCTACAGTATAACCTCGATAAATTAATACTGTTGGGACCGTCAAATTTTATTAATTTAGCGAGGTATTAATTAATCGTATAAATTAATAATTATTAATTTATAAATTATATACTTTTTGGGTCCATATTATGAATGTACCTAGGTGTACGTGAAAACTAATTTCTACATTGACTATTAATTATGCATACTTAATCAAATTCATGTATTTTTGCTGATACATTTTCAATATTCTATGTATATCTTAATAAAATATATAAATCTACTTAATTATTAATGTAGTTACATGTACCTACATTCATTAAAATGTATAAATCCACTCAATTATTAATGTAGTTACACGTACATACATTAACTAAGTTACTATATAAATAGATGTATTATGCAAGTCTTCAAATCAAAAAACAAAAAAAATGGCTTCTCATCTCAAAGGTGTTAAAAAATCAACCATGACTAATGGTATACGTAGAGAACTGTGTGAGTATAAACAACAAAATCTAGCATGCACTCAAAAGCAATTGCAACAATGGGTGTTAGAGAAGTTTAATTTGCAAGTGAGTCAAGCCACAATATCAAACACGATCAAGAGGTCAGCAGAGTATCTATCAGCAGCCGACATTCCAAAAGATGAGGCTAAAAGACATAAAGCTGTCAAATTTCCAGAATTAGAGAAGGCTCTGTTCGAGTGGTTTATTCATTACCAAGAGCGTGTTAATATGAATGGGGAACTAATTGTAACGAAGGGAAAAGAGCTTCTAAAAAAGATGTATCCCATCGATACACCTGATTTTCATTTTTCTCAAGGCTGGCTAGAGCGTTTCAAATCAAGACACGGTATCAAGCAATATCGTCGTTTTGGAGAAAGTGGATCAGTTAATATGGAGGCCATGGAGAGCAATTTACAATCCATCAGAGAGAAACTTGATCAGTTTGCTAAGAAAGATGTTTTCAATATGGATGAAACTGGATTGTTCTTTAGGCTACAACCAGATCATTCTCTTGCAACGAAGCAACTTGAAGGTAAGAAACAAGATAAAGAAAGACTTACAGTTGTTATTTGCTGTAATGAGAATGGTTCTGAGAAAATTCCTTTATGGATCATTGGGAAGTATTTAAAACCACGTTGTTTCAAGAATGTGAATTTGGGAAGCATGGATTGTGAATATCGAGTCAATAAAAGAGCATGGATGACTGGGATTCTATTCCAAGAATATGTTCAACAACTTGATGCAAAAATGGACGGCAGAAAAATTCTTTTAATTGTTGATAATTGTCCTGCTCATCCAAAAAATGTCGAAGGTTTGAGAAATGTTGAATTGTTTTTTTTACCACCTAACACAACATCAAAGATTCAGCCTTGTGATGCAGGGATCATAAGAGCTTTTAAGATGCATTATCGTAGGCGATTTTATCGAAATCTTTTGGAGGGTTATGAAATTGGGATCTCAAATCCAGAAAAGATTAATGTTTTAGATGCAATGAATCTTGCAATCTCGGCATGGAAAATGGATGTCAACTCAAGTACAATTGCAAATTGTTTTAAGCATTGTAAACTTAGGTTGTTAGATGATGAATCCTCGGAAAATCAAGAACAGTTGAATAATGATGGCTTACAACAATTGCAGAATCTAATCAATTGATTGAAGTATCGAAATGCAATGAATGCTGAAGATGTTTTGAATTATCCGGGAGAAAATGATACGAGTTTTGAGCTACCTACGGATGAACAAATAATTGAGAGTGTTATGGAAACACATAAAGAAGATGAAGTGGAAGATGATAGTGTGGAATTAGAACAAGTTTCGCGCAAAGATGCTCTGAAAGCAACAATCACCTTACATCACTTCCTTTTGCAATATGAGAAGACTACACCTGATATTCTTAATGCAGTAAGAAGGGTTAGAGATGAGATTCAAGGTGATATTGATTTCAAGAAGAAACAAACAACATTAGATTCATATTTTCAGAAACCTGTTTAGTTTACTTATGTATTATGTATGAAATATTTTGATACAGATGAATTATTAATTTATATATCAAATGGGACCTATATGAAAAAAAAAATTGTATTATCTTATAAATTTAGCGAATTATTAATTTACCACGTTGATCCCGACTCGGGACCGAAGAAAATTATTATTTTAGCGAGGTTATTAATTTATCGAGTAATAATTTATCGAGGTTATACTATATTTTGGGGCACCGGTCTAAGATTCTATCTGTGTGTAATGTTATGTATGTATCATTTCCTGGACCTCCTGCCTGCAATTGGTGTATCTAAAAAATTTTAGGTTTTTGAGCTGAACAAATTCTATGGTTGAAAATGTCCTAAACTAACAAAAATATGTTCTAAAATATGTGACGAGCTTGATTTGAACTTGAAACCTTTATCTGAAATATAAAGCCCTTTATCAATAGAACCTAAAGTCATTTTTGTAAATCTTAATGCCACTTCAGCTCATTTAAAGGTTTTTCTATGTATATACTAGGCGTGCAAGTGCTGTTTAAAAGATCCACTGGATTTGCACGCCATATTTTGTAGCTAACAATTGACATTTAACTCTGAGTCCACCTCTAGTTATGAATTTGGTCTAAATCTAGCCATGTTACCTCCACCAGTTTTACATTAAGAAAAACCCAAAAATTAACTACTACGTATTTGTTATTTATCCATAAAGAAAACTAGTAAAAATAAGTTGTTAAAATGGGCATACATTACTAACGAACCAAGATTCACTGGTAAATAAAGAAACGCCGAAGATCTCATTGGAATACACAAGGAGCTCTTCTTGCGTAACAACCCAAGGTACTTAGTTTTCACACAATGCACAACATCTAGGCATCATGAATATATGATTATATTGGACCTAATACAAACTTTCATGTTGATACTAATTAACAAAATCAGAAGAGAAATGTCCCTAGGTGACAAGCTGGAAGTATTATATAGCAATTGACTCAATTGACAACAAATCAAAAGCCAACTGTTGACAATATCTGATAATTTACACGAATTAACTAACCTATGTAGCAATACAGTAGAATGGGATCCACAAGCAGCATATGCGTTGCTTGAAAGGCCAATCTACAAGTGATACATCACACAATAGGAAAAAACAAAAACTGGAAAAAAATGGGTTAGGCTACAGCATTAGGGAGACCATTATTGTGAGTTTAAAGCTGTATACTGAGATCATCCAAGCTGAGACAGCCTTGTATCCGCAATCCGTGTTCATTTGCAAGATGCAACAAGCAAATAAAGCATAAATGAGGAGATATAGCATCAATCGATGTTGATGCTCTGCATTCATTTGGAAAAGCAGCCAATATGTGCTTAAAAGATGCACCTTCCTGCACATTATGATATGAATATCCACTTGTCAAATATATTATACTGCAGAGAAAAGATGAAAATGAATCGTATGCTCATTCCAATACAACATTTTTCATTTGCTACTGTTTAAGAAGAGCAAAAACGTGAAAAGTTTGACCTTTATGATCCTTGGTAAATACTAAATAGGTGTGTTTGGACATGATTTGGTTGAGATTTTCAAAAGGGCAGCATTTGAAGTTGAATAATGATATTTGGAATTTAGAAATTATGTTTGAACATGAAAACAAAGTTGAAGTTTCGTGACTGAACTTGAAAAACACCTAAAACCTAAACTTCAAATTTAAAGTTGAATTAGAGGGACAACTTGATGACAAACAGTTATTTGAAATAATCTCCAAATATTATTTTAAATTTTGGAACCTATATCTATGGCAAATAAATAAATAAATAAATAAATAATACCCACCTTATTTTTGATATGGCACCATGAGAAGAATCAATTCTAAATTATGATGTATATTAGTGGAATTCTACATGGAAAAAATGCATAAATCTACTCCCATCCAGGCCAAAATCATGGAATCATTACTATGTTACCAAGAACACACTGCCACTGAAGTAAGAAGTTTGAACTTACCTTGTTTATCTAAAAAAAAAATGGAAGAAGAAGAAGATTGAACTTACCTCAATAGATGTTTGATTCAATTGGTCCCAAAGCGCTTCCTTAAGCGCTTGAACATCTACTTGTTTGGATGTTCTATCATACTGAACTTCAATCTTGTTTACCTGTTAATTCGGACAAGGTAAACTAGAGGTTTCAGTTTGCTTAAGAAGAAGCTCTTCATCTAGCAAATTCTACACTGAGGAACAAACTTAATTTCTCCTAGCAACTGTGCAAAGAAAGATGAAGTTTATCTGTTGGAATTAAGTTTCTGTTAAGCAAGCAATGTGAACGTTAGACATTTTCTCTCTCACCTATCAAGTGACAGATTAAATGATTTGAAGTTTCTTTTCTTGCATTTTCAGCCTAAGGAAATAATGGAGCTAATACTCATTAGTTCCGTAAAAGTTCTTGATGAAGTATGTTGGGATGCAAATCAATCCCACATCGGGAAAATAGAGGAAGAATGTCCACTATTTAAGGTGTCACCCAACTCCACTAGTATGAGGCCTTTTGGGAGGTGCCCAAAAACAAATTCGTGAGGGCTTGGCCCAAAGCGGACAATATCATACTAGTGCGGAGTTTGGGTGTGGTTGCACGCGGTCCTAACAAAGTATAATTTTTTTTCAACATGAACAATGACTTACTACCAGTAGTATCAAACAGCCAAAACAAAAAGAAAAAAAACAGAGGTACAGCAAAATATTAAAAGAACAGCTAAAGTCACAGAGTTCTTAAAAGTAAAAAACATCGAAGAGGATTTTTTAAGCAACAGTGGCTGGTACTAATATATTTGGTAGTAATTAGTTTAGTACAAGTCACTAAAATGTTTGGATCATAGTTCTGCAGGAGATCTCAGTCTGTATGAATCATACTTGATCAATTGTTGGCCTAAGAGTTGAAAGTTACACTTGGAAAAATTTAGATTGCAGAACCACAAACATAAATAGTCAATATCTGCAAACAGGAACAAACCTGACGAGGCTGAGAGACAAGTGTACTTGACTCCTCCACATCACTAAATGTGTTGCCATCATCGAAAACCTCGGGAAATCCACCATCATCATCCCAAGATGGCATAGCTCCAAAATCCTCACTTTGTTGACCAGCTTCATCTAACCAAAGAACCAGCCAACTCAAGTCACATAATAATAATCATTTCATCTGTCACAATACGTAACATTCCTATTTCTTATATAAACTAGTAAATATACAGCAACAGGAGTTCCATATTACAATAGTGAGTAGAAGACAAAACATATGAAACATCGAGAAGCCAGTAGAGGGCATTCATATATAGGAAGTATGCTTTAGAAAAAATATCATCGCAAGCACTCTTCTAGATCCAACTCAAAAACAGTAGCATAAAGTCATTCAAAGAACTTAATAGTCATCTTTGCTATGCCACATTACTGTCTAAATTCAACCTTGCAGTTTGAAATCAACTGCCAAAACAGAATCTATCACTCATAAATGTTGTACATATGCATAATTATGTCAAAGTTCAAAGTCTTAACAGCTGATGGCCATAAAAGTTATCTCACCTGGGATTTGCTTTGCTTTCCTTCCAAGGCACTAAGGCAAGAGAATACAGGCAATCAGAAAATATTTTTAACGTAATCAGCAAATAACAAACTCGTCAAAGTGACTAGAGTTACCATGACATTGGGTCGGAGAAACAGTTTCACAAGATTCTCAGGTTGATAATGACAATCTTCTGGAAGTAATCTGTTACATGGTGTTCTATTTGCTGGAAGGAGTAATAGCTTGGGATTCTTCGGAGGAGCAAGGACATGTGATAGATCAGTGTCCAATGCTTTCGTGAAATCAATTTCAGGTTCTGTTTTTTTGCTCTTCGTTTTCTTAGTCTTTACTGGTAATCCATCTTCATTGGAAGGCTCCTCTGAGACTGTAATTGTTAATGAGATATTAAACACCAAGAAAAATTTCTCCCGTGACTGGAGAAAGAATAGGGTTGGAAAAGTTGAAGTTCCCTTCAGAAGTCCGATGGAAGCTTACCTTTTACCTTCCGATACTTCCAATGATCAGGACCAGCCCAGGAATTGTGCTTTGAAGAAAATCCTAAACTTAAAAACAAATAATCATCAACTCTCTCAGACCTGTCATCATCATCAGCATCAGGAAAAGTAAATGGTTCACTGTCCTGCAAAACAAAGCACAACAAAATACCAAATCTCAATATTCTCAGTTCAAGGGCCTCAATTACAAATTAGTGTTAAAGGCGGCAGTAAATAAGTGGTTTGCCACCTCCTGTTGGTTTGATGAGATTCGATCAACATCGTGAGACCCCTGTTCCGACAAACTTATTCCATCATCATGATCCATCAGCCAGGCTCCACAATTGTCAAATGCATCATCATCCACATCTAGGCCAAATGATTCAGAAGTTTGTTCTGGTGGAGTCTGGCCAGAAAAATCTGTTTCAGCTGGCACTGGCTTCTCTCCGCTAAATTGACAAATTATATGCCTAAGACTGGGTGATATCTCATCCTTCTTCGGCATATTCAACACCATTTCTTCTATACAATCTATACAAACAGAAAAGGTTTATAACAATCAATTGATAGTGGCACACATCTAAAGGAACTTCCAGCATCTAAAAGTATAATAATAAAAAATAAAAAAACATAATTCCAAATCCACAAACCTTTAGTAAAAGATATATCAATTGATAGTGGCACACATCTAAAGGAACTTCCAGCATCTAAAAGTATAATAATAAAAAAAAAAAAAACATAATTCCAAATCCACAAACCTTTAGTAAAAGATATATCAATTGAATCTGTTCTATCCTGCTGAATAGCTTCTGGTACTGACTTCCCAGGTATCTCGAACGAATCAAAAAGGACACGGCAATTACCATAAATTCCTAGGTTATTCAACAAAAGACCCTTCGCACCACCTTCATCAAACTGAGCTGATGTCTGATGATAAAGAGGATCTACAGCAAAAGCGGCTGCAAAATAGACAAATAACCGTTTTCAAGGTGAAAAAGATAAACTCAGAAGAAAAAGCAAGTAACAAAGATAGAAAGTGTGTATACCATCAAATTTCTTCACATTGAGAGAATCGAATGATGACTCTAGCGTTGATAAAGGAGATAACTGCAATTGCCACTCAAATTAATTTAGAAACAGTAAATTATTCTGTATTTCTTATTTCTTAAAGAAAGGAAGAGTATTAACCTTTCTTTCTTGCTCTTTTCTCGTATGTCCTTCCTCCTGGCCATTTTCAGCATTGGCATCCTCTACAACAGGATCTGGCATACAGACAAAATATTAAAGAGGCGGAAGTATTAATACATCAAGTCCGTGTGTGGCTCAGGAAACAGTCAGCACGCAGCCAAGAAGGAGGCAAAGAGGAAGAGAGGAGAGTAAATAAGGGTCAAGAAGGTATTTGGAAGCATAACATAATAGATAGTCATTCCAATTTTGGAATGTCTTTCCATGATAAAGCACAGGTCTTAAAATAACAGATAAAAGCAGAAATAAATTCTGATTGACAAAGTATTCTTCATGGAAGATTCAAACTAGAAAGACACGTAATTAATGGACCAAATGTCTAAATGAATTTTATTAAGATAACAAACATACCACCCCAACAATTAAGTTTAAAGAAAGCTGCCAATGATGTATAATTGTTTTGACAAGGCATTACCTTGCTAGAAACCTAACAAAGAGTTCATTGTTTACACAAATCAAACCTACCTGGTTCATTTGCATTACCAACACGATTGATTCCTCCAAGAACTTTATATGCCTCTGAATGTACTGAGTCCACCCTCATTGAATAAATCTTAACTCCAGCTTCAAGAGTACAACTTGCCTAAAATCATAAGTAGCAACAGACATGTAAGAATTGGATGTTTGTACCTGCCAACATCAGAATGAACTAAGATTTTAAGATTAGCATGGTTTGCATTTTCTATGTTACACGTGCAATGGATGACATCAAATCCATTGGCCTTCTATTGTTCGTGTATAAGATTTAAGGAAGCGTCATAGAAACATATCTAAATCTAACCCTACATACATACATAAGTTTGTATTGGAAATAAAATGAGGTATCTCAAAAGGTACTTCAGGCCAGGGTAATCACAAATGCTTATTTCTTCAATAGCCATTCAATCTTTCCACTAGAAATAGCTCATTATTAACATTAATATTTCCTATTCCTATCCAATGGAGCCTCTTCACCAAAGACAAAAGATGATTTCTTTGTCTATATAAAGTGCAGTCGTCTTCCTTACACGTGAGTCAGTAGAGATCAAAACAAAAGGTCTTTATCCCGTATTCTATGAGTGTGTTTGGTTTTCTTTCTTAATGAACTTTTGTTATTTTTTGTGCTCCGAGTTTTACACTAGAAGAGTGATGCATCAATACCAGGTGAAGTGTCCTTAAGGAAAGTGTCATTGAAACCCCTCAAGCTAGGAGAGTTTCCTAATGTTTTTGCTACCAAGTATTTTCCGTAATATTTCCAACAATTTAACGGTTTAAACCCAACCCCATGAGTTTCCAATGATATGATAAAGAGACTACGCTTCATAAACATTGTTTAATTGTTCCGTGAATTAATAAAGAGATCAATCTTAAACAAAGTCTCCAACTTATACATGCTTCAAGAAAATTCCACGACAGTTACACAGCTAATGAATATCCGTAACCAGAAATAAAAAATAAAAAAAAATACCTTCTGGAAATTGGTCTCGGAATCATTCTCTTGTTCAACTTTAACTATCTCACATAAATGATCAATTAGACCTAGCTCCCAAGTATTTTTCTGATTAATTTTCTGTATTCCAAAGTAATTCAAAATTTCACTGTAAAATCAAACCAAAATTCATATGTAATAAACAACTTTAAACCAAACCAAAAAAGCAGAAATGAGACATTTTCACTGGCGAGTTTGATGCAATTCTGGAAGAGTTCGAGAATCTGCTGCTTATCAAGGCAAGGATCTGCAGATGGAGGAGGTGCAGCAGCAGCCATAGGTTTGCGGCGGATAACGGCAGCGCGTGCGGCGCGTGCTTGAGCGCGTTCACGTTTATCGTCATTGGAACCTAAGACGAATTTCATCGGAGAAAATGGACCTTTTAGTCTGGAATTAGGGCTTAGGGCTTCGGCCATTTGCGCAGTAGTCAACTTATAGATCGATCTAGTAGACGTGGTGAACCGGAAAGTGAACCGGTGGGAGAGGAGCGGGCGTGGGAGAGAATGGAGCTTTTTGGTTGCCGTTCGGATTTGGGAAAGTGATTTGTGTTTTTCCCACCTTTTGAATTTTGAATTTGGGATGCTGGCGGAAAGACAATTTGCTCTTTTTCTTTTTTTATTTATTTCTATTTTATTCACCCGTAAAAAAAATGCAGAGGGTGTCGGGTCATGTTTCATTGTGAAATTTTTAAAAAAAAAAAATATTTTCAAATTAAAAAGATATTAAAAGATTAGAGTTTGTTTAGTCATGAATATAAATTGAAATTGTATTTTGAATTTTTATGAGTAATTCAAAGTGAAAAAAGTGAAAACAACGTTTTGTTGCTTTTCAAATTATTGAGAATTTCAAAAGTCAATTTCAAGGTGAATTTTGAAATTTTATACAGTAATTTTTTGGGTCAAACGTTGTCACAATTCAAAATTCATCGCTAGTGGCACCCACATTAATTCTCCCGTGAGAGAACCATTTAACTCAAACTCAACACTTAACTAAATTTAGATAAATTAATTACTTCATTACATAATTCAATATCTCAAAGTGTTTGAATAATAATACCAAATGGAGAATTAGATGAATGTCTAAAACAACCCTAAGAATCTGAAAGTTTGTATACCAAAACACCATAAATATTAACGAACGAGTTCAACCCAAAATAAAAAAGAAAATATCCAAGTTTGAAAAAAGTGGAAAAGAACTAAATTTAGGACTCATGGTTACCCGGAAGATGTAGCTCGCCCTTGAGTCGGAATACAATATGATCTAAAGTTGAGGTCTCAATGCAGTCGCTAAAAAATGTTCTGCACTCAATAATAAAAAAAAAAGGTAGTATCAGTATAAAGTCACTATGTATTGGTAGGGCTAATAATTACTTTTACCTCAATTACAAATTATTCAGCCTCGTTCAACCGACACCAAATAATTCAATCAAGTATAATCAATATAGACAATAAACCAAGTCAAGATCGTGACTATCAATCATTAACCAAGTCAACAACCATGACTCGACAACGACAACTTACACCTGATCTAAAATACACAAGTGAGTAGACAACAACTTATATGTTATTTCTTTATATCCATAGCCCGAACCATTCAAGGATCCAATATAATCAACGAAAATAACAGTAATCACAAAATTCATGTCGTTCAAGAAATCATCACACCCACCAATGTCTTGTACACACATGTTAAAGGTTTTATGGTTGTCCACTAGCCACGACCTACAGGGAAAGAGCTATTATGTACCAATATCTCAGACATCTAGTATCTGTCAATCTTATATCAATCATTCCTGTAAAGATGCCCAAATATCAGTATATCCCATAATATTAAGAATAATTCCCGTGAAGACGTTCATTACTGGCTCATCTCACAATAATAACAACATATCCCGTAAATATGTCCTTTACTGGCTCATCCCAAAATAATAGATAGCACAACAATCACAACTACCAATGAAAATAGAATAATTATACTTATATAATCAACAAGTCTTTAATGTAATCTCATTATTTGCGATTAACACTTAGGTTATCATTCAACAAGTTATTTTTCTTGAATATTCTCAGCAAAAAGTATACGAAGAAATAGTTAACATGCACATATCAATCGAGTTGAATTTTCAACTATGTTTAACTAGCACCCACCTCAATTCAATCTTGTGCCACTTTAACGAGCTTGAGCCCTACCTCTCCGTGCAATTTTTGATTTACTTGTGGTCTAAAAATAATAATATGATCACAAGCTAAGACTGGGTATTTTGCCAAAATAAAATGGTCAGTCAAGAATGAACCAATACTGGATCAGTCTGATATGAACGAGACTGAAATGAAAATCGATATTGAATTTAGCACGATCCGAATCAGGACCTCGTCGTGAAGGGTATCTCAAATCCACCATGGACCAGAGATCATCCCCTTAACTTAACCATGTAAGCACAATAAAGACAAATAATGGAAGCAACCAAACAATAATAAGAAAGATGGATAAACCAAAATGAAGGCTCTAAAAATCCAAAACAAATAACCACCCATACGTGTCCACAAAAGCCTTTAAAATCAGAATATCAAATTAGGTCGGGACATGCCCTGACCATGACAATGAAACTTTTCAATTTCCAATATATGAAAAGAAACCTAATAAAATGACAAGATTTTTCGAAAGATGAAAGCTCACCACTTCACAGTAACTCAACAGACAACCGCACCACCTAATGTTGTACAGGGGTAACAGAAAGTATTCGGGCCCTATATCATGAAACGATGTAGCGTCCTAGGATGGCCAGTGGCATGTAACTCAGGAAAAGTGATAAAGTAATGTCATTTTCAAAACTAATCAAAACCATATGTATACATTCATATATACATATATAGGATGTTGAGATAGGGACAAGAGTTATAAACATGATATTTTTAAAGATTAACCTAGACTATATAGCTCTATCCATCCTAAGGGCACCCAGGGGCTATATGGGTTTAGTTTTTCCTGATGAAAGGGCCCAGTGCTGTTAGTTGCACAAACCGAGAAAAATCTGAGGAAGGGCCAAGGCCACCGAGGCGTCAACCATTCCAATAAAAATATAATATATGTGAACTAAGTACACGTTCATATAAACCTCCACACCGGCAAACGTAATTTCCAATCTTAGCCCCCCCGAGACCTCCACCTCCACGGCGAGCTACACAATCCCCTTTAAGCCCAATTAAAATCATTTTGCATATAATCTCAACCATAAACCAAGGAGTCTTATATTAAGGCATTTACCACTTGGTATCGTCATACCGATATGCTTACAAGCTTATATAATAATCCCATTCCAATTCAATTAACTAATTAACTCCTAAGTTCCTTGTATCATTCAAAATCATGGCCACCAGGGCCTTTCAAATCCATTTGTTTACCCTTTTATCCATTAATAAGATGCAATAGCTTCAAAAGCGAGTTAAATCATGCAAATACCACATTTAAAACCAAAGTCATGAAGGCGGGTTGAGGTTATTGTCATTACTAAACCAAATTCCATCAATTTTGGGGAAACCTGTGTTTCGCATTCCAATTTCCATAACAATGCACCCATTTAGTCCAAAAAATATTTATTAAAGCATAAATCACATATTCCAAACACGGAAAACCAATTTAAGCAACAACCAACCAAAAGTCGTCAATCCAATTTCAAACCCACAATTAAATCACATGAACAATGATTAAAATATACTCCCTCTATTTAAAAAAGAATGACCTACTTTGACTTGACACAAAGTTTAAGAAAATAAAGAAGACTTTTG
Source organism: Capsicum pubescens (assembly GCA_030864215.1). Lineage (NCBI taxonomy): Eukaryota > Viridiplantae > Streptophyta > Magnoliopsida > Solanales > Solanaceae > Capsicum > Capsicum pubescens. The sequence goes on along the minus strand of CM061544.1, from coordinate 272,677,177 downwards.
AATCTTGTGGCCTTAAATTAAAGTTGTGTCAAATGTATCAAAATGCTCTTTAATCTTGTGGTCCTAAACATGCCATGTGGAAAGTAGAAATTAAAGTATTGTCAAAAAAGGAAAGGAGTCATTCTTTTTTAAACAAACTAAAAAGAAAAGTAGGTCATTCTTTTTTAAACGGAGGGAGTATACTATAGTATAAAATTCAAGTTAGGGATGAGTGACATGCCTGAAACACCAAAGAAATTGGAAGAAATCTGAAGTTTAGAGCCTAATTGATGAATCCCATGGAACCCCTAGTGTTCTTGCTTAGAGAGTTAAATAGATGAGAGAAATTATGTTTTTGATTTGATAATGGGTGTAAAAGGGATCATTGAAGTGTTTTTATGTCGTGGGAATAGTGTAAAGGAAGTAAAAGACCAAAATATCCTTAATTTAAAATGTGCAGGAAAACAACGTCTAGTCGTCACGGGTCATGTAACGACTCATGAGGTCTGACCATGAGTCATCACCTGGACTTGTGATTTGAGTATCAAAATCTCGGCTATTCACTGTTATGGCCATGAGTCTCTCTTAACGGCTCGTTATCTGACATTACGAGTCATCACAAGGAGTCGTGGTTAGGGCAGACTCCTGGGTAAACCTTACTAGTGAGACCACGAGTCCTCACCTAACGAACCGTGATGAGTGACTATGACTCATCACCCAAGTCATTACCCAACCAGTGTGTACAACTCTCAGAAAATTTCAGAGTCCAGAACCTGTGGTATTACATTATCCCCCTTAGGATCATTTGTCCCCGAATGCGGAGTTAGGACACCCTTAGCACGATAAAAGTGATAAAGCAACCACAATCCAAGGATGATTTCAAAAATAATAAGAATTAAATAAATCCATACCTCAAACGTCTTTACCTGTCACCGAAAGTAAGAACGAGTATTTGGCCTTCATATCTTTCTCGACATTCCATGTAGCCTATTCCACCCTTTGGTTCCTCCAAAGAACATTCACCAAAGCTACATACTTGGTCTTACCTATTTAATATTTCAATCGGGACCTCCTCATAAGACAGTGAATCCTTAACACCAATGTCCTTCATAGGCACAATCAATGAAGGATCCCCCACACACTTTTTCATCATAGACACATGGAAAATGGGATGAATCAAAGCCAAGCTCGTGGGCAAATCTAACTTGTAAGCAACATTCCCAATTCCTCTCATAACCTGATATAGATCAATGTAACAGGGACTGAGTTTCCATTCTTTCCAAACCTCATCACTCCTTTCATAAGAAAAAACTTCAAAAATACCCAATCGCTAACCTTGAATTCCAACTCTCCCCCGCCTCACATCTGTATAAGACTTTTGGTGACTTTGAGCAGTCTTAAGTATTTCTCTAATCACCTTTACCTTCTCCATGACTTGGTAAACCAAGTCAGGACCAAACAATCTAGTCTAACTAACATCGAAACACCCACTAAGAGACCTATACCTCCTACCATACAGAGATTCAAAAAGAGCCATCTAGATGCTAGAATGATAACTATTGCTATAAGCGAACTCAATAAGAGGTAAATAGTTAACCCAACTTCCCTTAAAATCAATCACACAGGCCCTTAGCATATCCTCTAAGTCTAAATAGTCTTCTCTGTTTGCCCATCCGTTTGAGGGTGAAAAGAGGTGCTAAGGTTCACTTGTGTCCCAAAACCTTTATGAAACGAACTCCAAAAATGAGAAAACAATTGTGTACCTCAATCTGAAATGATGGACACCGATGCTCCATGCAACTTTACTATCTCCTGAATACAACCTAGCATAATCTTCTCTTGAATAGGTAGTCCTCACAGGCAAGAAATGAGCACTTGGTCATCCTATCCACAATGACCCAAATCAAATCATATTGATTTTGAGACCGCGGAAGACCCATAACAAAATCCATATTGACCATCTCCCACTTCCATATGGGCAACTCTATCTCTTGAGACATGCTACCAGGTCTCAAATCTTACACTTTGACTTGTTGACAAACCATACACTTGGCAACAAAATTTGCCACATCTCTCTTCGTATTATTCCACTAGTAGATTTTCTTTAAGTCATAATATATTTTAGTCGACCACGGATGAACTGTATATCAGGACTCATAATCCTCAATCAAAATCCTTTCCTGCAGCCCGTCAACATCAGGAACACACAACCTCTCTTGATACCTCAAAATGTCATCTTCCCCAATCTCAAAATCCATAACCTTTTATTGACCCACATCATCCTTAATCTGCATAAGTATGGGATCCAAAGCCTGTTTCTTTTTCACCCCAGCACCAAGAGATAACTTAACCACCTTCTGTACAATCACTCCTCCATCTTCAGAATCCAAGAGGCCAGCCGGTGAATATCCTTCACCAATCTTCATTTCTCCTTATCCACATGAGATAAGCTTTCTATTAACAACTTGCTAAGAGCATCAGCAACAACATTAATGTTACCTGGATGGTAGTGCAAACTCATATTGTAATCCTTAAGTAATTAGAGCCACCGTCTCTGCCTGAGATTCAGCTCCTTTTGAAAAATACATACTGCAAGCTCTTATGATCTGAATAAATATCCACATGCACCCTATACAGATAATGGTGTCATATCTTCAAAGTAAAAAACACAACCGCCAACTCTAGATCGTGAGTAAGGTAATTCCCCTCTTAAACCTTAAGCTGCCTCGAGACATAGGCTACAACCTTACCATGGTGCATCAACACATAGCCCAGTCTCACTCAGGACATATCGTAATACACAACAAACCAATTAGTACCCTCATTTCAAAACTAGCGCAGAATTTTAATTTATCTTTCAACCTCTCAAAACTACTTTCACACGCATCGGACCACAAAAACTTAACCTTTTTTTAAGTTAACTTCATCAGCGGAGTAGCAATAGAAGAAAAACTCTCCACAATTCTCCTGTAATCCTCATCTAAGCCCAAAAAGCTCCTAATATCGATTTGAATCGTGGGTCTAGGCTAAACCTGTCAAACGGGTCGGTTTGATCCGGCCCAACTCAGCCCACTTAGAAGCCCGACCTGGTCAGCCCCCGGGCTACAGGGCTGTCGGTCCTAGGCTGGGCCAACTTTTTTTGGGGCCCGGACCGGCCTGGTTTCTTTTAAAAAAAAAACTAGAATTAGCCATTTGGGCCAAAAGTAGCCATTAGGCCCAACGACTATATAGCCGTTTGGAGCCTCAAACGGCTCTTTGGCCCATTTTTTTAAAAATTCTAATTAAAAAAAAAAATCCAAAAAATTGCCTATAAATACCTTACACTTTCAAATTATTTTCCACACAATTTTCACTCTCTCAAATATTCTATATATCTCCTAAAGTGCTCAATTTTATTTTTTAAATTTTGCGATTACAAATACGAGTGGAAGTTTTCTAAAGTTGTAACTTTCGGATACTTCCAAAATTTGGTATTGTTGCTCCATCTCTTTCTTTTATTTTTTAATTAGTGTATTAATTATTGAATATTTATTTTTATTATTTTTATGTATTTTGAAATTTTTTTATTTTGATTTATATTATGGATAAATTAAGAAACTTGGTAAAAGTGTCAAAAAAATTTGTCCCAAAAGTGGTAGTGGTAGTAAAAGCGAATTACTGGTGGTAGAGGTAGTTCAAGTAGTAGATATACCTGTGTGCCTCAGGTACCGCTTAGTCAACCTTTTGAGGAAGAAGTAGGTGTAGTGCTCATGATATGAATTATTTAGAAGCTCAGAAAAATTACGGTATAGAAGAAGAAAATGAAGTAGATGCGGTTAATTTAGATGAAGATGATGAAAATATTGTTAAGACACCCACAGTAGGAAATGCTAATGTTAGATCTGAATCGGTTAATCGTCCTCACCGTCCTCACCGTGCCTCAAGAGCTCGTAGAATAATTAGTATTGCATGAGAATTTTTTACACATATAGAAGGAGAAACTAAGGTGAAATACAATATTTGTCAACAAGTATATGAGCATAAAAGAGGAGGCAATCAAGGGGTACGAGTACGTTAATGAGACATATAAGAGAGAATCACCAAAGAGAGTTATTTATTGCAAGAGGTGGTGAGGCTGTTGGTGGGCCAACACAAACTAGAATGGACCCAACAAGCGATCAGGTAATTAAAAATTATAATAAATTGAGGGACCGGAAAGAAATAGCAAAAATGATAGATGTGGGTTGTTTGCCTTTCACTTTTCCTTCTTCAGATGCTTTTATTCATTATATTCAAGCAATTTATAATCTTATGTTTAATGGTATTCCTAGAAGTACTTGTCGGACCGATATTTTTAGACTTCATTCACAATATGTTTATTATTTATCTACACTGTTAAAAAATATTCAATGTAGAATAACTCTAACTTCTGATCTTGGTCGTCCTGTTAATAGAAATAATTATTTAACCATTACTTGTCACTTGATAGATAATAATTTTGTTATGCAAAAACGTCTTCTAGTTTTTTTGTATGATGAAGATCGTAGACATACTGAAGAATTTATTGCTGGATCTATTAGTAAAGTTGCAGAATTTTATGGTATTGAAAGAAAAATCATATGTATTGCTTTTGATAATGCTTCTAAAACAACACTGCTATTGAAAAGTTAAAAAATGATCTCCCTCCATCGTTACACGAAATATTTCATGTTAGGTGTGCTTGTCATATATATAATTTAATTGTAAAAGATAGTCTTGAATTTTTTGAGTTTTATATTGAAAAGATCCGGCTTGCTGTTGGCTTTATTCAAGGAAATAATCCAAAAAAAAGAGTGAGAAAATTTAATGTTAAATGTGAACAAAATGGACTTACGCTGATATTTACTCCTGAAGAATGTGATACTAGGTGGAATGTTACGTATGATTATTTTAAAACTTGTCTTGCTTATAAAGTTCCTATTACATTGACTTTTAACCAATTTTGTGGTTTATTTGCTAATTCGGCCGAATGTATGCTAAATGATTCTGATTGGGCTGCAATTGATGATCTTGTTAAGTTTTTTTAAAAAAAATTATATAGATACGGTTGAATTTTTCGGTACTTATTATCCTACTGTTTGTAATATTTTAGTCTATTTATCTGATATTTCTGGTTTGCTCAAAGAATTTAAGAATAAAGAAGGTTACAAAGAAGTTGTTAGTGCTATATTTGTTAAATTTAAAAAATATTTTTTCCCGATTCTCCCTATTTACTTGGTTGGTGCTCTACTAAATCCATGTATGAAATTTAATACTATGTGCCACTTTAGTACTCTTATTTATTCTAACTTAGAGATAAATGCTAACAATGATTATGAAGATGAAGAACAAGAACAACCAGATTTGTTTACGGCTATGAATGATGTGGACCTTTACTTAGAAAAATTATATAATCATTAGGCCGAATTACTTGATGTAGCAGTGCCGACAAATATCACTCCATCTGTCGCTCCTCATCCTGAGGAGTCATCATTTTCTAAAAAAGAAGCACATAGTGGTTTTCCTGATTACTTTTATAATTTAAATATTTGGAACAACGTTGAGGCAGGAACTTACACAACAACTTCTCGGGGAGAGCTTAAGTATTATCTTCGAACACCGGTAGAGGATCGTAGACGACGGATCAACGCGTTGGATTAGTGGAAGAATAATGAAAGACAATATCCTATGCTTTCAAGATTAGCTAGAGATATATTGAATGTTTCAATGTCAACCGTCGCATCGGAGAGTGCATTTAGTCAAGGAAGACAATAGCTTGGGGACAACCGACACTCATTGGGGAGCAATGCAATAAATGTTCTAGTTTGCCTCAGAGATTGAATTAGAGCGGAACGAATAAATCAAGAAATTGAGGTGGAGCCAAAAGACGAACATAATCTTGAAGAAATTATGACTTCAAGGGAGAACTCAGCACAATCAAGTCCAATGCATGGTTTTGCCCCCATTGATTTTGACTATCCTATGCCAGTTTTCGTTAATATTAACATGAATGAGTTGGAAAATATGATGCAAAATTTGTAGATTTTTCATTCATGTAAATTATAAATTTTGGATCATTTTGCAATCAATAAAATACAACATTCATTCACTCCTTACTTTATAATTTTTTAAATTTAAATTGAATTTCTAGTTTGAATTAAATACTTAGTTTTAATGTATTACTAATTTACTATCAAACTTTACACTAAGTAATAGACAATTAAACATAACAAACATATATACACATAATGAAAAAATAAATTTCTTTTAAGTTCAAAACCTCAAGTATTATTATATTAAGTAGCATATTTTCTATAGTCTCTAAATTATATATATTTAATATTTTAACATATACATATAGCGTATATAGGTTGTATGTATATCGTTTCAACTTTCAAGTGATATTTTAAGTAGTATATATTCTACATATATGTGTACATAATTTTTATATATTAAAATAGTATATAGTTAACGTGTATATGTTTTTAAAGTAGTATAATGTGTAGTGTATATATGACTATATGTTATATGTGTATATATTTTCTAGAGTAGTATGTATATACTATATAGTGTATATATGTTGTATGTATATTATTTAAAGCAGTACATATATTGTATTGTATTTCTACATATTTATGTGTATATATTTTCAATAGACTCTAAAATAGTGTATATTTAACGTATACATGTGTATATGTTTTCTATAGTATTATGTATATAGTGTATATATGTTGTATGTATATTATTTAAAGTAGTACATATATCGTATTGTATTTCTACGTATATATGTGTATATATTTTCAATAGACTCTAAAGTAGTATATATATTTAACGTATACATGTGTATATGTAATTATGTATTCAAATTTTCAAAAGTAGTATATATATAGTGTATGTATGTTGTATGTATATTATTTAAAGTAGTACATATATTATATCGTACATATATATGTGTACATATTTTGTATACACTCTAAAGTAGTATATATATTTAATGTATAGTCGTATACATGTGTATATGTGTATATGTTTTCTAATGTAGTATATATATAGTGTATTTATGTTGTGTGTATGTTGTTTAACGTATTTAAAATGTATATAGATGGGTATATATAGTGTATATTGGAAAAAAAACTTTTAATTTCGTTTTTTTTCTTGTGTTGACCAGTTTTGACCGGGTTGGACCGCTAAACCCTTAATGGGCCTATCCCGGTTTATTTTTTGTCAAATTACTGTTGGGCCCGAAACCGAACCGACCCGTTAACATAGGCCCAGAACCAGACAGGCCTACGAACCGATAAAAAAATGGACTGGATTCGGGTTGACCCAGTCAGACCCCATTGACAGACTTAGTTTAGGCCACCTCTTAACTACCTCAATTTTTTGTGGATCCACCTTGATTCTCTCACTAGAGACCACATGCCCAAGAAATGTCACAACATTAAGCCAAAATTCATACTTAAGAGAATTTCGCGTATAACTTCTGGTCTTTATGAATTTACAACACAATTTGGAGGTGATTGACATGATCCTCCTCACTCTTAGAGTACACCAAGATGTCATCAATGAATACTATAACAAACCAATCCAGAAACTAATTGAACACTCAATTCATAAAATCCATGAAAACAGCTGGAGCATTAGTCAACCCAAATGACATAATTAAAAACTCATAATGGTCATACCGGGTCCTAAAAACAATCTTGGAAATATCAACCTCCCTAATTTTCAAATGATGATAGCCCGAACGGAGATCAATCTTAGAAAAACATCTGGCACCCTGAAGCTGATAAAAAAGATCATCAATCCTAGGGAGAGGATACTTATTTTTTACCATAACATTATTCAATCGACGATAATCTATACACATTCGAGAAACCCATCTTTCCTTCACACGAAGTATAGGAGCACCCCACGAAGAAACACTAGGACGAATAAAGCCCTTATCAAAAAGATCTTTTAACTGTTCCTTAAGCTCTTTCAATTTAGCTGGAGCCATCCTATAAGAAGGAATGAAAATGGGATGGGTATTTTGTAGAAGATTAACCCCAAAATCTATCTCCCTTTCAGGAGGAATCCAGAAAGATCATTAGGAAATACTTTAGGAAATTCATTTACCACAGGGACAGATTGCAACGAGAGACCATCAGAACTAGAATCCTTAACCCAAACTAAGTGATACAGATATCCTCTCGACATCAACTTTCGAGCTCTAAGATACAAAATAAACCTCCCTTTGGGTAGTAACGAACTTCTCTCCCATTCAATCATCGGTTCACTAGGAAAATGGAAAATGGCTTTTTGGGTCCTACAATCTAAAGAAACATAGCACGGATAAAGCCAATCCATTCCCGAGATTACATCAAATCCACCATATCACGTTCTATCAAATCCACCAATATTCTTCTATGAAAGGTGGACACTACACAACTCCTATAGATTTTTTTAGCACCCATGGAATCAACCACCAAGGTAGATACAAAGAAGGGGTTGGAAATATTTTCAGGACCAAAATTAAAGTATACAACCACATAAGGGGTCACATAAGAAAGGGTAGAACCCAGATCAAGCAAAGAGTAGACATCACGGGAGAAGAGTTGTAATATACCAGTGACAACATCAGGTGATGACTCGAATTCCTGGAAAGTAGCAAGTTCATAGAGATGATTCCAGCCAGTGTCGGAGGTAGTACCTGAAGTTGCACCCTTGGATGCAAGAGTCGAAGAAAAAGCAATCGAGACCTTATTCACTCCCCTAGCAACCTTAGCTGAAGGATAGTGTTGCCGCATATGTCTAGGCTGACCACAATTAAAACATAGATTCTTTCCCTCCTCATAATAACCATAATAAAGTAGTTGTAATGTCTCGAAAATGGGTTTCGAGATGCACACGATGCTCAGAACTATAAGTAGTCCTGAGCTAACCCTGTAAGCCTATTACTCATTCTAAAACTCAAAGTAAAGAAAATATAAGCATGCAAAACACTAAAATACTGAAATACTGTCTGAACTGGACTGAGTTTAAATGAACACAATGTCTGAAATTACTTAACTAGGAAATCTGAACAACCAACACTGTAAAACTGAAATGTATCTAATAGTCGGATAAGCCTCTAACACTACTGCTAGAGAGTCACTGGGATAGATCCCCAGCTGACTCGAACTGACTGAAAACAACTGAATGAGCTACTCCATGAAGCTGTAAATCTGAATAACTGGGTCTTCAAACTATGAGAACTCACCAACTGTCAGGATGTAGATATATATGCTCGCAATCAATCACGCTACTGGAACTGAGCACCTGAACCTACATTATTAAACCATGTAGCACACAAACATATATGTGGATCAGTACTTTTGGAATGTACTGAGCATGTGGGGGTGAATGCATAAGTAAAACAATATCCCAATGCTCATATAAACTCATTAAAGAATGTGTGCTAAGTTTAAATGGCTCACATTGGCTTGAATAGCTGAAAGATGAAAATCATAAATCAGGAATAATAAAGCATACGGTATAAACCTCGTGAGCCATGACACTTAGTTCTAAAAGTTGTACTGGTAATCTGTTTTCAAATTATGCAAGCTAAGTGTAGAAAAGACTTACCTTTATCATATGAAATCTAGGAGCTGAAATTTTATAACTGATGTTTTAAGTAAGACAATATCTAAGTAAATTTGTGAGCCTTTACACTTAGTTTCTAAAAGCTTTTCTGTTATTCTTTTCTGTTAGGACTTAGGGAGGTTTCTCTATCCGACATACACCATGCGAGCTATCATGGTGTCCAACGTTTAGTTTACCTAAGGGGAAACCTCACGTTGGGGAGATGTATCATACTCTTGCCAAGGAGTATAACCTGAGGTAAGTGATCACAATCTATATCTGCATCCATCTAAATGGGAATAATCTAAATCTGTTCCTACGTTGGCTCATAGTTCTAAGGCATGTGAACTAGGACACATACCCAACTCGGTGCTAAATACTACTCCCTTTAATTTGTATGCTCATTCTGTAGGAAATCCACTTTAAAACTAACATAAGGGTTTACAATGAAATCTAGTTATGCATTTGTTTACTTTAAACTGAAATCAAAACTGTAATCAAAACTGTGAAGTGGATTTCATATCTTAGTTGAGGATCAAAAGATCAAATCTTTTCTTAATAACTGAATATAGGCTAGTCATAGGGTGTTTAAAAGCAAAATCTTCTTAAAATATCAATACTCAACTCAGGGCTTATAACCCAACTTTAACTTATGTCAAATCATCACAAGGTTCATGTTTGATAATCAAAATCTTGAAATTTCTTTAACAATTCTAGTCAAGACAGTGAAATTCAATTCTCAATATATGTAAAACCAAGACAAAAGTATGGACATGTGAAAATAGAGATGCAATTCAACACCAAATCACTTGTAATTTCATAAACATCAAATAAAGACAATTGGGTATAAACCCTATCCTGCAAATCATGTATATTCATGTAAATTCAACTTTAAAAACTAAATTGGGCACAAGGATGAAAGGAGTATCCTTGTTCACAACCCCACATACCTTATTTGGTTAATTGAACGTAGAAACTTGAACTTTTAATTTCCTAACAATGTTTTTGAAGCTTCTTCTTGAAGTTCTTGAACCCGAAAGCTTGGATTATTAACTCTCTTGAAGAAGAAGTAGTGGAGTTGTTCTTGATTTCTTAGGGCTAGGGTTTTTCTTTTGAGAGAAAAGATGAAAAATAATGTGTATAATGCTTTTGAAGGCTGAAATCCTTTGTTTAGGATGGTTTTAGGGTGAGGTAAATGACCCTATTGCCATCAATTACGTGGAAACTGAAGCTGGATTTTATGAAAGCACGCAACGGATGGCGTGGAACGGGCTTTAGAGCACCGAAATAGAGCGCTCGATGTGTGCTCTGTAGCACCGGTCTGGAGAGTGCGACGCGGGCATATCGCGGGCTGCTACTATTTTGGTTATCCAAACTTGCCCTTAAGCTCGTTTAAAAATTCTGAAACTCACCCGAGATGTACTACTTACTACCCCGATCTTGAATCAACTTTAAAATCAATAATACGATCTTAGAAAGGTCAAAAATAAGATCGTCAAAGTTTAAGGGGTCAAAATGAAACCAAGTCTCCAACACTTAGTTTTATTTTCAGGTTCTAAGTGTCTTAAGTAAGTACTAAGGGCTGAGTTGAGTTAAGAACGTACGGGGTATTACAACTGTCCACAAAAGCAATAAGGAGGATATGGTGGGGCTGATTGAGCTCCACTAGCCTATGAATAGGCACCCTGTGCCTTAGTACCACTGCTAGCCTGAAAACGACGATTGCCCGAAGGCTTAGGATAAATAGCACTAGTAGTCGAAATGAGAACTCCCCCAATTATTCTTCTTAGTCCACTGTTTCCTATCTCCTCTATTATTATGCTGATTTGAGCCCTGTTCTGCATACCTAAACTTTTTGCTCTACCTCTCTCCCATCTCTACCTATTTTTTCTTTTCATCCTCAAACTGTAACATGTACACCACCAACTTAGATATGTCCATATCATTGTTTAGCATAGCATCCTTACACTCCAAAACCAAGTCACGAGATAACTAAAAAGCAAACTTTCTCATTCTAGCCCTTATACTAGATACTAACTCCGAAGCATAATGAGACAACTGATGAAACTTCAGTACATATTCTTTCACATTCATTCTACCTTTCTTCAAATTCACAAATTCTTCGGTTTTTTCTTCCCTTAACTCTTGAGGAAAGAAACGATCAAGAAAGATTCCTGAAAATTCATCCTACACCACCGTCTTAGCATTATCACCTCTTATATGTTCCCACTCCCCATACCACTAAAAGCCACGTCTTTCAACTGATACACTGTAAACTCTACACCCTTAAAATCAGTAGCATGCATACCCTGATATTCTTCTCCATCTCATCAATAAACCATTGAGGATCCTCCTCAACCTTAGAGTTTGGAAAGGTTAGGAGATTCAACCTTATAAAATGACCAACCCGAGTTATATCAAATAAACTTACTGCAGAACCAACAAGGCCAGACTAACGATACTGAGATGCCACTAATTGGGTAAACAGATGGATGGATTGACAAAACTCCGCATTAGAGATATCTCCCTGAGGTGACTGAGCATGAGTATCACCCGCCAGGGAAGGACTAGTAGGGACCACTAGAACCCCAGGTAGAGTGGTACAATTAGGATCTGGGACCCTAGACCAGATCTATACTCCATAAATAGCATGAGTCCCCTCAATATAACCCTCAGGTGCGACAGAGGTTCCATCAGAGTTTCTACGACCGTCAGATCTTTAGAGAGGCATGATCTAAAATGCAGTAAATCAGGAGTTAGGGAAGTCTCATGACACTAGACTCTATAGCCTGAAATAGAACAAAGAAAGGGAAATATTCCAAAATGTCTTATAGCCTCCCCCTTATAAGTGTGGCGTATTACACACCCATAAATGGGACTATACTCGACACGATTTTCTAAACACCTAAATACCCTGAACCGTGATTTGATACCAAGTTTATCACGACCCAAACCAGGGTCTAGTCGTGACGGGTATCTCAAACCCATCATGGGCCGGAGACCACCTACCTAGCCTAACCATCTGAACACAATAAAGATAAATAATGAAAGCAACCAAACAATAATAAGAAAGATGGATAAACCAAAATGAAGGTTCTAAGAATCCACAATAAATAACCACCCACACTTATCCATAAAAGCCTCTAAAACCAGAATATAAAATTAGGTCGGGACATGCGTCCGACCATGACAATGAAACTCTTCAATTCCTAATATGTGAAAAGAAACCTAATGAAATGATAAGGCTTTATGAAAAATAAAGCCTCACCACTTCACAGTAACTCTACAGACAACCGGACCACCTAACACTGCACAGGGGTAACAAAAAAGTCTTCGAACCCTACATCATGAAATAATGTAACGTCCTAGGACGGTCAGTGGGATAAACACTGGTATGTAACTCAGGAAAAGTGATAAAGTAATGTCATTTCCAAAACCAATCAAAACCACATATACACATTCATATATATATATATATATATATATATATATATATATATAGTATGTCGGGATAGGAACAAGGGCCATAAACATGAGATATTAAAAGATTAACCTGGACTGTATAGCTCTATCTATCCTAAGGATACCCACAGGCTATATGGGTTCAGTTCTCCCTGTTGAAAGGGCCCAGTGCGTGTTAGACGCGCGAACTGAGGAAATTTTGAGGAAGGTCCAAAGCCACCGAGGCTTTAGCCATTCTAAATTAAAATGTGTGCACCAAGCATATGGTCATGTAGATTCCCACGCTGGCAAACATGATTTTCAGTATTGGTCCCTCGAACCTCCACCTTCACGACGAGCTACACAACCTCCTTAAGACCAATTAAAACCATTTTGCATATAATCCCAATCATAAACAAGGAGACTTATATTAAGGCATTTACCACTTAGTATCATCATACCGATATGTTTGTGAACTTATATAATCATGTCATTCTAATTCAATTAACCAATTGACTCTCATGTTTCTTATTATTCAAAACCATGGCCACCAAGGCCTTTTAAATCCATTTGTTTATTTATTTATCCATTAATATGATGCAATAGTTTCAAAAATGAGTTAAATCATACAAAATCCATATTTAAAACCAAAGTCGTGAAGGTGGGTTGAGGTTATTGCCATTACCAAATCAAATTCCATCAATTTAAGGGAAAACCATGTTCCCAATTGCAATTCCCATAATAATATATCCATTTAGCTCAAAAATCATTTATTAAAGCATAAATCACATATTCTAAACATGGGAAATCAATTTTAGCAACAACCAATCGAAAGCCCTCAAATCAATTTCAAATTCATAATTCAATCATATGAACAATGATTAAAACATATGTCATAGTATAAATTCAAGTTAGGGATGAGAGACATACCCGAAACACTAAAGAAATTGGAAGAAATTTGAAGTTTAGAGACTAATTAATGAATCCTTTGGAAAACCTAGTTTTCTTGCCTTAGGAGTTAAAGAGAAGCGAGAAAATATTTTTTTGATTTGATAATGGGTGTAAAAGGGACCATGGAGTGTTTTTATGTCGTGGGAACAGTATAAAGGGAGCAAACCAAAATGCCTTTAATTTAAAATGTGCAAAAAAATAATGTCCAGTTGTCACGAGTCAGGTAACGACTCGTGAGGTCTGACCACAAGTCATCAATTGGACTCATGACCTGAGAATCAAAATCTTGATCATTCACTATTATGACCACGAGTCGCTCTTAACGACTCGTTACCTGACATTACGAGTCGTCACGAGGAGTCGTGGTCAGGGCAGACTCGTGGGTAAACCTTACTGGTGAGACCTCGAGTCCTTACCTGATGACCCGTTATGAGTGACCACGACTCGTCACCTGAGTCGTTACCTAGGCAGTGTATACAACTCACCAAAAATTTCAGAGTCCAGAACCTAGGGTATTACAGAATTGTACCGAATTGAAATAACTGAGATGAAACCTCGATCCGATCTCATTTCATTATTAGCCGGTATTGCATCGGTACCGACCAGATCGGATTAATCGGTACGGACAATTTATTTATTTATTTTTAAGAAAATAGTTTTTTATATTGTGAATAAATAAATTAGTTTTTACTTTTTAGTGAAAGAACAAATATTATATTTTGAATTATGTAGTTTAAGTTTAAATATTATAGTTTTAAAATATTTTGAGTTAAGTTTATTAAAGTTTTTTGTTTTTCTAAGTTTTTTTTTATTTTATAAGTTATAAGTTTTTAAGTTTATATATTTTGAAGTTTGAAGTATCTAAGTGTATAACTTTGTTAAAGTTTTTTATTCTAAGTTTTTCAATTCATAAGTCATAAGTTTTTAAGTCTATAATTTTGAAGTTTATGTAATTGAAGTTTATTAGTTTGTTAAACTTTTTGTTTTTCTATTTTTTTCAATTTATAAGTTACAAAGTTTAATTTTTTTAAGTTTATAAGTTAGTAATTTAAAAACTCAATCTAAATTAAAAAGAAATGCATTAAGTAAAGTATAAAACAATGATAAAATAAAAAATCAACCCAATTTATTGAAAATTTCAAGTTTGTATTATAATTTACAACTACTGATAGAGAGCCTAATTATGCAACCCCCTTCCAGGGACGATTTTATTTCAACTAAACCTCGAATGTAAACTAATAGTTTTATAGTCCTATAATTTTATTTTTTTTCCAATTCTTGTAAATTTTGAGTAGTAACCTCCGGACTTGGTAATGCATGTTGATGATCTCCAATTTCAATGTCATCATCACTATTACGTCTAATGATTGCATTTAAGGAATCTTCTTGTAATTTAGTTAAGTTTGAATCCTTTATTTTTTCGGCCGGTGTTGATCCAATCCCTAAACACACTGATACCTCCAAACTGTCTCCTGCAAATGAATATCTATGATTTTCAATTTAAAATTTTGCTGCACTGAAAGCTTGCTCCGAAGCTACTGATGACCCTTGAATAGCTAGCATGTCCTTCTTCATCTTGTTAGGTTTTGAAAATTGATGGCCACGAGCCCTCTATTGATTCATAGCTGTGGTATGCCTTCTTCATTCATAATATTATCAAAACCTTATTCAAGATATTTAACAAATTCACATTTATGAGAAGAATCAAGATCAAGTGATGATTTTGCTCTACCATGGGCATCTGGTTGAGACATAGAAGTTTAAGGAACTTCAACATTATCGAAGGTGCAATATTTGTCATATAATTTTTAGCACAAGTTTTATTGTTGTTTTGACAGGTTATCAAGTCCGGACTTTCATGTGGTTGAATATTTAAATTTTGATAACTTTCTTTAACTAAAACTTCTGCACTATGTTCTTTATATTTCAGGCTAAAAAGAATTGCAATTAAATAAATTTGAGGGATAGGAAAAAATATTTTTTGAATTTTTCAGTTACAGTTACGGTAGCATTGTTAAAAAAAATACATTATCGTTATATTCAACAAAAAGGGATGAAATAAGTCATACGTATATTAAAACTTCACTAATAGTAGGATAATACATTCTAGAAAGAAAACTTTTGTAGCATCAGAAGATAATTTTAAAAATAAATTAAGTTCTTCTATTTGACTTCAATCATTTTCAATGAGTTGATGACTAGGATAAGCATTATGAGAATTAAATATATAGTAATGAGTTGCCTATATTCATAAGCAATTTCAATTATTTCATAGAAAGAATTTCATCTAGTTTTTACTTACTTTGAAATATTTCTATATGAAAGATCGCACCCATGATAAAAAAAAATTAAATTATCTAATTCTACTAATATTATGCATATTAAAAATTCAAAGCACAATATTTTTTTAGCTTTGTAACAAGTATTATCAAATAATTGATTCACAATGTAACTAGATTTAGGATCATGGTCAAATAATAACACTGAAATTCATGCTAAATGAGAATTATAAATAAATGACATCAAAAGACTGAGATATCAATGAAAATACCAATATCCATAACTTTGAGTTGTGAAAAAGGAATTGTACTGGAGAATTGGGTTAACCTTGAAACTCAATGGGTGAAAGGGAATCCGTTGATGAAATTTCACATAACTGGAGATGAGAACCCTGAATAATTCCTTAGAATTGAATGTCAGAGGAAGATGAACCCTAACTGGTCCTGGGAAAGGGAATCATCTCTTTTTCTCTTTTGAAACTAAGTATCGGATAAAATTATACGTAATGAGGGCTTAGGATCTTATTAACCCCAACAATGACCCTTGGAATTCCCAAAATACTGTAGCTTTGATATTAAAAGAGTGGAAAAATACTGATATGCCTCTTAAAATTTCAAATCTGGAAATTATGGGAAGGGATATACGAGACCTTTCCACGATCGTAGAAAAAACCTAATAGTAGGTTGCACTCGTGGCTAGAATTTGGTTGAGAACTCTCTGAACATGATTAGACGAGACTTGGTATGATCATGGGATCTACCTACGGTTGTACCATGGTCCATATGTTGCTGGTTTCATCAAGGGCATCTATAAAACTCATGATCATGCCTAAAGATTGTGGTTTTAAAGCACAATCATGGTTTCCTCTTGTGGCATGAGGGTACACTTAGTAAACTTTCAGAATTTGGAGTTATTTCAATCAGACTAGACCATTTTATGATCATACAATGTAAACCACGATCGTGGTTGATCTCATGGTATCTCACTATAGAGCGGTGCTTTACTGAAAATGCCATAATATTCTACTCTGATGTCGGATTAAGGCAAAACTGGATGTGTTAGAAAGGTAATTCAAATACCTATAATTTGGTGGTTCTGGTACTCAAAGATGTATCTGAACCTGGAGGTTATACTTATTTAAAGTTGATAACTTCTTTAGGAATCAATCGGTAAAAGAGATTTTGGCTTCATTAAAGGCTAGGGGTTCTTGCGGTATTGGTACATGGTCAGATCCCCTTTCATACTATTAAAACTTGATGATTTACCCTACATGTACTTGAAGTATGATTTTAGTAGAGGCTTGGATTTTTCGAGGAGTTACATCAGATCACGTTGCATCCTCAACTGTTTTTTTAGAAGTAACCCAGCCTCTATAATAGTGGCCTCGGCAGTGGACATGGCACTCAAGTTAATGTTGGTATTGGTTATGGCTGGTACACTCAATCGTATCAAACCAGTGGGGCAAATGTCGCACTCCCACTCCCCTCAATAGTAGTAGCATCAGCAGATAAGGCCTCATAAAATCTGTAGCTCCCGACTCCATGCCCCATTTTGTGTATCTCTGATAAGTGATTCTTGGAGGTCTGTTTTTTCTCCTCTGTTGCTTTCTTCGTATCTTCCTTTGCTTTTTTATTTTTCTCCTTTTACTCTCCCACTCATCTCTAACTTTTGTGCGCTTTCCCTTGCCTTTTATGCCCCATATGTCGGCACTTCAACCTCCTTGATCTCCTTAATGATAGCAATCCTGAGCAACAAAAAGAAAGGTCTGGCATATATATCCTCTATAGCAGCCCTAATTATGGCTAACTCATTAATTTTTTCTCAAAGCTATCTAAGCGGGTTTGCATCCCGCGTATCTCTGCTTGAATCTCTTTTTTTACCAATAACTAAACACAGTTTTTGATGTTGCTAACTTTATACTCAAATGTGACCAACCATTTTAATACGTCATCCAGGAACTCCTGTGATAGAATAGCATACCTACTAACAGGTGGGCGAGGTGCAGATGAACTAGGGCAGTGCGGGGTGAACTTGGGATAGATGATAGCCTGGAGGTTGAAGAGGTAATAAGATTAACCGTGGAGGCTCAGGCCTCTTAGTATTAGTATGGGAGTCAACATGCGTCTCCCCAATATCTGTAAAGCCCAGAGTATCAATATCCAGCTACATGCCAGACTAAAAAACACTTTGAAGTAACACAGGACTAGTTGCAACCTTTGCCCTCGAAACTGGGTTCATCGAATCTCGAATCAACCTCAATTTTATAGTACGATGAATCACTTTGAAGTTATCCACATATGTAAACCACCTTCCAAACACATCTTCTTGACTAGACATGGGAATATGGTGTTAGCGTAGGAATTCACAGCTCTATCTTGGATTTTTGAGCAATGATCCTAGCAATATCGATTTCATACTCCTCCATGGTGCCGATTACTAAAGTAGACCGATCAAGGCTCAGAATGTTGTCGCTAGATGTGGGCTCTATTCATTGGTGAACCAGTATCCACCATGATTTAGCCAAAGAATTTAAACTTCTTTTGTTTATAGAGGTAAATGTACCAGTAACTAAGAAGCATTCTTCTTATCCATTGTAATAATGTTTGCCATCTAGTGAAAATGAACTATTTTATCCTCATTGGTGATTTGCTTTGTATTCACCTTTTTCATATCGTTGATCCAGTGATCAATCTCTATAGTGTTAGCGGGAGGCATATGATCCTCACCATGCAAAAAGCACAAAATTATTTGCACCAACATATTCACATTAACCCCCCAAATCAATAATGTCTGAAGGGGGTCATAGCTTCCCACAACAGGCCTTATGGAGATAATACCTTCAACAACGTCCGGTAGGCTGCATAAAATTCTCAAACTAGAGTGGGGTTGTATCTACCAGGTGGCATGGCGGAAGACTTGTGGATTAGTGAAATTGGCTAAAGATGAGTGAGTTTTTATAATATGGTTATAGCACAAGGGAGCTGAAGAGTAAATGAAATGAAGATTTTGGGCTAAGAAAGTATTAAGTGCATGTTTTCTTTCAGATATTTATGTTTGTGTTTGTGTGATCTAATTTGGGTCGGCCGATGATGCCTACCGTTACGTGTTATTTGTACTGTTGCTACACCTATTATGTCCTATTTTGGGAATAGCCTATTGTAGGGCTAGTTCAGGTTTTATTGTTTGATGCGGATAGAGATCTTCAACAACTCTCATCCTCTCATTCTTATGGTGGAGGCTGGGTCTTGAAACTTTTCTCTATCTTGTAGTAGCTCTTGTACTTGTCTAGACTAGATTTTTGGTATAGAGTTTCCTTGTGTATTTGAAGATTTTTGTAGCTAATTTATTGTTAACAAATGAAGTTTAATGATATTCTTTACAACTTCCTCATATTTCTATTAGGGTATAAGGATTCTCCTATCTAGGTGGATAAGAATAGTTGTACGCACAATTCGGTAAGTTGGATTATAACAAAAGGAGAAGAAATCGTGAAAGAAAGGCTAATACACATGTTTATACACTGATATATATTATGTATACAAAAATGCAAGGAGGAAGATGCTCATATACAACAGTTATACATGGCTGAAGAATAGGCTAACAATCAATAAATTAAGTCCAAAGGCTGGACATATTCAAGATGGGCTAAAAAAGGGCCCAAACCTCAACTTCTTTCCCTTACTCCTTATTCATTTTAGGATAAATTACACAAATCTCATATTTAAGAGACTACAATACCTAATATTCCTTACTTTTTTAAAATTTACATAAAATCTCAAGTTTCAACTTTACTCTTGATACATATCAACAAAACCCCACATCCAATTTTTACTCCATCATTAACTCATTCAAGCTATTTTTTTCAAAGATTTCCTTCCCTAAAATATCTCCCTAATTATCAACAATTAAATCATCTTCCTTCCTGATTTTTTCTCTTCCATTAATGCTTAAATCATCTTCCTTCCTGATTTTTTCTCCTCCATTAACGCATGCAACTTCTTTTTTCCTCTCCTAAAATCTCTCCCATATTTTTTTTAAAAATCGATTGATACATATATAAATTTATTTAGTTATTCATGCATATTTATTCTTTTAATGGTGATTCATATGAATGATAAATATGATATTATTACATGGGTATTATGGTGATTAATACGATAGATACATTTTGTATGATTTTAACGGGTGATACATATGATATTAATGGGTGATACATATTGTATTAGGGTAATTCATATGGTATATACAATTATTTATTTCTATTATGGAAAAGGGTCAAAAATACTCCTGGACTATCTGAAATGAATAAAAAATACCCTTTATTTATTTTTTTGGCTCAAACATACCCTTCTGTTTGATTTTTTAGCTCAAAAATACCCCTTTATTAATTTTTTGGCTCAAAAATACCCTTTTCTCTAACAGAATGTCACCAAACACACCACGTGAATAAAAAAAGTCACTTGATCAATCCACGTCAACATACACAAATGAAAAATTACTCCATTTAATCTATCTAACCATCAACTCATTTTTTTTATTTAAAAAACCCAACCCCACTCATATTACAAAATTTGGCCCAAGAGGAAAAAGATTGAAGAATTTGATTACTTATTTTTCATGTGATAGGTTGAAATATTTCGAATTGATCAAGGTGAAAGATGAGGAAACAATTAGGTTCTTAAATTGTTGATCCGAAAGAATTGGATTTTAATCGAGTCAACCTTAAACAATTGGATATTCAAATAGTTGACCCGATTTTCAAGAGCTCAGATTGCTACTGGATATCCTATCTAAATTTGTCTAATGGGGAACCTGATTGTAGTGACAGGAATAGTAATTCAGAAACGAAATTGGACTTTGGAGATTGAAAGTTTATTGAAAATGTAGGACATCCACAAGTTGATGCGGTCAAGAATTTCTCGAGTGAGTCTCGTAACTTTGAAAATGTAAAATAATAAAATATAAGAATTGAATTTTGGCTCTTGGTTCAAGTTTTTTGAATATGGATCGGATTGAATTTTTAAATAGCATAAAATGGGTTGATTGTTAGGTGGATTAAATAGAGTGATTTTTCACGTGTATGCTGGCGTGGGCTGATTAAGTGACTTTTTTTTATCTACGTGGTGTGTTTGGTGGTATTTCGTTAGAGAGGAGGGTATTTTTGAGCCAAAAAATTAATGGAGGGGTATTTTTGAGTAAAAAAATTAACGGAGTGGTATTTTTGAGCCAAAAAAATAAACAGAAGGGTAATTTGAGCCAAAAAATAAATGAAGAGTATTTTTGATCCATTTCGAATAGTTCAGCGGTATTTTTGACCATTTTTCGTTTATTTAATTATATCTCATTTCATGTTTCTCTTTCTCTCTTTAAAACTCATGGATACATCACAGATGAATATGTAAAATTAAGTGATGTGTTTGAAAGAATGTGATATACTATGTGGAATGCGATGTATTCATGTGAAATGAAGTGATGTATTCAGAAGAATGTGATATATCTGTGTAAAATTAAATGATGTATTCAAAAGTATGTGATGTATTTGTATGGACTAAATAAAATATTTTTAGTAATATTGAAAAGAGTTGGAATAAAGAGTAATTAGTTCCAAAAAGAGTGGGATTTAAACCACTTTTAAAGTTTTTATCAAAAATGGTCCATTGTAGAGGCCTGAAATGCTACTTTTTATTTCGTGATTTGTTACATTTGTAGCATGAATTTTTGAACCCATTGTTGAAGCTTAAAGCTTCAAAATTTGAAATCGAACTTTGTAAATTAGTTCTATTTTGAGTTGGTATGATTGCGAAAGATCAGTTATGTATTAAGGAGCCCAAATATGATGTTGTAGATGATTTGATGTTGTTTTGAAGTATTTTTTAATGAATTTTGTGGTTTGATCTGTGGAAGAAAACAAAGTCTTTTTTTGTATACTATATTATATATTGTTGTATATATAATACAGTCTTTTTAGTTTGGTGATTTCTTATGCCTCTCTATATAATATATACTTATAAAATGTAAATACATTATTTATTTATTTTTTTATATATATATATATATATATATATATATATATATATATACTAGTTTAGGTGTACGCGCCTCGCGCGTGTACCTCACTTTATTGAGTTCAAACGTTGTACTAAATAGGATATTTGTTTAAATAATAAAGATAAATACAATAATTAAATTCAACATCTTTTGGAGATTTAATTAATTAAACCTAACCTTTACCAAAAAAAATTGTCCAAGCCGATCGACATTCATCTACCACCTGTAAACTGCAGCAAAATAATGCAATGATAAAGACATAATAACTTCTATAACTTCAGTAGTTAATGTGATAACTCGTTCTTGTAATAACTTCATTTGTTCAAACACTTGTAATATTAAGTCTGTTTGGGTATCTTTGACATCAGCTTCTTCCATTGGTAAATCAGTTTGAGTAGCTTTGTCTTGATATGTAATCTGCAATAACATTCTTGTCAGTCTTGATTACTTCAATCGTAAATGTAAAATTTAATAAATTCAATACTAATCTCCGAATTTCCTTCGTCGTAACTGAGTTTTGTATTTTTCTTGTTAACCACCATCGAACCTGGGTATTATCTATTCTCACAATAAATTTGTTATATACAATATATGGTTCAAATGCTAATAAACATTTATATAATGAACATAATTCTTTTCTATTTCATTAAATGTACCTGAGTAGTATCTACAATGGTGTTCTAATTTTTCTTCTTCATATCTATATTTAAGTACTCCTCCATAACTATATTCACTTGCGTCTGCTTCTACTATATATGTAAATTTTTTATTTTCATCTGAGAATTGTAATTTTGGTAATTCTTTACAAAGTATTTTTATTTTTTGAACTTGTTTTTTATCTTCTTCGTTGTAATTATATTCTACATTCTTTTTAAATTTTTTCTGTAAAGGCTTTAGGTTTTTTGTTAATTTTGGTATATATTCTCTTACTTGGTTTACTAATCCTAAAAATGATTGTAATCTTTTTTTTTGTATCTAATTCTTCTTTTGAATTTATTATTTTTTGTACTATATGTTGTTGCATTTTTACTCCACTTTTATCTATTTGTATTCCTAAAAACTCTATTTGGTTTTTCATTATTTCGACTTTCTTTTCACATAAACTTGTTCCCGATTTTTCTATTATATCTGTAAATTATTCTAAATTTTTTAAATGTTCCTCTTTAGTTTTTGTGTATAATAGTGTATTATCTATGTATACTATACAATTAGGTAATTGTTTAAAATAACTATCCATAAAGTATTGATATCTACCTGGTGCATTTTTATATCCAAATGGTAATATGTTCCATTCATAAAATCCTTGTGGTACCATAAATGCGGTTAATTCCTTAAAATTTCCATCTAACTTTAAGTGGTAAAATCCTGATTTACAGTCAAATTTACTAAAGTAGTCATATCCTTGTATTTGTCTTATTTTTAATATCTTATTTGGTATTGGATAATTGTATGTTATAGTTTTTGCATTTAAATTTCTATAGTCAATCACCATTCTACTTTTTCCTCTTTTTTGTTCACTATGTTTATTTACTATAAACGCTGGACTATTATGTTTACTATTGCTTCTTTGTATATACTATTTTTCTAATAATTCATCTATATGCATTTTAAATTCTTTTAAATCATCAAAATTATATGTTAATGGTTTTTGAGTTATTATGTTATTTTTATCTATTAATTCAATTTGACAAAATGCTCTATTGGACCCCCGTACTATGTCAGTTTTGTAAGTTGGACACTTCTACTTACATGTTTGTCATCTGGACCCTTGAACCCATCAAAAAGCAGCATTTCGCACCCTTTGACCGTTGACCTTGCCTATGTGGCAAGGTCATGGTGACTAGGACAAAGAGAGTGTAGCTACTCGCCTAGAGGAGCGAGTGGTGGTCAATTTTTGACCAATTTTACATTAAAATAATTAAAGAAAAATAATATGAAAATTTTAAAAAATAAATTAAAAAGGGTTCTTTTTTTTCCCTCCATCTTTTAACATTTAAAAATATTTTTAAAAAAATTTAAAAAGGGTCCTTTTTTTCCCTCCATCTTTTTAAATTTAAAAATATTTTAAAAATAATTTAAAATTATTTTTAAAAATTAAAAAATCATTTTTAATTTTTTTTTAAAAAAATTCCCTCCCCACCCCCCAGCCCCTCCTTTTTTTCCTCCATCCTTTTTAATTTAAAAATTTAAAAATAATAAATTTATTTGTTCCCACCCCATCCCCCTATCCAGCCCCTCCCCACCCCACACCCTCTCCAGTCCTTCCCCAACCCACCCAACCTCTTCCACCCCTACCCTAGCTCGCCCTCACCCTACCCATCCCTCTCCCCAGCTCTCCACCCCACCCTAGCCCGTCCCCAGCCCACCCAACCCCACGTAACCCCTCTCCCTTCCCAGCCCCCCACCCCACTCAGCCCGTCCCCATCCTACCCAGCCCCACACACCCCTTTCCTAGCCTCCACCCCACCCAGCCCATCCCCATCCCACCCAGCCCCACGCAACCCCTTTCCCATCCCCTCACCTCACCCAACCCCCTTCCTCCATCCCCCCACTCCACCCCACCTAGCCCCACGCAACCCCCTCTCCCAGCCTCCACCCCACTCAGCCCCTCCCCCTCCCCTCCCTCCATAATTAATTTAAATTAAATATTTTAAATATGTAAATTATATTTAAATTAATTAATTATTTAAGTAATTTTTTTCTAAATTAGGTAAGAATTTTAAATTTGATAAATTAATTAATTTAAAATTTAATTAATTTAAATAAATTAATTAGTTAAGAATTTTAATTAATTATTTATTACTAATTTAAATTTAAAATTTAAATTAATTAAATTAATTTTAATATTTAATTAATTTTAATGTAATACCTTTTTTTAAAAAAAAAATGATTATTCAAATTTTAAAAGCATGATTATTCAAATTTTTCTACAGTTTATAAATTTTTCTTATTTAATTAAATTAATTTTAATATTAAATTTGTTATGTAGCATTTTAAAAATGACTTGGAATTTAATGTAATACTTTTTCTAATTTTTTTTAAAAATGATGTGACAGATGACGTGGCACGTGTGGCAGATGACATGACACACGTGGCAGCTGATGTGACAACTGACATGGGAGAGTGTGTTACACTCTCCAAAAAAGTGTTTAAAATGTAGCTTTTTCTTAGGTTCAGGGGTTCAGATGACAAATATGTAAGTAGAAGTGTCCAACTTACAAAACTGACATAGTACTGGGGTCCAATAGAGCCTTTTGACATTCAATTTTTATAGTAGTTTTATGTTTTCCCATCCTTTTAATGGATCTTCACTATATAATTGTCTTAATCTTTTCTTTATTATTTCTACCTTATCTATTGAAAATATAGTTGTTTATTTTTTATTTATCGAAAATACAACCAGTTCTACTGTGTCTTCTGTATTTTTTTATATTTTCTAACTTTTGTGTAATTTTTTCACTTCCTTTTATCTAATCAGTTTTCTTTCTTATTTTATTAATAACTCTTTTTGCTCTTACTTTTTGTTTACATGGTGTTGTAAACCACCAATCTGTTTTAGTTATTATATGTGGGTATAATTTATCTAAAAATGACATTCCTAAAAGCATATCTTTTGATGTTAGTTCATAATTATAGATTTCTTCTATCGTTATTATTTTATCCCATATCTGTATTTTTATATTTTTAGCTTTATATGTAATTAAGCTTCCTTCATTACTAAATCCTTTGACTATTATTGGTACTTTTAGCTTATCCCATTTACCTTCTGGTAAATAGTTGTATCTACACAAGTTTGCTTCTGTTCCTGTATCGTTCATAGGTGTATAATACCTATTATAATATCCTTCTACTATTATTTTGACAAGTACATATATTTTTATGTCATGTCAAAGTTCTTTTTATGAATAATTTTTCTTTATTATATGTTATAGATAATTGTATATGTTCTATATTGTATGGTTTTATTTGTTCTAACCATTTTATTCCTAATATTATATCTGCTTTTTGCATTTCTTCCTTTATTTCAAATTCTATTTTTATTTTTCAAACTCCTATTATTATTATTTTTCTGTCGTATCCTTAATGTTTATTAGACTCCTTGGTAGATCTGGGCATATATTTCTATTAGATTTTATTTCTTCACTTTTTACTAGATATTTTGCTATATAATTTTCTTCTTGTTCTGTGTTTAAGAGTATTAAATATTCTTTTTCATTTATTGTTCCTGTTATGAAATATTGATTTAAATTAATTGTTGAAGTTGTTTCATAACTTGTTCTTTTTGATGAGCTTGATGATTCTGGTTTTTCATGAGCTATTCTTTTTGTTATACTTATTCTGTCATTTATTATTTCTAAATCTTCTTCTATGTCTATATATCTTTGCAACTATAATCATTATTATCAATTGTTTTTACAAATTGTTCAAAAGGACTTTCTATTTGTATTTTATTAATTTTATTTTTTCCTGTTATTTTATGTTTTGTTGTTAATACATATAGATTTTTATATCTTGTTGTAAATATTTTACTTCCTGGGGTTAGTTCTATTCCTGATATTTTCTAATATAATACTAATGATTTATCTATATTTTTATCTGTTATTGCTACTGAATAATTTGCACTTATTATAAATTAAAATTTTTGGTATATTAAATTTCCTTTTATGACAGTTATTATACTTTTTTCTATAGGTTTTATAATTCTATCATCTGCTAAATATAATTCTATTGGTGTATCTATTCCTTCTCTAAAACATGCTTTAATCAACATCTCTGTTCCTCCAAGGTGTACATATTTTATTGGGTCTTTACTCTTTATAGCGTTTATTTCTTTATTAATTATTCTTTTTGTTACTAGTGGTATACTAGCTCTTCCTTTTGCATATCTACAGTCTATTACATGTTCCTTTTAGCTAACTATGTAGTATTCTTCCTTTTTTCTATTAAATATATTTTTTATTGTTGGTATTTTAAATATTTTCTCTACACTTAAGTCTAACTCCTTTCCTTTTATTTCATCAAATATACTATTATCAAATATTAATTTTTGGTATGTTCCTTCTTCATTTAAATATTCTTCCTTTGTTATTATTTTTATATCTTCTTCAGTTATTTGGTTCATTTTTATATCTTTTTTAGTCATTTGATTCATCTAATTCACTATCTATTTCATTATCTGTTTCATTCTCCGAAATTTCATATATACTGTCTTCACTTTCTAATTCATAATCTATATAATCTATTTGCATATATTCTGCATTTTCTATCTTTATTTCTGATATTTGTTTCTTTTTTTGATTTTTAGGCATTTTACAATCTCTAGCTAAATGTCCTAGTTTTCCACAATTATAACAAGTACATTCTTTTATAGATTTATTTTTCCTATATGGTCTTTTATGTTATGTAAAAAATATTAAGAAACCAAGAAAAATATATTATGTAAAAAATTATAAACATAAAAGACCATATATTAAGAGTAATTAATTGATTTATCATAGTATTTATTAGTTGTTTGTTTTAATCTTAATAATTCTTGTATATTTTCATTAAGGAATTCTATATATTTTATATCTTTAGTTTGCATATATTTTTCTAGATTTGTTTTCATTAGTTTTTCTATTAATTGTATATTTTTCATATCCATTTTTCAATATTCTAAATATACGTAATTTATCATGGTTGATGTGTAGGTTTGGTATGTAGGTATTTGTAAGAATAAGTAGATAGGTGAGGTATGTAATTTATCCTAGTCATAAAATATTTATCAAATATTTTTTCCAATGTGATTTTTGTTATATCTACAATTTCTATATCTTTAAGTATATACAAAACAAATATTTTAAATTTATCTACCATTTCGTCAGATAAATAAGTATTCATTTTTCATATGATGCTTTTTTCAAAATATTCCCTTCAATCATACCCATAACAAAATTTGATCATTTTAGATTACTATATACTAGATTATTCTTAAATAACATGTTCTTCGGTCCACACTTTTTGACCTTTTTAGATGTAGAACATCAAAGTCGATTACATGATTCAATATTGGAAACATCCCAAATATGTAATATTGATGTGATACAACTCTTATTGAGCTTATTAGTGAACAAGCAACTGATTTTGATTAAATGAAACAAATGTGATTATTTATTGTTTCTGTTTCTCGAAAGAACATTTATCTCATGATAGTTTTTGATTATGACACTAGCATGTTTTCTGACTTTTTTCAATTTAAAACGGCTATGGTTAAGTGTTGTTTCTTACTTTTTGGAAAAATGATTTCGACTTTCAAAAATTATTTCAAAATATTATTCAAATTTCAAAATGATTTAAGTGCACGCAAGAGTTGTCACTTAATTAATTAAAGGAAAACTAAGAAAACCTTGACAATTTTAAGTTCTAAAGCAAAAAAAGACTTTAAAACTTTTAGGGGTTGTTTGGTGTAAGGTATTAAAGCACATAATTTTGGGATAAAATAATAGTCTCGGGATAAGAATTTTGGTGTCTTGTTTGGTTGCCAAGTTCGGGATAACTTATCCCGAAATTAACAAATAGTACCGGGATAAGTTATCCCACCCTTTGGGTGGTATAAGTAATCCCAACATAAATTACCTTGGGATAAAGCCATAAAATGACAAAATTATCCTCCATATTCTTTGATTATCACTTTATATATACACACACACACACACACACACACACACACACACACACACACACACACATATATATATTAATTATATTACTACTATATATAAGAGAGAATTATATATAAGAGAGAATGTGAGATTTTGATAGTCCTCAATTTTTTTTAATCAATTTTATCCCTAATTTGAATTTTAATTACTCTATAAATTTTCATCCATTTTGGTAAATTTGAACAATGATATCGGCTTATTAAATGCTACAAAACTGACGAGTCATGGAAAAATGATAGTGACACCATAAAAACTATTTGTACAATCAAGTTCAAAATTGATCCAAGGATTTATTGTCTTTCTATTTTGTAGAAATGATTATTAATCTTACTTCCATTTTTCATTTTTCTTAACAAATTTATCATGGACAAGTAATTAAAATATCTTGATATTCCCTTTCTAACTAAGTGCATGCTTAGTTATTAAATAAAATTTATATTTTATATATATCTAAAAATGTTTAAGAATTTAATTTAAAAAAATATAATTTAACTCTCCAAATATTAATGATACTAAATAATGAAAATGAGAGTAATTTTTTTTCACATTGTTTGATGATGAATTTTTTTTAACAAAAAATGGGATTATCAACATTTTATAGAATTTAGGATAAAATAAGTAGTTTAACATGAAGTATTAAAGTTTCATACACGTTTAAGAAATATCAACATAAATTTCTTAACATATATTTTTAGGAAAAAGAAACTACTAAAATTTTACAAAAAAAAAGTAACTTTTTAATTTCTTTTGTATGGTTTGATATGAAGGAAAATCTACAAAAATATTTTATTGAACTAAGTTTTTTTAATTATTTAAATTAAAATTCTATCGTCATTTATAAATTAACTTTATTGATGTTATCATACAATAATTTGCAGTGTTAAATATTTATTATATCACTTTGAATGCCAGATTTTTTTTTTTTTTTTTTATAATAAATGGGTTAACTAATATAAGTTTAATTGAAAAAAACATAATGAAAAAGAATTGAGAAAAAAATGATGAAGTTAACTCAACATAAGATAAAACTTGATTAAGTTAAATAAGGTGAGTGATATTTTTGTAAACAAACTATCTATTCTTAATAAAAATGTAATGAAATATTATTTTTAGTACCACAAACCAAACAAGCATTAAAAAAGAATACCAGGATAACTACTCTCAGTATAAGTAATCCCAGTACACCTAATCCCAACATAACTTGTTTCCCAACCAAACGACCCCTTAGAAATCCGAGTAAAGTAGTTCCTATTAATATCACAAAGAGTTTTTTTTTTTTCAACCAATATCTTTATTTTATTAATGCAAAGCCGAACTTAAAGAGTTAAAAGATACAGAAGCATCTTTGACAACTCAACAAGGAAAACAAGAGGTCCATACTAATTTATCTAACAATGTAAGAGAAAATTTTGTCATATTGTGCGCTACCATATTCCAAGATCTAGGAATATATGCAGTTGAAACTTCTTCAAACATCTTTATTAGCTTCCATATATCTTCGCACATGGTATCTATCTCCCATGAAGCTACACTTCTCTTCATAATCATATCCACTACATTCTTTGTGTCTGATAAGATCTACTCCTTTGTCTATCCATTTTCTTGAGCCTTTTCCAATGCAGTCGGTATTGCAAGCGCTTCTGCAATGATGGTCTTCCCAACAAATTGAACTGGAGAGCAAAAGTCTTGAAGCAAATTTCCGGAGCTATCCATAGCTGTCATTCCAATGCTTGTCATATTCTTCTCCTTTTGTAAGCTAGCATCTGCAAACATAATCACAAAATCTTATGCTACAATAATTGTATTATTAGTCATATGGTCAGGACCCAATATGAGAGAAGGCATAACAAGTGAATTACTTTCATATTCCTGAAAATAAAAAAGTGCCTTGTTTACAATTTCATTAGATTCAGAGATTACACCATTAAAGTTCCTATCGTTTCTAGCCTTCCAAATTTGCCACATTATAGATACACTTAATTTAATAAGCTCAATAGAATCAGGATATTGATTAGCATTCACTAACTTGCAATTATCCAATCAATTTGAAACTAACTTTTTTCCTAAAATAAAACGAAATTAATTGTTAAGACCTTTGAGAAGATTTAAATTTTCAGAAGGAAAGAGGTATTGATCAAATTACCAAACTTGTTTGTGAAAACATAATGACTAATTCAAACACGTGTTTTGTCGATTAAAAATAGTTTGAATTGAAACAAGGAAATGGATTAGTGCAAACAATAGTAACTCCAAGGAAAATTTCAACTAAGTTAAACAAAAGTTAGCATCAAAACAATATTGTTTTATACAATATAAAATTAAGGGTAACTTACATAAATTCCTGAATCTTTAAGTGATATTACATAAAATCCCGACTATTTTGTTAATTATATTTTATCCCGATTTTTGAAATGGTGATACATATGTTATAAGGTGATACATATAAAAAATTGATACATTTGAAACCGACAAAGATATTTAAGGAAATAATAGATTTTTTTTTATTCATTGTATTCTTTTATTTAAGGAAAAATATCTAATTTTTCTTCCTTTTTAGATTTAATTTAGGTGTTTTAATTATGTTTCTCCTTTTTCGTCTTTAATTTTGAAAGATATGTTTTTTTTCATCTTTTTTCTCTTTTCCCGACTTTAATTTCATTTTTAACTTTAGTCTGCTTTTTTTAGATTTAATTTTAATTATGTTTCAATTCTGCTTTTAGTTTTTTTTTTTAATATTATTACTTTTGTTTCTTACACTGACTACACCATTACCTTTCATTAATAACATATGAATCACCCAATAATTAAAATAAATAATTGTATCTACCATATGAATCACCATAATACCATATATATCACCCATTAATATCATATGAATCACCCAATAATAGAAACGAAAAAGGTCAGAAATACCCTTCAAGTATTAAAATTGGTTAAAAAATACCCTCAGTTAACCTATTGAACCAGAAATATCCTTCAAGTATTGAAATTGGTTCAAAAATACCCCTCCATCCACCTTTGTGGCTTAAAAATATCCTTGCAACTAACGATTTTTTTAAATCATAATTAAAAATTTGAAAAAGGGTCAGAAATACCATTCAGGTATTGAAATTGGTTCAAAAATACCCCTTTATCCACCTTTATGGCTCAAAAATACCATTGCAATTAATAATTTTTTAAATCATAATTAAATTTTTAATAAATGTGTGGCAATTTTCTATTGGTTGGAACTGAATTAATTAAAATGTTAAGCCAAATCTGGACTTAACTAAAACTACCTGATCCAAATCCTACAAAATTAATCTTAATTTCAATCGGTGAATGCTTTGAAGTGTGTGGCGTGAAGTGGTCTCACACGAGGAATGCACTTCTCAGTGGTGGCAAGATAATTTGATGTATATAAACAAAAATAGTGACAACTATTTAGGAAAGTGTATGTAACGAAATTTTGTTAAATTTAAATCCGTACGAAATTTGGATTATATTAAATTCAAAATATATTAATCTCAAACAAATATTGCGAATTAATATAATTGAATTAATTAGTTAAGCCCAAACATATATGAATTTTATTAAAGTTCAACCTCAATTGGGTTAGACCATTAATTTGGGCTACAAATGAGTAAGAACACTTTAGCAAGCCCAAGATGTCATCATATTAATTTAGACTACGAATGACTAAGCCCACTTTAGCAAACCCAAGATGTCATCATATTAATTTGGGCTACAAATAACTAAGCCCACTCTAGCAAACCCAAGATGTCATCATGTTCTAGAGGCCCAATTTGGTGCCACATGTCAAATAACGTGGCATACCAAGTCAAGTGAAGGGCCAGTGGGATCATGCCACATGTCAAAATGATGCAATAAATTAAAAGCCCATAAAAGGTGTCATGCCACTTAAATCTGATTGGTCAAAGAAATCTCATATTTATCAAGATCATGTCACTTAAATCTGATTGATCAAGGGAAGTTCATATTTATCATGACTCTTTACTTCCTACAACTATAAATAGGGGCCTTATAATTCAGAAAAGGAACCAACAATTCTAGCAAGAAGCAAGAGAGCTCTCGTGGATCAAACACAACATATTTCTCTACAAATTCAAGAATTCAAGATCAGTTCATCAAGCTTCAAGATCAAGATTTCAAGATTCAAGAACAAGCTCAAACTTCAGGATCAAGACTTCAAGATTCAAGAACAAACTCAAAGGCCCTTGAATTTAAGTACAAGTCGAGATCAAGTTCATTAAATTCGCAAATCAAGATTCAAGATCAAGACCGCAAGGTTCAAGATCAAGCTACAAAGCCCTTGGATTGAAGCACAAGTCAAGATTAAATCCATCAAGTTCACCAATCAAGTTCAAGTTCAAGGTCAAGCTCGAAGCCCTTAAATTTATATTTGAAAAGACGAATCAGGGGATTCATAGAGATTGTAACACTCACGTTAAAATTAATAAATCAATTATTATAATATTTTTCTTGTCTCGATTATTTATTATTTTTGGTCTTGAGAATTTTATTGTCCAACAAATTCTGGCACGCCCAGTGGGACTATTCTACTTCTCATCTCAAATTTTCCAACTTTAAAGTTTAACAACACTGAAATGACTTCCAAGAAGGTCAATTCTCAATCAACTGCTTCCAAGGCTGCTGATTCAAAGTTCTTTGCTGAAGTAGAAAACATTCTCGGTGTTAATTTCAGAAACTTGGGAGCTGTCACAAGGAGCAAGGACAAAATGTTAGAACAATAAACACATCCAGTGTCATCTGCTCTAACTCCAATTTTTAGATCTTCAACCCCACAAGGAACGAAGTTCAATACAAGTGCTTCGGAAGGAGGAAATAACGTGGCAGGAATGCTTAAGAAGACTCTTACTCTACTCGAGCAGTCTGGTTCAAAATACTCCGGCACAAAGAGCTATGGTCATTCAACAAACGCGCCATCTCCACTTACACCGTATAAGCTGAGCACTTCAAAGATCAACTTATGTGATAATCCATGTTACTCTCCAACAACTCCAGTGATCATGCAAACAATGGTGACTGATGCCTCGTCTATGAAGGAGATGCTGACAAATCTGATAAAGGCAATTGAGGGCCTGACCAAATATGTTCAGAATCAAGATGCTCGGATTGATAAGATAGTGGATAAAATGAAAGGCCTGATAGACGGAGAGTCTAGCTATGCACCTGGAAAAACTTCGTAAGTTCACGAGACAAAACATCCTATGAAACAAATACCACCGACTAAAGAGGTACAAGTTTCTTATGAGGGAATGATCCCGATTGAGCAATTGAAAGAATTCATCGAAGGAACCTTCAAAGAAAAGTATGATGTTGTAACCAAGTCCTCCCTTGTGTATGCCAAGCCCTACACTGCAAGGATTGATAGCCTAAAAATGCCTGTCGGCTATCAACCCCAAAATTTTAACAATTTGAGGAAAAAGAGAACCCAAAACAACATGTCGCACACTTTGTTGAGACAGTAATAATGCTGAAACTTATGGTGACTATCTTGTCAAATAGTTTGTTCGTTCCCTAAAGGAAAACATTTTTGATTGGTATACGGACCTTGAGCCTAACTCTATCGATAGTTGGGAGCAATTGAAGCATGAGTTCCTAAATCATTTTTATAGCACAAGGCGTACATTAAGCATAGTAGAGCTCATAAATACTCGCTAAAGAAAGGATGAGTCAGTCATCGACTTCATCAATCGATGGAGAAATGCGAGCCTAAACTATAAAGATAGGCTCAACAAAACTTCTTTAATAGAGATGTGCATCCAAGGAATGCACTGGGAGCTTCTTTATATCTTGCAAGGAATTAAACCAAAATTCTTTAAAGAGTTAGCTACTCGCGCTCACGATATGAAGTTGAGCATGTCTTCTGCTGGAAAGAGAGTAACGCCTATCCATGACCCTCGAAGGGAAAAGGATGAGTAGGAACCCAAAATATGGGGCAAGTTTATCCCTAAAAATGATAACAAAGAATCCATGAATGTCGACATGTATTCTGTGAAGGTCACCACGAAGGTGAGCAAAAAGTAAAGTGTGAAGACGACTTCTCGAGCATGTCCAAATCAAAAGTTAACTTTAAAGGAGATGCAAGAAAAAGAATACCCCTTCCTTGATTCAGATGTGGCTGAGATTTTTGATGAGCTTCTTGAGCATAAGCTCATTGATCTACCAGAGATAAAGCGGCCCGACGAAGCTGGAAGGACCAATGACCCAAATTATTGCAAGTATCATAGGCTTTTGGGTCACCCTCTGGAAAAGTGTTTTGTCTTTAAAGACAAAGTCATACAATTAGCAAATGACAAGAAGATTTTTTTCGATGATGAGATGGCTAGTTCTCATAAAATCTCTAACACTTTTGGCTCGCTCGATCCGGTACAAATATATGTCGAAGAGCATAGTGAGAAACTGTTAAAGCATGACAAGTCTTCAATTAACTAAGGTGATGATGAAGGTTAGACTCTGGTGACTAGGCGCAGACACAAGAAGATGAGTCTGCGGAAGGAGTCGTTCGAGCAACCAACTAGAAAGAGAATGGTGAAGAAACCCAGGAAATAAAAACTAGATGAACTTTCGAAAAAGATGAGGGTAATGGAACTTCACCACCAGAAGCCATGACATCCAGTGACTTTGGAGGAATTCTTACCAAGTTGGTTTCGTGTGAAGACTACTCAAGTCAACCTTGAGGCATCTTATTGTAACACTGCCAAAGAGGGGGAAAAGAGTGAAAATCTACCCATGAAAGTTCCTCCATCTTCTGAAAAGCTTCCTGAAACTCTTGGCAAAGAGGCACATGTAGTGATACAAAAATCACATTTACAAATGATGATCTTCTGCTTGAAGGAATCGTACATAATCGCCTCTTGTACATGGTAGGTCAAGTTCTAAGAAAGAAGATAAATAGAATGTTGATTGATGAGGGATCCAGAGTCAATATCCTTCCTATCTGCACAATGAAGGAACTTGGCATCACTACTAATAAACTGTACAAAAGTCGTATAATGATCCAAGGCTTCAACCAAGAGGGCCAGAAGTCTATGGGATTTGTCAAGTTAGGGATTTGTATGGATGATTTTTGGTCAAATGCGTTGATACATGTGATCGATGCCAAAACCTTATACAATATATTGCTTGGCAGGCCTTGGGTACACGAGAACAAAATTTTCTCATCCTCTTACTATCTATTCTTAAAGTACCTCGAAGGTAGAGTGGAAAGAAAGATAGTAGCCGATAATAAGCCATTCACTGAAGCTGAATCACACTTTGTTGATGCAAAATTCCACTTGAAGAACTATGTCGTGAATAAGAAAAGGGTTGATGATGTCACCAAGAACAAGTGTAATGATCTTGCATCTAAGAAGGTCGCGGTGATTATCAAAAAAATGGCCACCAATAAGACTCTCTCCACTTCAAATAAAGAAAGTGTTGCACTTATAAAAAAGGTAATTCCTATTCTTTGCTATGTACCAAAGGTAAAGAAAGAGAAAGATCACCCATCTGATGCCCAAAATAATGTGCTAAAGGGGCTAACCTTACCTATCAGGAAGATTAACGCAATAAATCCATCCTCAAGGCTACTTGAGGAGTATATGGCTCAAAATTTTCCATAAGATATGTCACTCTATACGAAGCGTACAAAAGAGGGCTTCGATACAAATACATACACGTTATTTGTAAAAGCTGGATATAATCCTAATGAGCCATTAAGGTTGGGTAAACTTTAGTTGGAAGGTACAATAAGGAAGACACGTGAAGGCCTAGGATACACACACCCACCTCCAATTTGTATCTCTATTAGAAGGGCGGTTAGTAACTACATCACTATAGAAGATGAGTCTACTGCATCCAAAAAGGCCTTCTGTCTTTGACTGACTTGGAGAATCAATCACAAGAACTTATGTGTTGATAGGTTGGGTCCTATAAATAAGAAGAAAAGCAACAAACATCAAAAAATTCATCAAAGCACGATGATGCACTCTTTACTCAAAATTCAGAAGGATTTCCAAAGTCAGATTCCTTCTAGAATGAGGCGACAAACAAAACTGGTGGTTTCATGTAATGAGGTGTTAAAAGCTAAGGCTCATACCATGGTTTATAATAAGAGACCTGAGGAAAATGAAGAGAGTGTTGGCTCTTCATATCTTTTACAACCCAAAATAGGAATGATGTCTCATCTCAAATGAAGGTTGATAAAGGGATGAAGGATACTTTCTGGTGTTACCACATATCCATCAACGACGACGATCCTCAAGAGGAGTAAGACACTGGAGATGCTTTATCGCAACTTGAAGAAGGAATGAAGACCATAGTAAATCCCTGGAAGGAAGTTAATCTTGAAACTAATGAAGACCTAAGGCCAACTTACCTAAGTGCTTTTCTAGAAATGGATGAGGAAATCTCTTATATAGATATACTCAAAGAATATATGGATGTCTTTGCTTGGAGTTATAAGGATATGCCTGTCTTAGATCCAAAAGTAATAGTCCATCAGTTGTCAGTCAAGAATGGTGCTCGTCCTGTTAAGCAAGCCCAAAGACGCTTTAGGCCAGAGTTGGTTCCATTGATAAAAAATGAAGTTAACAAACTCATTGATGATGGATTTATTCGTGAAGTCTAATATCCCACATGGATTTCAAGCATTATTCCAGTACGGAAAAAGAATGGCCAAATTTGAGTTTGTGTAGACTTTTGAGATCTTAACAATGCATGCCCTAAGTATGATTTTTCAATCCCCATATCAGAGTTGATGATTGATGCCACCACTAGTTCCTTCATGGATGGTTCATCCAGCTATAAGCAAATCCGCATGGCACCAAAGGCTGAAGAGCTCACTACATTTCGTATGCCCAAAGGTATTTATTGCTACAAGGTGATGCCTTTTGGTTTGAAGAACGCTGGTGTCACTTATCAAAAGGATATGCAAAGCATCTTTGATGGAATACTCCACAAAAATATTGAATGCTACGTAAATGACCTAGTGGTGAAGTCAAGAAAGAGAGACGACCACTTAAAAGACCTAAGAATGGTATTTGAGTAGCTTCAAAGATATCAACTTAGGATAAATCCATTGAAGTATGCCTTTGGAGTTACTTCTGGGAAGTTCCTTGGCTTAGTTTTATGACACCGAGGAATTAAAATTGATCAGGCCAAGGCGATACGATTTTGAATGTGCCCGAGCCTCAGAAAATTCACGAGTTAAAAAACTTACAAGGAAGGCTAGCATATTTAAGGAGGTTTATTTCTAATCTAGTCAAAAAATTTCAACCATTTAGCTGTCTCATGAAGAAGGACACTCTTTTCGAATGGGACCAAGCTTATAGTAAGGCCTTTGAGAGTATCAAATCATACTTAGTGGAGCTTCTAGTTCTTGCAACACCCATACCTAGAAGACCATTGATACTCTATATTGCGGCACAAGAAAGGTCAGTTAAAGCACTATTAGCTCAAGAAAATAGTGAACGCAAAAAAAACTCTCTTTACTATCTGAGCAGATTGATGACACCAAATGAGCTGACGTATTATCCGATCGAAAAGTTATGTTTGGCATTGGATTTCTCAATCCAAAAGATGAAACACTACTTTCAATCTCATGTTGTTCGTCCTATGTCCAGGGCAAATCCCATCAAGTTTGTGATGTCAAAACTAGTCCTCAGTGACCAACCTTCAAAGTGGTACCTCCAATTTTAATAGTTTGAGATCGTGTATATCCCCCAAAAAGCTGTAAAAGAACAAGCATTGGTTGACTTCTTGGCAGACCACCCGATACCTGATGACTGGGAACTGAGGTATCAATGAAGATACAATGTTTATCGAAACGATACCTTTGTGGAAGATGTACTTTAATGGTGCATCGAGATGGAGCTGGTGCTGGTGTAGTGTTTATCACGCCACAAGGAGAGGTCATCCCATACCCTTTTATCTTGACAAATCATTGCTCCAATAATGTTGTTGAATATCAAGCACTATTACTCAGACTTGAGATGGCTGTCGACATGAAACAACTACAATTACATGTCTTTGGTGACTCCTAATTGGTGATCAAGCAATTTTTGGGAAGTCATGAAGTCAGAAAGCCTGGGCTACGACCATATCATGATTATGCATAAAATTTTATGGGGTGGCTTGGAGAAGTAACCGTCCAGCATGCGCCAAGGAAAGGAAATAAGCGAGTTGATACCCTAGCTGCTTTAGCCTCAACCCTAACTCTTCTGAATCAGACATGAGTTACTAGGAGTGGGTAGTACCATCATCGAATGAGGATGAGGATGTATAAAATAAGGTTGAATAACTCGTTGCCATGTCTGAAACTGTAAAGGAAGATTGACGACAACTTATCATTGACTATTTGTGTTATGGGATACTTCCAGAAGATCCAAAGAGAAAGACTGACATTCGTTGTCGTGCACCTCGCTTCCTTTACTACAAAGACACATTGTACAAAATATCATTTGAAGGAGTACTCTTATGGTGTTTGGGATAGGAAGAAGCAATTCAAGCTTTGTAAGAAGTACACTCAAGAGTTTATGGATCACATCAGTCTAGACCGAAGCTCCTTTCTCATATTAAAAGAATGGGATATTATTGGCCAACGATGGTGAAAGATTGCTTGGACTATGCTAGAAGATGCAAAACTTGTCAATTCCATGTAAATTTTATACATCAACCTCTAGAGGTACTACACCCAACTGTAGCATCTTGGCCATTCAATACTTAGGGAATGGACGTTATTGGTCCACTACCAAAATCTTTTGGTGGGCACTTATACATCTTGGAAGCGACAGATTACTTCTCAAAATGGGCTGAAGCTATTGCTCTCAAGGAATTAAAGAAAGAAAATATTGCAAACTTCATCCGAGTGAATATCATCTACCGCTTTAGAATTGCTCAGTACATAATAACTGACAATGGAAAGCCATTTGATAACAAGCTGACGAATAAAATCTGTGATATCTTTGGTTTCAAGAAGCACAAGTCTTCTATGTATCATACTGCCACCAATGGTCTAGCCGAAGAATTCAATAAAAATTTATGCAATTTGTTGAAGAAAGTCATCTCCAAATCCAAATGAGACTGGCATGAGTGAATGAAAAAAACTGTATGGGCGTATAAGACAACTTACTTTACACTGATGCAAGAAATCCCATACTCACTTACTTTTAGAGTTGAAGCTGTCCTACCACTTAAGCATCAAATACCTTCTTTGAGACTAGATATTCAAGAAGGGCTTGCCGATGAAAAAAAATGCTAAGTTGCATCTTGCAGAGTTCAAAGCTCTTGATGAGAAGAGGCTGGAGGCTCAACAAAATCTTGAATGTTATTAAGCCCGGCTGTCTTGTTATTTCAACAAAAAGGTTCGCTTGAGGTACTTTCAAGTTGGAGATCAAGTCCTTGCAGTAAGAAGACCAATTATTACTTCTCGTAAGTCTGGGGGCAAATTCACCCCAAAGTGGGATGGACCATATGTCATACAAAAAGTATATTCAAATGGTGCTTATAAGTTTATCGATACAGATGGCGTGAGGATTGTCCCCATCAACGCGAAGTTCTTGAAAAAGTACTATTCTTGAAGGGAGATGACACTCCTTAAGGCACGAGTATAAACTGCATGTCCACTCCTAGCCCACAAGAGTATAAACTGTGTATAGCTAAAAAAATGTCCGCTAGGTTGAAAACCTCGAAAGAGGTAGCCTAAGCAAAAGTCAGGACATAAAAAAAACAAAAAAAACACTCACCCAGAACTACGTTGTGACTTGATCCTCTTTATTGAGGTACACAGGCGCTTGAAATTTTATTCTGAGTTCAGTTGTATGAGTGTTAAAAAAATACATGTTCCCCCTCATATAAAAAATTCAGTCTTCAAGAGACTTTTAATTTCATCAATCTTCAGACTTGCACCAAGTGTTGGTGACTCATTAGGGGCAAACCCCTAC
Organism: Capsicum pubescens; assembly: GCA_030864215.1. Classification (NCBI taxonomy): domain Eukaryota; kingdom Viridiplantae; phylum Streptophyta; class Magnoliopsida; order Solanales; family Solanaceae; genus Capsicum; species Capsicum pubescens. Next base: position 272,636,229 of record CM061544.1, on the reverse strand, counting down.
GAAGTATAAGCTTCTTTGACATAAATTGAAGTCTTCAAATTCACTAAGTCTTCATGTTGAAGATTTTAAGTTACAATATTAAAGCATGCAAGTTCATGAAGTCTGATAGTTGAAGTCTTCAGATGACCTATGTCTATAAGTTGAAGTCTTCAGATTCACTAAGTCTTAATGTTGGAGCTTTCAAAGTTACCATATTGAAACCTGTAAATTCATGAAGTCTGATAGTTGAAGTATTCAAATGACTAATGTCTATAAGTTGAAGTCTTCAAATTCACTAAGTATTCATATTGGATCTTTGACCATACTGAAGCCTGCAAGTTGAAGTTTTCATATGCACCATGTCTATAAGTTGAAGTTTTCAAATTCACTAAGTCTTTAAGTTGAAGTCTTTAAACTTACCATATCAAAGCCTTCAAAGTCTGATAGCTGAAGTCTTCAAATGATCTATGTTTTAATTTAAAGTTTTCAAATTTACTAAGTCTTCATGTTGGATCTTTCAAATTTACCATACCAAAACCGACAAGTTCACAAGTTGAAGTCTTCATATGTTCTATGTCTATAAGTTAAAGTCTTCAAGTTGAAGTTTTCAAATCTGCCATATTGAAGCCTTCAAAGTCTGAAAGTTGGAGTCATCAGGTGCTTTGATATATAAGTTAAAGTCTTTAAATCCTTCAAACCTTCTTGAGTTTACCTTTCTTAGGGCGGGGACGAGTAGCCGTCCCTATGTACCCTAAGATTACTATAAAATTATCTTTTTTTATGGCAGGGACGAGTAGCCGTCCTATACACCGTAAGATTACCATAAAGTTATCCTTTCTTATGGAGGGAATGAGTATCCATCCTATGCACCGTAATATTACCATAAAGTTACCCTTTCTTATAGCAGGGATGAATAACCGTCCCTATGCACCGTAAGATTACCACAAAGTTACCCTTTCTTATGGCACTACTAGAAAAGTGCAAATTACATAGGGATTTTTCTGGAGATTATATATGAAAATTCACAGGTAACATAGTTTCCTGCGGATTTTCCTACTAAAAAAAATTGATAGAAAAACCTTCGTAGGTGTAATACCCTATATTTTTGGGCTAGTCTTTGAACCGTCGTTCCTACATATACAAGCTATAATCTAAATGATTCCCATGTGAATATAAGTTTCATGATCTTTATTCTCTTATTTACTTTGCTTTTGAGGTGAAAAATGTTCATAAGAATCAATTAGAACAAAGTTGAGCTTAGAGCCTTTGATTCGTTCAAAGTTTGGTATTCGATTCTACAAGGGTCTACTTTAAATGTATATAACTTTTAATATTCATATAATTTTATATCTCAAGACCCACCAAATTGTGTATAATTGAATTGGCTTTCCAATGATACCAATTTCGCCTAAATCAGATATCCGAGCGAAAAGTTATAGCATTTTTTGTGTGAGGCGGTAAGCTGACGCGATAGCGATGCAACGCGTCTGCCTGCGCATTACGAAACTGTTTCACATGCTAATTCAGTTTTTAAATGGTCTAGGGGCACTTTGGTCACTTTCCTTCACCCAAATCCGCCCATAACACTTAATTTCAGCCCCCAAAAGCAATATACACTCAATTATTCATCTTTTATCTCAAAGAAAAACCCTAGCCTCCTAAAGAACACCAAAAACTTCATCAATTTTTCTTCAAGAAAAGAAAGAACTCAAGTTTTCTAATTCAAGAATGCTTTCAAGATTGTGTTTCCCCTTCAAGATTAAAGCTTTAAGGTATGTAGGAGTTCATCCATGGGTCCTCTTTCACCCATGGAGCCTAAAAGCTCTTTTCTTTTAATTAAAGAATAAATCTTCCATTACTATGGTATTTTGTATGTTCAAGAAAGATTAAATTTCATGTTTTCATGATGTTTTTAATTCAATTCAGCCCATGTATGATTCCATGAAAGATTTTAAATTTCTCATGCTATGAGTTTGAATTTTCCATGCTTTATTCAAGTAAATTCCTTGATAGATCCTAAATTCATGATGTTTAGCAATATTCTCATGTTTTAAATTCATGCCTTCCACATGTTTGATGAAATTCCCATATCATGTTAAGTCAATTTCAAGATGAATCCCCAAGCTATGAACTTTGCCATGTAACTCTGTTGTTCCCTCATGTTTAAGACATTCATACGTTCAAGCTATGAACATTACATGTTTTGATAAAACACTCATGTACTATTTCAAGCGAATTATATGTGAATTCCCCAATTCATGATCTTAGTTATGTAATCATACTATGCTCCCATGTTTAAGATATTCTCATGTCTAAGTTCATGATCCCCATGTGTTTGGCGAATTGCCCCATATTAAAGTATTAATCTCCACGTTCCTTATAGAATGCCCATGTGAATTGAATAGGGTAATCATGATACGTTACCATGTGTTCTCATTCATGTACAAGTCCATAACCTCCAAGTGTTTGATAAAATGTCTCAGTGAATAAATTGTGAACAATTAACTATGGCTATGCTTTTCAAGATCATGCTATGCTTTACTTTTCATGCTATCGAGTCCTGGGGGTATTCAATACCCAAAAATCTAGTTGTTGACCCAGAGCTATAGTAGTTACAGGATAGTCTCAGAAATATCACGATCAGTAGTATTCAGTCAGTACAGAACTCAGTGTATTCAGTCAGACACCAGAATTCAGTGAACTCATTCCAATTCAGTTAGTGAACACGACTAGTCACATTTCAGTTTAGCCTAGTACAGTTTAGAAATCAGTTCAGTGTCTACTCAGTTGGGAGTAGGATTCAGCACTGAGTGAACCCGAGGATGGGGACTCACCTGCCAGTAGAGGATGTGATCCTTAGAAGCAGTCCTTGTATTCCAGAACTACGTAGCCAGTGTAGGTTGAGACATCAACCTACTAGATTAAGGATTGATGAGGTGTTTTGCATGCTAGATTTAGGGTACCACCGTTCTCATTTGGAGCACCTGCCAGATTGAGGGTGACTCTTCAGCTTGTCTTTACCCATGGCACGGTACAAACATCCTTCTAGTTGGGGTTACAAGTTGGACCCCAATCAGTTCAGAGAGGGGCATGTTGTTTAGATGATTACTTTCCATAATTTTAGTTTCGACTCAGTGTAAAACTCAATTCAGTTCTACAGAATCAGGATTGTCAGAAATAGTCACCCAGTTATCAGTTACTCAGTTATCAGTAATTACAGCTATCAGTTACTTAGTTATCAAAACTCAGTATTTAGTTCCAGTATGAGTCTCAGTTACAGTCTTAGTTACAGTTTCAATTACCGTCTCAATTGAGTAATTAGATCAGTAACTCAGTTCAATTTTAGGTTTGCTTGACCATAGCATACAATTATCAGTTATTTAATTATCAGTATTTCAGTGCCTCAGTTTACAAATTATTTCGGAATTATGTTATACGCTTGGTCTTGCATTCTCAAATAATATACTTTTCAAAAATTCATGCTCAATTATATCATATTACTCAGTTAGTCCTTACCTCATATGCATAATACTCTACAATTTCAGTTCAGTTATTCAGACTAAGTACAGTTCAGTCTTACATGCCCAGTATTCAACTATCAAACATTCAGTTAATTAGATAAGTTAGTATGTTTATGCATTCGTGCTCAGTGTGATTGTATGTTCAGATCCTTAGTTTATGTCAGTCTCTATCACGTAGTTTCAGACCCAGTATTTATACAATATCCATGTCTTATCATGTTTCAGCTTCAGTTATACTTATATTAATAAAGCAAGTTTACAGAAACTAAGTGTGAAGATTCACCATCTTATCAAAGAATGTTTGTCGCTCATTCTTTAAGATATTTTAGTTTTTAGTTTATTCCAGCCTATTGCTGAGTCTAGTTACACTAAGCATGCATGTTTTACGATTACGTATGAAGTCAGTTTTACTTATTGCATTCACCCCTGCATACTCAGTACATTCCAGAAGTACTGATCCACATATATGTCTATGTTCTACATTGTCTCATAATGTAAGTATCAGTTATAGCCTACGCATCATGATCAGACAGTTGCAGATTTCAACCAACAGGTGATGAGTTCTCCTATATCGAAAACTCCAGATAGTTTTAGTTCATGTATAGTTCATTTAATTTCATGTGTATTGACTAGTGGTAGTTGGAGGCATGTCCCAGCTATCTATAGTCAGTACAGTAGAGGCTTCATAGATGTCAGTCAGAATCAGTCATGTAATTTTAGTTTCATCCTTCAGATTTATTAGATTGTAAAGCTTTATCAGAATTATATCTATTTTAGATTTTTAGTATGATTATGTTTCCGCACAGCAGAACAACTATTTATTCTATTATAATTCAGTTGCTTAACACTATGCCAGTTCATGGGTTAGCTTGGGATCACTTGTGGTTCCAAGCACCGTGTGACGATTAGAGGGTAGTCTCGGGTCGTTACAGTAGGTAATTATTACTTGTGGATTTTAAAATCCCCAAGTACGTTACATGGGCGTTACATGGGAATTTTGAAACCACATATAAATTACCTAAGAATTTTCTTGCAAAAAAGTTGATAAAAATTGATGAAAGAAAGAATATTTCTTACAAATTTTCATAGAAAAAATCCGCAAATAAATTTTTGAGGTTTAATTATTTTACTTTTAAATAAATTTTGCAAACTATCACGGACTAGTCACACACTGTTACTTTTCATGAATTTGCATACAGTCCTCTCCCTCTCCATTTTATTAACCCACACTATTTTTGATTCATTATTTCAAATTTATTTAATTTTATTACATTTTGTTATTTAATTCTTAAGACTAAAAATATTACACTTCAACAAGAGAAGTAAATAAACCAATCACCTCTTTTCTCTAAGGTTACTTGCCTGCAATATCTCACATGTACATTTATTACTTGCTTACTACTTACTAATAAAGCACATAATGTAGCTTTCTCTATCTGATGTGGTACAAAATCTACATGGTGCAATTCTTCTGCTTTTCCCATTCAATAAATTATGATTGTCAATTTTTTTTCATTTTTTTTGACATAGCTATGTAAGTGTGAGATGAAATTTAAATACAATTAACGTTAGAGTAAATTGATAGATTTTTATGTCATTGAAACAAGAGGGAGTTGCTTGGATGGTAAGCACCCCTTACTTTCAATCTTGAGATTGTGAGTTCGAGTTATCTAGAGAGTAAAAAAATATTTATGTCATTGTAAACAATAAGTAAAAAGTTGAAAATCATTTATATTTTTTCAATTTTTCTTTAAAAATCAAATACTTTAATTTTCAAAACCGAAATAAAAATTCGAAATAAATGAACCGAATTTATAGAAATCAAATCAAATCAAATTTATTTTGATTTGGTTATGGTTGTCATTTTCGTCAATTCGAAAATCGAAAAACCGAATCGATATCAAACAAGTAAATCGAACAAACCGAATGCCCACCCCTAATCATGTATATAATTCTAAAACTACCTAATACTTTCAAATCAATGTAAAATAAAATAATTCTTTATTTTATTTCGTGATTATTATACGTTATATCTCACACCAAACGACTCCTAAATGTACATTATATTGATATATTGTATTGTCGTGCATAGTATGACGCCTTACAAACATATATTGAAATTAACCAGTAGAAATCAATAGAAAAACACGCTCTATTTGATCCCTAAGTTGCTCTTTTAATTTTTTGAGCATCTTTTGCTTGATCATACGTGTCCACCGTTTGATGTCTAATTTCTTTTTATTTTATGTCTTTTATTCTTCAAGTTTATCCTTTTCCTATTTAAATTTTTCAAGTCACAAAAATCCTACGTAAATCCCCAAGAAATATTTTTCAGTTAAATTTGTAGCAACACAATCCCCCAATAATTTCTCAAGTAATAATTTTGCAAGTAAATCTCCAAGAATAAATTCCCAAAAATATTCGCAGCAAACAATCCCCAAATAATTTTCCAGGTAATAATTTTGCAGGTAAATCCTCAAGAATAAATCTCCATCAAAATTCCCAGAAAATAAACCCAAAATAATTTCTCAGTTAATAAAATTCGTCACATACATTTCCACCAAAATATATCTACGTGAATCCGTAGGATAAATTACCTGGAGATTTTTCTATGAATTTTAAAAATATATATATTTGTCCATATACATGCGGATTTACCTAGAGATAATATACCCGTTGATACATTTCCCCAGGTAATGCCGCAAGTATGAAATTTACGCAATATGGCACCAAATTTACCTGCAAATTTTGTTACAAATATATAGTTCGCAGGTAATAAATTTTAATATTGAGGAATTTAATATTTTCATAGGTGAATCTGCATGTATTTCCTGCAATATTATTCCCTAGGTAAAATCTCCATGTAATTTAAAGTTTTCTAGTAGTGTGGCGGGGACGAATAGCCGTCCCTATGCACCGTAAGATTACCATAAAGTTACCTTTTCTTATGACGAAGACAAGTAGTCATCCCTATGCACCGTAAGATTACCATAAAGTTACTTTTTCTTATGGCGGGGACGAGTAGTCATCCCTATGTGTCGTAAGATTACCATCAAGTTACCTTTTCTTATGGAGGGGATGAGTAGTCATCCCTATGCGCCATAAGATTACCATCAAGTTACATTTTCTTATGGCGAGGACGAGTAGCCATCCCTATGCATCGTAACATTATCAACAAGTTACCTTTTCTTATGGTGGGGACGATTAGTCATCCCTATGCGCCATAAGATTACCATAAAATTATCTTTTCTTATGAAGAAAATGAGTAGTCATCCCTATGCACCGTAAGATTACCATAAAGTTACCTTTTTTTATGGTGGGGATGAGTAGTCATCCCTGTACACCGTAAGATTACCATGAAATTACCTTTTTCTAGGGATATGACAAGTATCTGTCTCTTTTCACCATAAGATAGTAAGCTTTGCATAAAATGTATTATCTTGAACAAGATCTTGTCATTCACCTAAAAAAAAAAAAAAAAAAAAAACTAGAGGAAAAAAAAGAAATGCACACCTAAACATGGTAAGTATCTCAATTGTCAAAGATGGATCAAGTTGCACCTTTGAGTTTGCTTACCTATAGAAGGTGTTGTAAATATTAGAGTCCTCTTTCCAATGGAAAAAACCACTCACAATTTCAAAGCTCCCACACCTAGATATGATTTGTCTCGTGAAGCTACACAAACCTGAAATTGAAAATGTATCAGCATGCAGCGGCAAGTTCAAAAAATTATCTAGGATAATTCAGAAGGCATTAAATCATGAATTTTATATTTGTTATATAATTTTGAGTCAGAGTTCAAAAAAATTAAACATCTCATAATTTCATCGTTCCTACTTTGGGATATGAAAGTTTCAGTAAAAGCGCGTAAATCTGGAATTTTCAGCATGACAGAATTTAAAGTCAACTTCAAAATTTTGTCTAAAATAATGCTGAAAGTTTTAAGTCATGAATTTCATATATGATATGTTTTTGAGTCAGGATTTGAAAAAATCAAGCGGCTCATGATTTCATCATTCCTACTTTGAGATATGAAAGTTTCAATAAAGGTGTGCAAATCTGAAATTTTCAGCATGACAGAATTTAAAGTCAAATTCAAAATTTTGTCTAAAATAATGCTGAAGGTATTAAATCATGAATTTTGGATATGTTACAGATTTTTTAATCTAGTTTCAAAAATAAATCAAGCGCCTCGTGATTTCATCGTTCCTACATTGAGATATGAAAATTTTAGCAGAGGTGCGCAGATCTGAAATTTTCAGCATGATAAAATTCAGAGATAACTTCAAAAAATTATCAAGAATTATATTGAAGGAATTTAATGCTGAATTTTGGATATATTGTAGATCTCGAAGTCTAGTTTCTGGAATATCAAACGGTTCATAATTTCGATATTCCTACAATGAGATATAAATTTTCTACCACTAACATATTGTGCTAGAAAAAGTGACGAAAATAAGAAAAAAGTAGGAGGGAAAGAAATTACCTCAATATTATTGATGGCTTGAAAATCCCAAAATTGATACTGAAAAAGTGGGGAACCTACGTCCCTTTATAGAGTTGTAGGATGGATGTTTCATTTTCCAATTCAAATTCAAATTGGAGGTTGTTTCCTTCTTCCATACAAATTCAAATGGGAAGAGTTCCCATCTCCAACACAAATTCAAATTGGAGGTTGTTTCCTTCTTTCATAAAAATTCAAATTGGAAGAGTTTTCATCTTCAATACAAATTCAAATTGAAAGAGTTTTTATCTCCAATACAAATTCAAATTGGAGGTTATTTTCTTCTCCCATACAAATTCAAATTGAGAGTTGTTCTCTTTTCCTATACAAATTTAAATTAGAGGTTGTTTTCTTCTCCAATATAAATTCAAATTGAAAGGATTTTATTCCTGGTTAAGTAAGACGGTAAAATCTTTTCCAAAATCTATTTGAAATTGAATATCATGTCTAAATAATCATACTTCAAGTCTAGTCTCTAAAGTATGCACTCGACCAGCCATGAAGCAGGGGACAATTTGTATGTAATGAAATTTTGTTAAATTTAAATCCGTACGAAATTTGGATTCTATTAAATTCAAAATATATTAATCTCAAATAAATATTGCGGATTAATATAATTGAATTAATTAGTTAAGTCCAAATATATATGGATTTAATTAAAGTCCAACCTCAATTGGCTTAGACCATTAATTTAGGCTACAAATGACTAAACCCACGTTAGCAAACCCAAGATATCATCATATTAATTTGGGCTACAAATGTTAAGCCCACTTTAGAAAACCCAAGATGTCATCATATTAATTTGGTCTACAAATACTAAGCCCACTTTAGCAAACCCAAGATGTCATCGTGTTCTAGAGGTCCAATTTGGTGCCATATGTCAAATGACGTGGCATACCAAGTCAATTAGTTTTGCTAGATAACATAGAGAAATATACATCACAAAGAAATACCAAACTAAAATTATAATTAGGGGATAGAATTCTTAACAACATTAAATTAGACTGGCAAATTCTAAGTCAACAAAGTTCCTGCATTTGATTGCAAGAATTGCTCATACTATCGAATAGTTTTGGTTGGAATTTTTTTTGTACGATTTGGATCGGGTAGTTTGAGTTGGGTCCTAACTGGATTTTACATTTTAATTAATTTAGTTTGAATCAATAGAAAGTTGTGACGTATTTAATAAAAGTTTTAATCATGATTTAAAAAAAATGTTAGTTGAAATGGTATTTTTGAGCCATAAAGGTGGATGAAAGGATATTTTTGAACCAATTTCAATACTTGAAGGGTATTTTTGACCCTTTTTCAAATTTTTACTTGTGATTTTAAAAAAAATCATTAGTTGCAAAGATATTTTTGAGTCATAAAGGTGGATGATAGGGTATTTCTGAACCAATTTAAATACTTAAAGAGTATTTCTGGTCCAATAGGTTAACGAAGGATATTTTTGAACCAATTTCAATACTTTAAGGGTATTTTTGATCCTTTTTCGTATCGTATCAAATGTATCAAAATGTCCATGCTCTTAAACATGTCATGCAAAAAATTAAAATTAAAATATTGACAAAAAAGAAAATAGTCATTCTTTTTTAAATGGACCTAAAAAAAGTAGGTCATTCTTTTTTAAATGAAGAGAGTACGATGTAACTTTGTTAGATGCACTTTTATGTAATTTTTTCAGCTTCATTTGATGCGGACCAAACAGCTAATACTTTTTGCTAAAATTATTCCCAATTGAGATCACAATTTATCTTCAATTTTTATAAATAAGAGATTTCGTTTTTATACATTAAAAAAATAGGAAAAAGATATGAATTCTATAAGAAGGCAAGAAATTTCATTTTCTCAAGACCTCCCTTGCATGTTCCATTTTTTCTTTTTTTGTTCCTTTTTGGTTGTTCAAGATGATCCTCGTCCCCAATTCCCTTTTTGCTTATCCCCCCCCCCCTTTTTAGGTTTTCTTGTTTCTCATGAAATTGTTAATTATATCAAATAGGGGCAGTTCTTGAGTAAATCTTTATTTAGTCAATTGAGCATATAGTTTAATCAATTTGAACAAAATTAAAACAGGAAAAGTTGGCAAGAAAAATATAACAGTCTGCAAATTTCTTCATATCAGAAATGATAACCTCATTTTACTAAAGATTGCAACCATACAAAGAATGATCAAGTGAAATTCAATTATTTACTCTAGGTTAATACTTCTAGTCAAGTTTGACAGTTCTTTTTCATGAATGCCATACACACCATTACTTGCAGAGACCTCATAGTGTGTGGCATGTGATAGATTTGACAACATACATGTCATAAAAGTGAAAAGATATGGATAGAATTTCTAAGAAATAATACAGGAAATAAGATGGAATCAAAAGCGAGAAGCCTTTTTCTGATCGGTTGATATCTGATGTATTTGAGGAAACTGGACAGACATTTCATGTTTTAGGATTTGTCCTAAATTTCCTACTTTACTTGAATTTTATCATAATTGTATTTTAATTCAGAATTTAATTCAGAAAGGTTTTCTTAGGGAAAAAGATTTCCTTGTAGGAAATAATTTCTTCCATAATTGATTAATTCTTTCTTGTGGAGAAGTTTTGGACTTCTATAAATGGAAAATCTTTCTTCTCAACTCATAACACAATATCATCCATAATGTAGTCGTTTAAGATTTTGGTTTAAGGAAGGATTTTCACTCAATTAGTTTTTATATTTTTTTATTTAGGTTTTTAGTATGTTTGGATAACTGAGTGGGACTCTGTTTGGATAACTGAGTGGCGGCTGTGGGATTCCGGAGAAACTCCTCTATATGTCCATGTAAATTCTAACCTTGAACTCGATTTCTATTTCTCTAGTTCTTTATTCTGATAGCATCTATTGTGCTTGAATTTTGGTTGCATTTTGTGCTTTGCGTGTGCCTTTTATTGTTATTGGCTTACTGCTGTTTTTAGCCTTCGCTGTAATTTGTCTTAAGTAGTGGCTTAGGTGGCTCATGGTGGAATAAGGTTATGTCCTGGGGGCCTGGGGGATGGGGGTGGGCTCGAGGGTTGGTATTGGGTTAAGTACGAGATGCGGAGTGCGAGGTTTTAAGGGAGGGGATAAGAGAGTTGATAGTTTAAGGGTAGGATCATGGAACATTGGGACCCTGCAGGATAAGTTGATAGAACTGGTTAAGATTCTTAGGAAGAGAAATATTAATATTGCGTGTGTCCAGGAGACCAAGTGGGTATGTTCCAAGGCTAGGGATGTAGATGGATACAAGTTGTGGTATTTAGGTAGTGAAAGACGTAGGAATGACGTAGGTATCTTAGTGGATGAGGAACTTAGGGGGCAGGTAGTGGAGGTTAAAAGGGTTAGTGATAGGGTTATGACTATCAAGTTGGTCTTGGGGGGTTTACTTTGAACATTTGTAGTGCGTATGCGCCACAGGTGGGCCTAGACGAGGAAGAGAAGAAGAATTTTTGGGAGGTTTTGGACGAGGTGGTTAGAGGCGTGCCTAGTTCGGAGAAGATTTTCATAGGTAGGGATTTCAACGGGCACATCGGGTCTTTGCCATTATGGTACGATGATGTCTACAGGGGCTTTGGGTTCGGGGTTAGAAATGATGAGAGAGCTGCTCTTTTGGATTTTGCGAGAGACTTTGGGTTGGTGGTAGTGAATTCTAATTTTTCAAAAAAAGAAGAGCATTTGGTTACTTTCTGTAGTAGGATAGCCAAGACTCAGATTGACTTTTTGCTGCTTAGGAAGGGAGATAGAGTTTTGTGTAAGGATTGTAAGGTAATTCCGAGTGAGAATCTTGCAACTCAGCATAGACTCCTGGTGATGGACTTAGTTATTAAGAAGTACAAGGTAAGGCGAGGTGGGAAAGGTCAGCCTAGGGTTAGGTGGGGCAGTCTGACTCCGGTTAGTGCTTTAGAGATAGGAGCAAAGTTGGAGGGGATGGGGGTGTGGGAGTGCAGGGGGGACATGGACAATATGTGGGATAGGGATACTGGTTACATCAGGGAGTCATCTAGAGATATGTTGGGTGTTTTGAGGGGATGGTCAGGCTGGTATCGGGGGGATTTGTGGTGGAATGAAGATGTTAAGAAGAAGGTAGAGACGAGGAAGATGGCTTACACTAAGTTGGTTGAGAGTAAAGATGATGAAGAGAAGTGGGTGAGCAGGGAGGAGTACAAGTTAGCTAAAAAGGAGGCTAAGTTAGCAGTCATGGCTGCTAAGACAACAACTTTTGAGAGTTTGTATAAGAGGTTAGAGGAGAAAGACATAGAGAAGAGGTTGTTTAGGCTTGCCAAGGTTAGGGAGTGGAAGGGTCGTGACCCGGACCAGGTGAAGTGCATTAAGGGGGAGGATGGTAGAGTTTTGGTGAAAGACAACCTCATTAAGAAAAGATGGCAGTCGTATTTCCATAAGCTCTTGAATGATGAGGGGGACAGAGGTGTTGTGTTATGAGAGCTGGAGTATTCCGGGAAGTGTCGCGACTTTGGCTATTATCGGCATTTTAAGGTAGAAGATTTCAGTGAGGATATTCGCACGATGCGTAGGGGTAGGCAGATGGGGCTCGACGAGATTTCAGTGGATTTTTGGAAGTTTTCTGAGGAGTCAGGGTTTAGGTGGCTGACCAACTTATTTAATAATATTTTCAAGGCAACAAAGATGCCTGAGGTGTGGAGATAGAGTACGATGATTCCTTTATTTAAAAACAAGGGTGATATTGAGAGTTGCAACAACTACTGGGGTATTAAGTTGTTGAGTCACACAATGAACATTTGGGAGAGGGTGGTGGAGCGGAGGTTGAGGAAGATAGTGTCTATTTCGGAGAATAAATTTGGTTTTATGCCTGTTCTCTCCACGACTGAGGCAATTCACCTTGTGTGGAGACTGATAGAGCAGTATAGAGAGAGGAAGAGGGACCTTTACATGGTGTTTATCGACTTGGAAAAGGCATATGACAAGGTCCCTAGGGAGGTGCTTTGGAGATGCTTGGAGTTGAGGGGGGTCCCGGTGGCATACTACAGAGCGATTAAATACATGTACGGGAGTGCAAAGACTTAGGTTAGGACAGTGAGAGGAGATTCTGAGCATTTTTCGATCTTGATAGGGTTGCATCAGGGATCAACTCTTAGTCTGATTTTATTCACTTTAGTGATGGATGTGTTGACGTGGAATATACAGTGCAAAATGACTTGGTGTATACTTTTTGCGGATGATATAGTTTTGATTGATGAGTCGCGACAAGGGGTTAATGATAAGCTGGAGGTTTGGAGACAAACCCTGGAGTCTAAAGGTTTTAGGTTGAGTAAGAACAAGACGGTGTACTTGGAGTACAAGTTTAGTGACTCGAGGCAAGAAGAAGATATGGTAGTGAAGTTGGATTCTCAGGTGGTTTGCAAGAGGGATAGTTTTAAGTATCTCGGGTCTATGATTCAGGGAAATGGAGAGATAAATAAGGATTTCGCTCACCGTATTGGGGCAGGTTGGATGAAATGAAGGTTTGCTTCAGGAATTTTATGCGATAAGAAGGTGCCCCCCAAGCTGAAAGGCAAATTTTATAGAGTTGCAGTCCGGCCTGCTATGTTGTATGGAGCATAGTGTTGGTTGGTTAAGAATTCTCATATCTAAAAGATGAAGGTGGTGGAATGAGAATATTGCACTGGATGTATGGATTCACGAGGGCTGACAGGGTTAGGAATAAAATTATTCGAGAGAAGGTGGGAGTGGTATCAGTGAAGGATAAAATTTGGGAAGTGAGGTTGAGATGATTTTGTCATGTGATGAGAAGGGGCGCGGATGCCCCAGTTCGTAGGTGTGAGAGGTTAGCCTTGGATGGTTTCAAGCGGGGTAGGGGTAGACTGAAGAAATACTGGAAAGAAGTTATTAGACATGACATGGAGCTATTGCAGTTGACTAAGGACATGACCCTGGATAGGAAGGTATAGAGGAAAAGCATTAGGATAGAGGGCTAAGGGTGTGGATGAGTCGTAGTCAGTAATTAGGTGGATTTTGGTGTCATTGGTTTGGCAATGTAATTTTTTTTTGTGGATGTCGTACCTGTGTTATTTTATCCTATTCTATGCCTTGCATGCTTCTGTATACTGCTCTTATCTTGAGCCTGGGGTCTATCGAAAACAGCCTCTCTACCTCTTTTGAGGTAGTGGTATGAACTGCGTACACTCTACCCTCTCTAGACCCCACTATGTGGTAATATTTTGTGTTTGTTGTTGTTGTTGTTGTAGGTTTTTAGTATGTTAGCCAATTGGTGGAATCATAACAATAATATTATTTTTTAGTATGTTTTCTTTATCGACTAAATTTTCACCTTTTCAGTTTGCAGCTAAAAGCTTCCTACATGACACCATCCCAATTTCAAACCCAACACTATGAACCGTAATCCTTCTATTATGTATCATATCACAATGTTCAACTTCTACTAATTGATTTCTACCGGAGCTAACGCTACCCTACCATCGGTAGTAGTCACAACTAAGATCTTCTTGCTCTCCATTGTAGGCAACACAGTTTCCAATGGCAAATTCACCAATTCACCCCCACCCCTAATTCTTCAATTTGTACTACATGAAATTCAAAATTAGGTATGTAAGTGTGTTCTCTGCTTGATACAAGTGAGCTATTATGTAAAGAAAACACCGTCATCGCCTTAAGCTCCATAAGCTCATCGAACTTCAACTATAGTGCCAAAGCTACAGTACTGTAACCACTATTTTGCAGTCTGAAAATGAGTTCTCGTAACATAAAAATTGTGATAGATAAAGGGGATCTCAAGTTCAGTAGAGATTCAGAAATAGGGAGAGGAAACGAATTGAATGTGGAAAACTCATTCTCTCCACATAACAGGAAAGAGGAGAAAGATGTGATACAAAACCATATAATCCATGTACAATGATCATTCCATTGTCAAAAATATTCGGTTAAGCTATATAGATTTCATTAACAAAAACCTTTGAATCACGAGACGTTGAGGAGAAAGTGATGGACAACAATTTGGAGCTAGACTTTCGAGCTAAGTACCAAAATCTAACGATAATCGAATAATTAGCTTGAGCAAAGATAGTGATTGGAGTTCCCTTGGTTGCAGGGTGGCTCAAGGATGAGGTTAGTAAAGCTTTTTCTTTAGGCTTCCAAAATCTCAAGACCTCAAAAAATTTTAGTTGTTAATTTTATAATTTTATTTTCTTTTGACAATATTGAATTTAGTGAAAAAAACTATCATCATTCAATAGAAATATTTTGAAACTTTGAATTAAACAACTCAAATCTTTACAATAATAATAATAATAATAATAATAATAATAATAATAATAATAATAATAATAATAATAATAATAATAATAATAATAATAATAATAATAATAATAATATATTTACAACAACATCCAAGGCAATGTATTGAAAGCGAATGGTTTACTTATTATTAAATTGAATCAATCCTTACTATTATTAATCATAATATTACTATGTGAAATATAATACTACACTAAAAATAATAATTATGGGAAAACAATAAAAAACAACATTAACATTTTATTTATTATGTATATGTATATTTTTAAGATCTCAGATTAAAATTTAGCTTTAAGCCACTAATTTTATTGAGACGACCTTGTGTGGTTACAGATTGACAACATTTGCAACGAGACAAGGTACTAGAAACCAGTGAAAAGAGAATATCAGGAAAGAGAGAGAGGAAAATACAGGATTCTTAGGAGAAACATCAGGTGGTGGGCTTGCATCGAAAAAATAAGCGGTGGTTGTGGTGGTAAAAATGAAATAACTGAAATTCAATTATTTACTCTAGGTTGATACTTCTAGTGAAGTTTCACCGTTCTTCTTCATGAATGCCACACACACCACTAATTGCAGAGATTCACAGTGTATGGCATGTGATAGCTTTGACAACATACACGTCATAAAAGTGAATAGATTGAAGATTTTTTTTGAGAAATGATACAGGAAATAAGATGAAATCAAAAGCGAGAAGCCTTTTTCTGATCGGTTGATACCTGATGTATTTTGAGGAAACTGGACAGACATTCCATGGTTAGGATTTTTTCTAAATTTCCTACTTTACTTGAATTCTATTATAATTGTATTTTAATTCGAAAAGGTTTTCTTAGTGGAAAGGATTTCCTTGTAGGAAACAATCTCTTCCATAATTGGTTAATTCTTTTAGTGGAGAAGTTTTAGACTTGATAAATAGAAAATCTCTCAAGTCATAATACAATAGAATCCACACAGTGTAGTCGTTAAGAGTTAGTATGCCGACCAATTGGTCGAATCATATCAATAATATTATTTTTTAGTATGTTTTCTTTGTCGTCTAAATTATTGCCTTTTTAATTTACAACTAAAAGCTTCCGCATGATGTCATCTAGAATTTGAACCCAACACCATGAACCATAATCCTACTGTTATGTACCATATCACAATGTTCAACTTCTACAAATTGTTTTCTATCAGAGCTAACACTATCCTTCCGCTGATAGTAGTCACCACTAAGATCTTCTTGCTCTCCATTGTAGGCAACACAATTTCAATGACAAATTCACCCCTCCCTCATTAATTCTTGATTTTGCACTACATGAAATTTAAAATTAAGTAGGTAAGTGGGGAATAATTATCCAAAAAGGCACCTTCCAAAACTAATTTGCCAAATGCCCACTTAATTTCTTTTTGATTTATTTTTTAGGTTTAGGGTGTAAAAAGTGTGGAAAAGTGGAAAAAGTGGGGCCCACACGTGGGTCAAGGGACCAATTCATCATTTTTACAACTTTGAAACTTTAATATAATACACCTAACACCCTCTACTTATTCCAATGTATAAAAAACCCTCTCTCTCTCTCCTCTTCAGTTCTCAACTCCCGCTTTTGAAACTTCTTCTCCCAAAAATGCCATTTTCGTTTCATCTTCTTCCCCAACTTCTAAGGCGTCGTTGTTTCTTCGCAAGGTTAGTTAAAATCAAGCTTCGATCATTTCTAGATCCATTTAAATGGTTTTCTTTGCTAATTGATTCGTAGTGATGTAGGATTTTTTTTTCGAATTTGGTTGATTAAGTAGTTAAAAAATGAGAGTTTTATAGGTAATGAGTTTGATTTTGAAGAAATGATTGAGGTTTTATGCGGCCTTTTTGACATATTTTTTCATCGATCACGGTGTTGAATTTTGAAACTTTTGTTTAGGTGTTTTGGTTTAGTCGTGGTTTTCTTAGCAACGAAGTGTTGAATGGTGGTATAATTGCTATTTGAAGAGTTGTTTTGGCATTTTGATCTGAACAGTGACCTGTTTATGTCCGTGGATCCGCGGTCTATCCGTAGACCCGTGATCTATAAAATGAGAATGCCCTAGATTGAAATCAATTTTCAGACGTATGAAATTCTTTTAAAACATGATTGCTGAAATAGTGAAAATTGAAATATTAATAGTTAATTAGTTTGATTAGGTGCATTAGTTTGATTGTTAGCTATTGTTGTATTTTGATACTGCATGTTGGATTTTGGTCCAGTTATTGTATGTTTGTGTAGTGAACTATTTAATGGTGGGGTGTTTCTTAATTTTTTGTGGGGGTTTTCATTTGAGCATTGAGTTATTTCTGTTGATAGACTTGTGGTCTATGAACTAAAAATGAGAGATTTATTCTGCAGGTGTAGATTGTGTTGAAAATGGCTAAAAAAACCATCCTTCCTAAATGCAAAGACGGTTCCTCTTCTGATTCTGCTAATAGCAGTAGAAAAAGAAAAGCTGGGGCAGTTGAAAATGTCTCAAAAAGGAAGAAAATTCAAGTGGCAGTGTCCGAATCAGATTCGGAGTTAAAGGAGATAAGCGACTACGTCGAGTCTAGTGAAGATATTGCCAAGCGCAGCGTCAATGGTGACAGTGAAGAGAGCGAGGAAAGTGGAAGAAATAGTGATGATGGGGATAATGATCCCTTGTCCGTGCCATATCTTTCAATGTGCATTTTCGTAGAGATGTATGACCTTCAAACGATAATTGACTAGGTGGGATCTTTCCCGACAAAGATATCGGTCAGATCAAGAATGGCTGCTTATCGAGAATTTAAGCAAGTTTTTGTCTACCAGGAAATAAAGAAAAGATTCAAGCGGTCCTGTTTTGGACAACTGAGAAATCTGCAGGAATATCTTAAGTTCAATGGGCAGTTGGTCTATTATTTGCTGTTGCGACACGTCAAGAATGATAAGTTGCATCATGAGATGTGGTTTTGCGTTAGAAACAAGCCTGCCTATTTTGGCTTGAAAGATTTTTGTTGATCACAAGGCTGAACTGCTCATCATACCCCAGTGAATAAAAAATGAAGAAGGTATTAGCAAAGGGGGACAATTTTTATTTTAAGGTGATGAAAAATAAAAACATCACGACGGCCAACTTGTTACACCTAATTAGAGGGAATAAGCTGAACGAGGACCAGAAGTTTAAGTGCTGTCTACTGTGGTTCTTGCACACCATGCTGCTTGCAAAAGATTTGACGAAGGTTGTCGACACAAAACTGATTCGAATGATCGATTCTTTGAGTTTCTTCGAGAAGTATCCATGGGGAAAGAGATATTTCAACTGAACATGGACTATCTGAAGAAGAAAAGTGATCTGAAGAAGCAGAGGAAAGTATTTGATGAGAAACAGAATGCATCCTATGCTTTATTCGGATTTCCCTGGGCATTCATGGTATCTACCATAAACCCTTTAGTGAGTTTATAGTAGATTTTCATTTTATTTATACTCTATCATAGACTCTGAGTTATTTTTTCACTGCTGTACTGCTTACAGATTTGGATCTATGAGGCCTTTCCTCATCTTGGGGAATTTGCTGAAAAATCTATGGATGAGCCCTTTCCCATTCCCCGCGTCCTCGATAGCACACTACAAAAAGTGATAAGATAATTGAAGGCAACCCATTCAAGTATAAAGAAAAAGTTACCGAGGTATGAACTTATTTTCTATTATGCAATAATACTACAGTTGTATCGAATGTTATGTAATTGTTAATTGATATTTTGAAGAACGTGCACCCATACATCATCCCTACTGTTCGTAAGACAAAAATGGATTACATGATTACGTTTGAGCCATATATAGATGAGGTTAAGAATAACGTCCTTGATGGCTTGAAGAAAGAGTTAGAAGGGGTGACTGTCGTTACTTCAAATGAGGACAGTGATGATAACAGGGATTTAGGTGGTAACCCCGTTAGAGTACGCGTTAATAATGATGATTCTCCGAGCACCTCCAAAGATATAGCGGGAACCTCATCCCCCAGGGATCTTCATAAGTGTGTTGCTGCGCTCGAGAAAGTGGTGTTGGATATTGCTGCCTATATCAGAGAGAAAAGAATGAAGAAAAAAAAGGATGAGCGAAAACACGAGCGAGGTAACTTCGTTCAATAATTGATGTTGTTAATAAATTTTCAGCTTTAAATATCAGTAACACTTTGTAATATGATGATACAGTGCATGTGTACCTTTGGGAATCGAAGAGGAATGAAGAAGAAGAAAAAAAGAGCAAAATGGATGAGTTAGCCTTTGTTGTGGCAGAAGAGGAAAAAAAGAAGAAGAAAAAAAATGATGAAAAAGAAGAAATGGAAAAAGATAAGAGCCAAGAAGAAGGTGGAAAAGTAGCAGCTGCAGAAGCAGAAGAAGATGAACAAGAAGGTGAGGAAAAAAAGCTGATGAAGAAGAAGCTGACAAAGCTGATAAAAAAAAAGTTGAGAAAGAAGCAGTAGGTGAACGAAAAGAAGAATCTAAGGAAGAAACAACTGCTACAGGTGAAGAAAGAGAAGAAGTTGTGGAAGAAAAGGAAACTGAAGAAGCTCCAACTGCTACAGATGCTGAAAAATAAAGAGAAGAAGGTGAGAATAAAGAAGCAGCTACAGCTGCTGAGAAAAAAGAAGCTGAAGCTGACCAAAAAGATGTGGTCATGGATATTATTGCTGAAATCAACAGTAACACTTGTGTTGATAAGGAACATAGGGAAAAAGACTTTTGAATCCTAAACTGTTTAATGTGTTGTTGAATGATGAGTTGTTAGGATATGACAATTTTTTTATTTCACTAATATGAAGGTTGAAGGATCTGGTGGTAGGATATGACAATTATTATTTTATTTTATGAAATTTGTTATGATTCTACACGAAATCTGTTTCTATCAAATTGATTTGTAGCATGGAATTTGAATATGCAAGGTGTGGTCATAGTTGGTACGGTGTATGCTTGATATCATAGATTGCATACTTAATCTTTCATATACCGTATGCATAGTCTATCATTACCCTGCTTGTCGAATTTAAGTTGACGTATTTTTTAATCGACTATGATTCTATCAAAAATAGTATTAACATTATAGAAAAATAGAAGTATTATTATTTATTCAAATATCACTACATCCATGTTACACTTTTTCAAAGAACAAATACTAGCATTATAGCACATAACATCATTTTTAGGACATTCTCCCTTTCTTTGGCCAAAATTAATTTTTGTTTGAGTTGATCCCTCTCTATTTGGGTGTCATGTAGCAATAGTTTAAAGTGATCCCTCTGTTCTTCGGCTTCTTTGAACAAAGTCATGAGAAAATCTTTATTTTCTTCGCATTGTTGGAGCCTTTGTAGTAGATTAAATTTTACCAAGCCTTGAAAATTTGATGTCTCAAGTTTTGGACTTAACGTTGATGGATTGGTTGGAGGTGATAGCTCATCAAGCCATTTAAAAAACGAGCATGCACCATTATCCTAGGAAAAATAATAATTACATAATGATTAACTTAACTTTTTTAAAAAAACACACACAACTCACCTTCGCAATTGCACAATTATAAAATTTACGACCTGAATTTGAATCCGTGTATGACATCCTCAAGACAGCCGCATTCCCACAATGACAAATTAGAGTATTTTTAGAATTTAATTTTTGAGATGCTTGCGACATTGTCGAATTTTTAAAAACAAAATAAAGTGAATGAAATAAAATAATGAGGGATGGACGCTTTATATATGAAGTAAAAATGAAGTGTTAACACTGATGGCTTACAAAAGTAGCTATTTATTATTGTTGGAAAAGTAATTTTTCTTTTTTAAACTGGTAGTGACACTTAATAGACCGTCGTAAATCATGACCTATGTCAGCCATCGATTAGTCTGGTCTACCGTAAACTTACACCTTTAGTAGTGCATCGATTGATATCCTGATTATGCGTAGACTACGGTGATCTATGTACACTTCTATACACCATAACTTGGATGTAGTTAAAAAATGAATAAATAAATTAAAAATGATTTAAATAGATAATCACATGTTTTGTGGCTGGTGGAAGAAAATAATTAAATTTAAAATGATTTGAATAGATAATCACATGATTTAAATAGATAATCTTGAACTGTTGGTGACACTTATAGACTCCTATCTATGTTGACCCATGTCAAATTCATGTAAAAAATATACTTGTGGTTTGAGGGTCCATCGATTAGTCTGGTCTATCGTAGACTTACACCTTTAGTAGTGCATCGATTGATATCATGATTATGCGTAGACCAAGGTGATCTATGTACACTGCTACAGACCATAACTTGAATATAGTTAAAAAATGAATAAATAAATTAAAAATAAATGTAGTGTGGATTTCTACACATGTGAAGGTGTGTAAACAAGTCACATAATCATATTAGAGCTTAAACAAATTAGGGAGGGGGGTGAATTAAGGAGTGTGTGGATGGGTAGTGGTTGAATGTTCAATATCCTAAGAGTAATGTTTGTCAAAATGCAAGTATGTTTTGAGGATATGTATTGTATTTGATGACTACACATTCTACATACTCCTTCCATCACCACCCCTAAATCAAAAGAGTGTGTGGAATTGATAGTGGTAGAACAATCATCATCCTCAATACAATGTATATCCTCAATACATACTTGTGCTTTGATAAACATTACTCTTAGGATATTGAGTATTCAACCACTACCCATCCCTACACTCCTTAATCCATTCCCCTAATTTATTTAAGATCTAATATGATTATGTGACTTGTTTTCACCTTTTTACATGTGTAGAAATCTACACTATCTTTATTTTTAATTTATTTATTTATTTATTTATTTATTTTTTAACTACATCCAAGTGATAGTCTATAGCAGTGTACATAGATCACCGTGGTCTACGCATAATCATGATATCAATCGATGCACTACGAAAGGTGTAAGTCTACGGTAGACCGGACTAATCGATGGCTGACATAGGTCATGATCTACGATGGTCTATTAAGTGTCACCACCATTCCAAGATTATCTATGCAAATCTTTTTTAATTAAATTACTTTCTTCCACCAGCCCCAAAACATATGATTATCTATTTAAATCATTTTTAATTTAATTATTTTCTTCCACCGGCCACAAAATATGTGATTATCTACTTAAATTATTTTTAATTTAATTATTTTCTTCCACCAGCCACAAAACATGTGATTATCTATTTAAATTTATTTTTAATTTAATTATCTTCTTCCACCAGCCCCAAAACATGTAATTATCTATTTAAATCATTTTTAATTTAATTATCTTCTTCCACCATCCCCAAAACATGTGATTATCTATTTAAATTATTTTTAATTTAATTATTTTCTTCCATCAACCACAAAACATGTGATAATCTGTTTAAATCTTTTTTAATTAAATTATTTTATTCCACCAGCTCCAAAACATGTTATTATATATTTATATCATTTTTAATTTAATTATTTTACTCCACCAACCCCAAAACTTGTTATTATCTATTTTAATTTAACTGATGGCCCATCGATTCACATGATCGACGATCGACTACTATGTTAGGTCGATGAAAGATTGAGTATATGATCGATGATCAACGATAGACTATTTACGTGATCTGTATTTATAGATGCTCCCTATTCACTACAGATGCAAACACCAAAAATAACAATAACCAAAAAGAAAAAAACGCAATTTGAAAATAGAAATACTTTGTTCATTGCATAATCATACGATTTTTACATTTCCAACATTGACACATCGGCTAGAACAACCAAAATAAGCAAAAAACGAAGAAGCTTTCTTCTAACAAAAATCCTACAAGAAAGCTTTTTCTGCAATGAACACAAAATAAAAACTAATAAACATAAAACAAAATAAAAAACTAAAAAACAGATTTCACGGGGATGTTGGGGGGTTGATGTAGTCAGGGCCATCCATTCCAAGCCTTTCCAGAATTTCCCTCAAGAAACGGACAATTCGACAGAGTTTCCGCTCTAGATAGATGCGGTCTTGACCCATGATATAGAACAGGAGGGAGAAATCATTCCTAAGAAGGAGGAGGTCGTAGTGTCTTGAGGGAACACGTTTGATGGGGCGCAGGGGTATCCTTCTTGGAGGTATGCTTTTTGATTTGGGTGAAGAAGAAGAAGAAGAAGAGGGTTTATGATGTTTTGGGTTTAGGGACAAGTGAAGGGTTGCGTAGAAATAGGCACTGTACTTATAAACCTATAGATGACGTCCTTTCATCTATCCACCCAATGGTCAGTCGATGTGTGTGAGAAGAGAAAACACTTGGTTTGCGTATACCAGTTGTTTTTCTCTTGAACAGACTTTTTTGTAGCTTTTCATTAAATGGGAACGAGAAGCAATAATTCATTGCATCGATTAGAGAGATTATGAAGTAAAATGACCAAGATAGCATGTTTGATAAGCAATAATATAGCCAATACATAATATTTTGTAGACCTTGTAAAATACATACCGTAGACTTTACGTAGTCTATCGTAGACAACGCTTAAAGTCGATTACAAATGAACGTTAAAATCTACGAAAATGCACATTTAGCCACCAAAACAGTAGCTTTACAACTGAAGCTAAAAAAAAGCCTATTCCTGATTTGATGGTCATTCTACACGTGGTTCTTTTGTGCCCGTATTTCTTGCATATTGAACACCTATTCCTCCTATTGGACTTGAGTGTCTCACCAATGCCCGTAGTTCGTTTGAATTTCTTCCTTCCGAGTTTGGGATCGTAAGGGGGTGGAGAAATTTTAGTGTCTAGCAATTCCTATGGCATAGTCTATTCGGCCTCCGGAGGGACAACGTTAATTGCTTCCAAGTATGCAAGGAGGTAACTTTCAGCTTTATAAATTGGCGAAGAGTACTCGTAGATGGATTTACCATAACCTTCGCCATCACCATACTTTGCTCGCAAAGCTGCCATCGCATGTTCGTACGATATTTTCATCAAGTTAAATTTCCGATAAGAATAGCTCCTCTCCAAGAGATTAACCTTGGCAGTAACGCCGTTGCCGAACACCGTGTACTGGTCGAGAACCCCATTTAGATTACTCACATACAAGGAATCACTCGCACTCTTATTATCCCTTATGATCCTTTCCGCATAAGGCACAAATTTGTTCTCTTTACCATCGACAAAGGCATGCTGCTTCTTAAACTTTTCACCAAATTTTCTAGCAATAGAATTGAATATATACGACACGGGGTACTCCCGTTCATCTATAAAAATCGAGTTGAGCGACTCGGCGATGTTTGTGGTCATCACGTCGTACCTATTGCCCGAAAACACCAAGATATCACCTATAAATACAATAACAAAAGAGTCGAGATACGGTCGGAACACCCGGTTCATCAGCTCCATGAATGTGGCAGGGGCATTGGTCAACCCAAAGGACATGACCAAGAACTCATAATGACCATATCGAGTCCGAAAAGCTGTCTTCAGAACATTCGAAGCTCTAATCCTAAAATAGTGATAACCGAACCTCAAGTCAATCTTTAAAAACATCGTAGCACCTTGAAGCTGATCAAACAAATCATCCATGTGAGAAAGATGAGACTTATTCTTAACCGACACCTTATTCAACTGTCGATAATTAATACACATCTACATAGATCCATTTATTTTCATCACAAACAAGACAGGCGCACCCAAGGTGAAACACAAGGTCTGATAATCCCTTATCTAACAACTCCTGCAACTGATCCTTTAGTTCCTTCAACTCTGTTGGGGCCATCCTATAAGGAGGAATCGAAATGGTCTTGGCGCCTGACTCAACATCAATAGAAAAATCAATATCTCGATCCGGAGGCATACCAGGCAAGTCCGTAGGGAACACATCCATAAAATCACGGGCAACATGGTCAGAATCTAAGAAGGGAAACAAAATAACACTGGTGTCATAAATATGAGCCAAGTAAGATAAACATCCCCTCTCAGCCAATTTACGAGCCTGAACATAAGATATAATCCTCTTAGGACCCGAATGAAGTACACCTTTCCAAGCTATCCTTGGCATACCCGGTGAAGCTAAAGTCACAATCTTAGCAAAATAGTCTAAGACAACATGATAAGGAGACAACTAATCCATACCCAAAATAACATCAAAATCAACCATATATAACATAAACAAGTCTACAAAAGTCTCACTCCTGGCAAAAGTCACAACACAAGATCGATGCACCCGATTCACTACTAAAGAATCACCTACTGGGGTAGATACACGAATAGGCATGACAAGAGGCTCACTAACAGAATCAAAACCCGAAGAAAAATACACAGACACATAGGAGAAAGTCGATCTGGGATCAAATAATATAGATGCAGGTCTAAAACAAGTGAGGACGATACCTGTAATCAAACCATCAGAAGCCTCAACCTCAAGTCTGGCTGGTATAGCATAACACTGACCATAACCCCCAACTGGATGAGTAGCCCCACGACCACCATCGCAAGCTCCACCGCCTCTACCTTTCTGTTAGTACCCTTACCTCTCATAGTGGAAATAAAATTAGCCTGAATTACGTAGCGGGGATAGTCCTTAGCCACATGGCCAATCTCATCACACAAATAGCAACCTCTACGACTAGTCTCAACAATATAATTGGGCCCAAATGGCCAGCCTGAAATGCTGAACTAGAAGATCCACCACCTGAACTTTGTAAAGCCGCTTGCATTGGCCTATCATGGTATCCATGAGAACCTCTAAAATCTCTTCGTCGAGAGGTCTGACTCCAGAACTGACCAAAACATCCCAATTTCTTGGAGCATCCTGGAGATGTACTAAGAATATCCTCTGTCATCTCAGCATGATCCACAATACTCTAAAAAGAAGCCCCAAACATAACCATCTAAGATGTTACCAACTGAGAGAAAACATCCAAACCCTTCACAAACTTCTGAACCTTCTCAGACTCGATGAAAATGCTATTATAAGAATATCTAGATAGGGCATGGAAACGTGCCTTATACTCAGCAACTGTCATGGAGCCCTACTCCAAATGATCAAACTCATCCCGCATAGTATCTATCAAACTAAAAGGCACAAATCTCTCCAAGAAGGCATCAACAAACTGATCCCAAGTCATCTCAAGGGAATCACGGGGTCTACAGCTCACAAGAAACCTCCACCAATCTCTAGCACCGTCTCTCAACTGATAGGTCATATAAGCAACACTATTTACACAAAAAGAGTGAAACACAACTCAGAACACAAGGTATGAAAGAACTTCGCACGATAATGAATTAAAAGAGGGAAGTTTTCTAAAGATGCCTTATAGTCTCTCGAAGATATATACGAATGTCTACGTACCAATCCACGAGACTCTATTAGACATCATGTTCTTACACTGGTGAGACCAATGAAACTTGGCTGTTATGATACCAATTTATCATGACCCAAAAATCGATAGGTCATGATGGCACTTGTTGCGGAAAACCTTGACAAGTAAGCCTCTCACCCAAACAGATACACACGAGGAAAAGATAAAAATTCCCCCAAGGTAAGGCTTCTAGAACGAAGCTGAACCACATAGATATAATAAAAGCGAAAAGAATAAATTCAACACATGCAGTCATAACTCCCCAAAACTGGTATGAATAGTATAAGAACTACTAATACATTCCCGGAGTCAAATACATCAAAAAACTAACCATAAATAAAATTATCTATCTTCGAACACTAATAAAGACATAACTAATACAGAAAGTTAGAGCTGAACTGTGGATGTATAAATGTCTAACCGCTACCTTGAGAAATCTGAAGGCGCCCGAAATCAATCTATCTAAGGCACACTCGAACTTAAAGTTGAACCAAAAGGGTGAAGTAGGAGTTAGTACGGTCCACTTGTACTCAATAGGTATCATATGCCGACCGAGCAAAGTAGAAAATACAGCATATGAAATACACAGTAAGGGCACGTCACCTGCAATCAGAAAATGTCCTATAATAGTAGCCCACACCACTTGCACTAAAAGTTATAATATATTATATATATTAAAACAACACACCAAGATAGAACACAAGTATGCATTATGTCACATATAAGTATAACAAGGGAGAACATGTAGATACAAAACCATCAAATACAAGTAAAAGAAGGTAAGACAAATACATAGATGACAAGTCAAATGACAATAAAACACAATATAAACGCAATAGAGTAAGTGCAATGTATATGATGATGATGATGATGCGCGAGGTTATCGAACAACATCTGGGATCGTCGTACAATCCCCGTATACACCTACGGAGCCAAGCCTCCCAATGCAATACCCATGGAGCATTCTTCAACCCGTACACAATCCACATATCTCATATCTCCTCCTTGGCACATCCCTCGGGGAGGGTTTTATAAGTGTTGCAATATTTCCTCCCGACACTTCCTTCAGGAAGGGTTTTATAAAAGGTGTTGCCAGTGTTTCTCAGACATTGCCATGGTGGTACTAATATTTTATGAATGAGTATGATATGAGGATGTAATGATCACAACCAATCACAATGATATATTTCCACAACCAACCACGGTTATACATTTCCACAACCACGTGAGCCAATATTCACTCATTATTTTTGTTTCATCTATGAATTTCCACATCTCATATAACAACAAGTATGAATATATCACAATACATCAATGGTACCACATTAGGTATTTCAACAACACAATATAATTATTCACATATATTTAAGGCTATCAACGTCACATAGGACCCCACACGGTCACACATATCACATAATATCTCAATTTCAAAAATTACATTACATATAGGCCCCCCCACATGCATAATACATTGATAGTCATTTTTCATGATTAGTTTTAATCCTTAGCATGCATTTTTGTACCATCATTTACTACCCAACCTTGTCTGAAAGAGTTAAGCCATAACCTACCCCAAAAGTCGAAATACCGCAACCAAGACTTTACTCCCAAAGCCTTACTCCTCATGAATAGTCACAGACTCCACTAAAAACAATAAATATAAAATCTATGCATCTAAACAAAATCAACGACACCCATATTGACTACTTTTGGTTTGGGGTCAAAACGGACTTCCAAAATGTTTTTTTTTTAAAAAAGGGAAAAAACATAACTTTACTTCAAAAATGTGTTCTCCATATTTTTTAGAAATCTACATCTGAAAACTCAAGTCAAATCGAGTAAAAAACGAGGTTCAAATTGAAGAAAAACCATTTTAAAGCTTTACCAGGTAAATTTTTTGAAATCCGGGTTAAAATCAAGAATCAGAGTTGTTTTGTAGGTTAAATTAATAAAAACTAGTAATTATAAGATTAAAATATTATTCAAGTGAAAAGAAGCGAAATTGAAGTTTAAAATCAAGCCCTAAGATTTTTGGATTTTTGAAAATTTAATCAAGAATTACTAATAAAAGGAGTGATTTCTTACCTTAAATTAATAAGAAAATCAAGAAATAGATGTTAATCTAGCTTCTCAAGAACCCACAAGCTTCACTTTATGCCCTCACACTAATTTTAGGATTTTACTCTCAAGAGAAAGGTGAAAGAATGAGCAAAAATTGGATAAAAATGACTATTTATATTGTATCCGAGTACCAGATAAAATGAGGCATAAATCGGACCTGGGGAATGCGATTTACCCTCTAAATTTCCTGGTTGCACCAACAACCTAGTGCACCAGATTTTAAAGTCCAAACGAACTTCAACGGGGTGTCCGAAATTCGTTTGGAGTTTGATATACGCAAACGATCTATGTAACCAAACAAAATTCAATGCTCCAGACTCAATGGCAATATCAAATTTTTGAAAAAAAATGTCATTTTCATAAAGTGGACCCCCCAAAATCCAAAATTATAAATTTTCAAATCGAAGATCAAAATGAGATTTAAAAGCCATAAAATCACACCAAATATATTATCACCCTAAAATCAACATTCTGAATTTGCTGACAAAGTCGTATTTTCCATCTTAGATCGTTTAAATCAAATGTGGGTCCACACCTATATATCTAATTTTCCAACTTTCCGACCAATAGGTTGAAATGAACTTGGGTACACCGGGACCTGAATCAAAGGTATATCTAAACTAAAATAGATATTCCGAATCCATTGGCGCAGTCCATTCATCCATTCATCGCACAAATAAAAAATATCCACATAAATCCAAAAATAAGGCTCTCGAAGCTATAAAAAACATAATATCGCATAAATGGTACCAAAATACATCGGGCAACATGCCAATCATTTTCATACACCAGAAATACTATAATGCAACTATGATGAAGGGAAAAACAGTCAAATCACATAAAAACACACAAGTTACATATTTCATAAAAAAAAATGTTGGTTGTTATAAATTTTGTGTTAGAATTTGAATACCTGGTGACAAGACTGAGAATTTTGTAGCTTTCTTGAAACTCTTGTGTTAGAATTTGGATACTTGGTGACAAGACTTTCTGATTTTGATAAATTCTTAGGTGAAGCTTTTCTGTTGGTTTTTGTTCTGTGATGGCGGTGAAGACTAATGAAGTTGTTGAAGGCTTTCTGGCGGAGAAATTGATGAAATTGCTTCTATCTTTAGCTATAAAATGGGGGATTTGCTGGATATGAAGAACTTGAAAGTTCACCATTTTAGTGGTGCTATGACTAATGAGGTTTATAGGATAAGTTGGCCTACTAAGAACGAAAACGTCTCGAGGAGAGTTTTGGTTTGAATGTATGGTAAGGGCATCAAGGTTTTCATTGATAGGGATGAGGAGATTAGAACTTTTGAGTCCTTGTCAAAGAAGAGTCAAGGACCTAATCTTCTTGGTCAATTTGCAAATGGTAGAGTTAAGGAGTTCATTCATGCAAGGGTATGTCGATTTCTTTACTTTGTCCTCCAAGTTAGCATTATTGTTGTTTTGAAGGTTATCTACTGGATATATGTGGCTTCGTAGGTGTATATTACTATTAATGTTAATGCTTTATCTTTATTTTTTCCAGAAGTGAAATTAACTATCACTTGTCCCGAATTCCCTTGTTACTGAAACTGAAAATGTTTCAGGTTCTTTCTCTTTTTCATCTAATAGTGACTATATTGGTGTCATATTATTATACAAGTCATAAAACAGTTAGTGTGCTAATTGAGAAATAAAATAAATAAATGCTGTGAAACTTGGAAGTATTATTGGCATTGTATAAAATGATTGAAACTATACAAGGCTTAAAAATACAATCTCAGCTTGATGTCATTCATTTTAGAATCAAGGACAATTTAGTTATTGCATGTATTAGCAGAGTATTTCTTGGTTACGTGGCTCATGTTTCTTCAGCAACCTCCATTTGCTCTGCACTTGAACACCAGCTCAATACTTATCTATCGGCCTACCCAAAAAAGCTCCTCTTTGCCATTTCATGAAGATCTATCAACTCATTAACTTTCATCATGAATTACCCTCTCCTTTCTTATCGTCTACATTATTTTCTGTTATCACTTTTGACGAGTTTTGGTGGAGTTTTTGGCCTGAGCAATTATTAGGCAGAAGAAGAAGAAGATCGGTATAGTACATTTATTGAAGTCTATGTAGTGTGAAAGAGAAAGAAAATAAAAAGTCACAGAGAGACCCTTGTGTAAATCAAGGAATTTCTTTTCTTTAATAATTATGGTGTCTGGACTAGCTTGTACTGAGCTCGATTAATTTTACGGAGTATCGTCTACCTTCACCAGTGTAGGTCTAGGGTAACTCTATCCTGTAAGAGTTGGATAGACTGGGAACAAAACAACTAATGTTAGCTATAATTTGAAACCACTTTAGGAGATTGTTTATGAGTGTAAAAGTTGCATGTAAGCGACATGTTGTTTAATTTCAAGTAGTTTGAGTGGTGTCGATAGACTCGAATTGTCGACGAGGATATTTTGTGTAACAACAATCCTGGTTCTTGTCTTATTCTTTTTCCTTTTGCATCTTTCTTCAATAAGATCTTTTTGGAATTTGTTTTTTCTTTTCTTTGTTTGGTATCTCTAATGAACTCTCTTGCTTGGAGCTTAAAAGTGTAATTTAGTCTAAGTCCCAAAGTAGTAAAATCCATGGCATTGTAGATATAGTCGAAGCCAGAACTTAACGAATCTTACATTCTTCTTATGAGAAAGAGGAGGTGGGAAGCAGAGAGTTGAAGGGAACCATTAAAATCGTATAAAGGGTGTCCGCAGGCTTAGATGATGTCTATTTGATTTCTCTAGGGAAAAAGAAAAAAATGAGTTGTGTCATTCTAAGCATGTAAGAAAAAGGAAAAGGTATAGCTTTTAAGTCCTCTGGTTGTTGGTTGGAAGATCTTAAAGTTTGATGAATGTCTACTACTTGTTTTCTCTAATATTTGTATTAGAGCGATTGTTTGGATTACCCCATGAAATTGCAAAAGGAGAAACCTTTAATGGTTTCCTCAAAAAGTTGTATTCTGTAAATTGATTTTTGAAAATTACTTGCTTCACATTATGATTGGAAGAAATAAGTAGGTTGCACTTTTGGTATCAATCAAATATGTACGAGGAACTTGATTTTAGACATTGCACATATAATATGTTGTCTGCCTGCTTGTTTTGGAGTGCGACGATCGTGTGATAAATATGGAGGACACAACATAGTTCTCTCTGAATCTGAGAAGCTAAAAGCAATTAATGATGGTGTTACCATAGCTCAAATGACAGAATTTTCAGATAAAATTGAAAATGCAGGAGCGACACTTATCCAGGAGGTTATTAGTTGGGCCCGACGCTGAACATGATTTGGGTTGTTGAATTGTATGGGAAACTCCTAATCATGACAACTATTTTTGATCTATTGCAACTTACAACTAAGACAAACAAGTTAGCTGGTGATGGTATGGGGAGTACTGGATAGTCAAGCATTCTCACGTTCAGAAGATGTAAGTGGCGAAAATGAGATGTTGAGAAGGGTATGTGGGTATAGTAGAAGTGATAGAAGAATTGCTAGCTGTCAATTTTGGGGCTAACCCTGTATATATGAAGAAAGGTATGGATCAAAACAGTAATACAGTAAGAGAGCTGGTAAAATTTTTTGAGGCTAACTTGCTTTATTCTCTATATTTATTCAACTCAGAAAAATTCTCATTCACTTAAAAATTCAAGGCTTTATTCTCTCTCTCCCCCTCTCTTCTTACTATTTGTAGCCGTAGCTTCAATATAAACTGGAAATGATGAGTTCATTGGCAGTTTGATTGCTGAGGAAATTAAGAAGATTGGTCCTGATGGAGTGATATGTGTTGAGTCTTTCTCATCAGCTGCAGGAAGATCAATTCCTCAAGTTGTGACTGATAGAGGTAATTCTAGTATTTATAATGTCCGCTACCTACTTGACTTTTCCAAGCTCATGGTAAAAGGATAAAAGAAAAGGTATGAGATCAAAGGTTTGTTCTAACTTCTTTGGCTTTCGCCACTTTTTTTTGTAAATTTGTCGTCATGAAAATGGGGCGCGGTGAAAGTTGATCTCAAAACATAATCAACATCATTATAATTATTGGATCCTAGAGTTTTGAGATTTGTCTTCATTGGTTATATGACATCACAAAATATGGCAGGCCACGCTTTTGGAGCCTCCAAAATTCGTAACTTGGAAAAAAAATTAGCACGAGAACAAAAGATCAAAGCAGATAGATTACATGCTTCAGTAAAATGAGGTGGCAACAACTGTCTTACAGTTTTTTTGAGCTCTTTGGCTATACTGGACTTTTCAATTTGCTGCTTCTTTTTCTGATAATGTGTGGAGTAAATTATGAGCTAATCATGGTTAATCTTTGTCCTTTTTTCCCTCCTTAGAATGTTTAATAGAAGTGGTCAAGGAGAAGTGTATAACCCAAGCTACAAACAAAAGGAGAATGGCTTTGATGTTCCTCATGACGAATATTTCCATAAGCATATGCAGCATGTCTAATTCTTTTTTGAAAGGAAATGTTCAAGTAACAGTAGAAGAGGAGCAATATGTTGGGGAATTATAGATAATAGATGTACAAATCGTTCAAATTAAAAAACGTAGAAAGAAGATTGCTTTCCTTACAGCGGACTAACTAAATTTTGTCAAGAATCGCATCAGTCTATATCCTCTTGCTTCTCTTTTTTCTCTATGAGACAAACAATAATAACTAAATTTTGACTGTGCAGGAACTTTTTGTTAACTGTTGTCAAGAAGCTATAAACACCACCATTTCTAGTATATAAATAGTATAGTAAGTAGATATGTGATATTAATAATGCAGTAGATGTAAACAATATAACATTTGTCAACCATATAATACATACATGCATATATATATATATATATATATATATATATATATAATGTATGCCGTTTGAGCTAAGAAAAAAAGTTTCAACATTAGGCACATACTAGAGAAAATTGAAGGAAAGGTGTCTTTTAAGTCTTGAATGAAGGATGATGTTAGGCGTATTTACACGCCTAAAGCACCTTAATTTATCCATATTTTAGCTAAGTTTTAAAGGACAAAGTATATAATTCCTGCACTTTTAGTCCTTTTTCCTGTAAGTGAGCTAACCAACGTGATTAACAAGTTTTCAGGAATAAATGATGAAGATTTCAGCATTTTATGGACTGTTGGACGCCAAAGGAAACTTCACGTAAGAAGGAAGGCAGCTTCTGGAAGCTTGTGGACTGAAAGTGATGCATGGAGAACTTGTCTCGGGTAAAAACAGCATTTCTAAAGACTTGGGGGATCAACAGTAACTTAGTAGGATTAGGATAAGTATGCAGTAACCCAGTAGGACTAGGACAAGGATAAAAACCCTATTTCAGTAGGACTAGGACAAGGATGTTATAAAAACCCTATTTGCTGAATTTTTTAGCAAGCTTTTTATTATTCACTCATTCATTAATTCAAGTCATTTTTTATTCGACTTTTAATTTTCACGACGAGAAACGCTACTAGCAAGGAATTCGCGCCACAAGTGACGCCAATACTTCCTTATCGTGATATTGTTATTGCTTTGGTATGATGATATCCTCGTGGTTTTCCTTCACAATTATGAGTAGCTAAACTTCTCTGTTAGGGTTATGGAAGCCTTATGAGATACTGTCTATTGCTATGAGTTTGTGAATTTTTGATACGTATGCTGCTTATATCATTACTCTCTTCATCTTAATTGAATTCTTGTGGTTGCAAACATATAGAATACGCCAGTATAACATTAACTTGTTCGAAAGAAAAGTTACATGTCTGGAAAAGAGAGAATGACAAGGAAATAGGGCTACCAACCCCTGTTTAAAAGTTAGTGCCGTAACTGGATTAACCTCTTGGAGAATTCGTACCATTAGTATACGCTTTAAGCTCGAAAGAGTTAAAGTGATATAATCCTTGATGGTCGAAAGACACTAGGATTTACCATAGAATACGAATCTCTATAAGTGCATGCATGTCTGAATTCCGCATAACTCATAGCCAGTAGATACGTAAAACTTATAAGGTGGACATAACCCTAACTTACAATTCTCATTGATTAAAACCTACTAAACATTCCGTTTTTCTTTGTTACTTTGATACTCTTAATTCACGCTACAATTAAAACCCCCCTTTTTTCATAGAATTTTCGATCAACAGTCTACTAATCGTTGCATACTTAGTGACCAAGTATTTCCTGTGGGATTCGACACCCAACCCAGTTGGGTTCTATATTTGAAAAACGACCGCTTACACTCTTACGAGAGCTGTAGTTTGAGCGTTATCAAATTTTGGCGCCGTTGCCGGGGAATACGGTTGTCAACTAAGTTTGTGATAGTTACTAGACCCTTTGGTCAAAGATTCTCGAATTTTACTTTTAGTTGTTGTTTTTGTCTTATTCAGGTTCTGTTGAGTGCATGCCAAATACTCGTAGTTCTGGTCAACCATTATTACCCATAAATCCTGAACCTCAACTTATTGGCAGAATGGATGCACAACGTGACATTGACAGAAGGGCGGCTCAACAGGAGCAGGCTAGACTAGCTGCACTGGCAGCTGCTCAAGTACATCAACAGAATATTGATAACCCAGGGCGAGCAACAAATCCTGATGATGAGGACCTGGGTGATGATGAGTTACTGAATCCCAGGCGTACTGATGAAGTGGCAGCACCTATGCACAGGAGAGATCGTCAAGCTAGAATGAGACCCGACCGCCGAGCTGTGCAGGCTTCTTTTGATGATGATGATGACGATCTGGATGGAGCTGGTGCCACAGGGGCTATTATTCCTCTACCCTTGGCACTTGGAGCTAAGTTCAATATCACTAGCACCATGATTCAGTTATTGCAGCTCAAGGGGTTATTTGGTGGACTCGCAGGAGATGATCCGAATATGCATCTGATCAACTTTATTTCAACATGCAAGTCGTTTGACAATCCAGGAGTTGGGCAGAATGCAATTCGGCTGCGCTTATTTCCATTGTCTCTGTCTGGGGAGGCAACTCTATGGTTGAACGGGCTAACTCCTGATTCTATTACTAATTGGAGGCAACTGAAAGACGCTTTCCTAGAAAGATTCTTTCCGCCATCCAAGAGAGCCCAATTACGGGATGGGATCAGTAATTTTCGATAGCTCCCAACTGAAGCTCTCCACGAAACACGGGAGAGGCTCAAGAAGAAGCTTATGCGGTGCCCAAACCATCAGATGACAAATATCCACTTGATGGAAATATTATATAGGGCTTTGAACTCAGTGACAAAGCCAGTGGTTGATAATGCTGCAGGTGGGTCATTCATGGACCTTACTTTTCTTGAGGCAAGTGATATGCTAGATCGTATGACAAAACAGAGTAGAGCTTGACATACCAGGGATTCTGAGGTAGCAAGCTCTACCGTATCTATTGGCTTGACTGCAGAGCAGAGGCGTAGACAAGAGGAACGTGACCAAGATATGGCTCACATGAAAACGCAGATAGATCTTCTTACCAAGCACTTATTATCAGCGAAGACCGAAAAGGTTAAGGCCGTTGTATCACAAGGAAGAGATGAATCCGACTCTGAGGAAGAAGCGAACTACTTGAATAATCAGGGGGGTTTCCGAGGCAATGCCCAAGGAAACCAAGGTCGGAATTATTATGATAAATCTGGATACAAGGACCGCGATTAAGGTGGTTGGAAGAATAAGACTGACAGGAGTGGTTTGTATGTTCCTCCTGGAAATCGTGAAGCTGTGGCATCTGGCTCTGGGAAGATGTCGATGGAAGATATGATGGCGAAGCTGTTGAAGGGAGTAGAGACAACTAATACCGGAGTGAATGAGGTGAAGAACAATTTATCCTCAATAAATCAATTGGTTGACTCGCATTCTACTGCAATAAAGCAACTAGAGCAGCAATTGAGTCAACTTTCAGCGGCATTAAATCAAAGAAAAGCTGGAACACTACCTAGCGACACAGTGCAAAATCCAAGGAATGATGGATCGTGCATGGCTATCACCACCCGAAGTGGTAAAGTGTTGGAAAATCCATCCAAAGGCAAGCAGGTGGTTGATGATATAGAAGATAATGAGATCATTGCAGAACCAAAAGATGCCGAAATAGCTGATGAGGTTGTTCGTGACGTCACCTCTCAACGTCCACAGCCTGAAAAGATCACCAAACTGAAGCAAGATGAAAAGGAAGCGGTGGAGAAAACTATTCCCCTTCCACCACCACCTTTTCCTCAGAGATTGAATAAGAAAGCTGACGATACCAGGTTCAATAAGTTTATGACTATGTTGAAGCAGCTAACTATTAATGTTCCTTTGGTCGAGGCACTGGAACAAATGCCTGGGTACGCAAAATTTATGAAGGATCTTTTGACAAAGAAGCGGGCAACAAGTTATGAGTTGACGAATACTGTTCATCATTGCAGTGCAATTGCTACCAGATCACTAGTTCAGAAGAAGGCTGACCCCGGTGCCTTCATTATTCCTTGCACTGTCGGATCTTTGAATTTTGCCAAGGTATTATGCGACTTAGGAGACAGCATCAATTTGATGCCGCTATCTATTTACAGAAAGTTGGGGTTGGGTGATCCTACTCCAACCAATATGAGGCTCGTGATGGCAGATAGGTCGGTAAAACGACCTGTTGGTATTTTATATGATGTATTGGTGAAGGTTTCTTCATTTATCTTTCTGGCAGACTTCGTTATTATGGACTGTGAGGTGGACTCTGAAGTTCCCATAATCTTGGGGCGCCCTTTCCTTGCAACAGGGTGTGTGCTTATTGATTTAAGAGCGAATGAGCTTTTATTCCGGATGAATGACGAAGTAGTCCGCTTTGATGTATGCAAATCAATGAAGCAACCCAAAGATCTGAACGTGTTCTCGGTAGATGATATTTATTTTGATGATGAGAAAGAATTATCCGTAGAGGAGCAACTTATTGTTGACCTATTGGCGGCTGTGCTTATGAATATTGAGCGTGAGGATGCTGAAAATTATGAAGAAACTATTTGTGCTCTAACAGGAATAGGGTCGTATCCTTATGCTCCCAAGAAGTTGGACCTCGATCTCAAAAATCGGCCTACACCACCAGCTAAACTATCCATTGAAGAGCCACCAATGTTAGAATTGGATGAGCTACCCAGTCATCTAAAGTACGCATTCTTGGGAAGTGAAAACACCCTCCCGGTTATTGTGGCGGCTGACTTAGGTGAGCAGCAAGTTGCAGCTCTCATCGCTGTTCTAAAGAAATACATGAGAGCCATCGATTGGACCATCGCTGATATTATTGGTATTCCGCCCGGGATATGTATGCACAAGAGTCAGCTTGAAGAAAATTGCATACCCACTATTGAGCATCAAAGACGTTTGAATCCACCTATGCAAGAGGTGGTGAAGAAAGAAATTATTAAGTGGTTAGATGCAGGGGTAGTGTATCCAATCTCTGACAGTAAATGGGTGAGTCCGGTACAGTGTGTGCCCAAGAAAGGGGGCATGACGGTAGTTGCAAACGAAAGGAACGAGCTAATTCCACTCAGACCTGTCACAGGGTGGAGAGTATGCATGGACTACCGGAAGCTGAATTCATGGACGCTTAAGGATCACTTCCCAATGCCATTCATGGACCAAATGCTTGATCGATTGGCAGAGAAAGGATGGTTTTGCTTTTTAGATGGTTATTCCGGCTATAATCAGATCTGTATTGCTCCCGAAGACCAAGAGAAGACAACGTTTACATGCCCATATGGTACGTTTGCCTTAAAACGTATGCCATTTGGGCTATGTAACGCACCCGCCACTTTTCAGCGTTGTATGATGTCCATTTTTTCTGATATGGTTGAAGACACCTTGGAGGTATTCATGGACGATTTTTCAGTTGTGGGCGAGTTGTTTGAATTGTGCTTGGCGAATCTAAGTATGGCGTTACAGAGATGTGTTGAATTCAACTTGGTGCTAAACTGGGAGAAGTGCCACTTTATGGTTAAAAAAGCTATTGTTCTTGGGCATAAAATTTCCGAAAGAGGAATTGAGGTGGATCGAGCTAAAATTGAAGTCATCGAGAAACTACCACCTCCAATCTCTGTAAAGGGAGTTCGTAGTTTCCTCGGGCATGCAGGTTTTTATCGAAGGTTCATTAAAGACTTTTCCAAGATTGCTAGTCCGTTATGCAAGCTTTTGGAGAAGGATGCAAAGTTCGACTTCAGTGAAGATTGCTTGAAGGCATTCGAATGCCTCAAAGGGAAGTTAATTGAAGCCCCTATCATTGTAGCGCCCGATTGGTCTCTACCGTTTGAAGTTATGTGTGATGCAAGCGGGGTAGCTTTGGGTGCTGTACTTGGTCAGAGAAGAGAAAGGTTATTTCATCCAATCTACTATGCGAGCAAGGCCTTAAACGGGGCCCAGAAGAACTATACTGTCACGGAACAAGAGCTTCTAGCAGTTGTTTATGCTTTTGAAAAGTTCCGTGCTTACTTGTTAGGAACCAAAGTGGTAGTTCATACAGACCACGCAGCTCTGAGATATTTAATGTCCAAGAAGGACGTAAAACCAAGGCTAATTCGATGGGTATTATTGCTGCAAGAATTTGATTTTGAGGTGAAAGATAGAAAAGGTTGCGAAAACCAAGTAGCTGATCATCTATCTAGACTTGAGAACGAGCATATAGTGCAGCCTGATCTTGAGATTGATGATGCATTCCCCGATGAAAAGATCCTAGCCACGATGATGGAAGAGTTACCATGGTATGCAGACTTTGAGAACTTCATGGTAAGTAATGTGATGCCTGCGAATCTATCTTTTCATCAAAAGAGGAAGTTCATGCATGATGTAAGACACTACTTCTGGGATGAACCATATCTATTTCGACGATGTGCGGATGGTGTTATTAGG
Organism: Capsicum pubescens; assembly: GCA_030864215.1. Lineage (NCBI taxonomy): Eukaryota > Viridiplantae > Streptophyta > Magnoliopsida > Solanales > Solanaceae > Capsicum > Capsicum pubescens. The sequence continues at coordinate 272,596,616 of CM061544.1, read as the reverse complement.
CGATGTATATCTCATATGGAGGTGCCTAGTATATTGGAAACATGTCACGCTTCCCAAGTTGGGGGTCATCACGCAGGTGATCGGACAGCAAAGAAGGTATTGCAAAGTGGCTATTATTGGCCTTCGATATTTAGAGATGCCTACGAATTTGTGAGAAGATGTGACCAATGTCAGAGACAAGACACGATTTCGAAGCACCATGAGATGCCCATGTCAAAAATTCTTGAAGTAGAGCTGTTTGATGTGTGGGGTATTGATTTCATGGGCCCATTCGTAAATTCGTTTGGGATGAAATATATCCTAGTTGCTGTCGACTATGTATCCAAATGGGTCGAAGCAGTAGCGTTGACCGATAATGAAGGAAAGCGTGTTGTAGCATTCTTATAGAGAAATATCTTCTCTCGTTTTGGGGTACCACGTACTATCATAAGCGATGGAGGATCACACTTTTGCAACAAGCTGTTCAAATCCGTGTTGGTGAAATATGGGGTCAAGCAACATAAGGTAGCCACACCTTATTACCCACAAACTAGTGGACAGGTAGAGGTTTCTAATCGAGAGATTAAGCAGATCCTTGCTAAGACTGTAAACGCTAATAGGAAGGATTGGTCTCGGAAGCTGGACGATGCACTATGGGCTTATAGGACTGCATTCAAAACGCCAATTGGCATGTACCCGTACCAACTAGTTTATGGGAAGGCTTGTCACTTGCCCATTGAGCTCGAGCATAAAGCATTATGGACGTTGAAGCGACTGAATTTGAATTGGGATGATGCCATGAATATGAGATTGGAGCAGCTGAATGAGATGGATGAATTCCGTCTACATGCGTATGAAAGATCAGACTTCTACAAGGAGCGGATGAAAAAGTATCATGATCAACGGATTGTTCAACAAAACTTTTAAAAGGGTGATATGGTACTTCTTTTCAATTCCAGACTGAAGATATTCCCAGGTAAGTTAAGGTCCAAATGGTCTGGTCCGTACAAAATTAGCCAAGTCTACTCGTCTGGAGTAGTTGAGCTAGAAGACAATAATGGTGGTCTTTAAGGTGAATGGCCAACGAGTAAAACCATATATCGGTCCTCTTGACTCGATAAAATGCATGGACACCATCTATCTCAACGAAATCTAAGTACTCAAGGTAACTATGTCGTGCCGCGATAATAAATCAAGTGCTTGGTGGGAGGCAACCCATCGTTTTTAATTGTTTTTGTTTTCCTAGGATTTTGTCGAGCCACGACCAAAACTAAGGCGCTTGATGGGAGGAAACCCATCGTTCTAATCGTTTTTGTTGTTTTTGAATAAGTGTAGGTGCAAGAGGTGTAAAAGAGGAGATTGGTTTCAAATTTTGATTTGGAAGTATTGCATGTTGAAGGTGGTAAGTTGGGAATGAAGAATCAAAAGGCTATGAGTTAGACATTGCCTATGAAAATCTAGGCAAGGCCTATGCTATGGCCTAAGCTCTCTGAATCTAGAATGCCATAGCATAGGCGCCGCCTATGCCTAACAATGCCATAGCATAGGCTCCGCCTATGCAAAAGCCTTTTGTCTCTGAATCTAGAATGCCATGGCATAGGCGCCGCCTATGCCTAACAATGCCATAGCATAGGCTCCGCCTATGCTCAACTAGGCTTTGCAAAAGGCGCCGCCTATGCCAAGCATAGGCAAAGTATTAGGCGCCGCCTATGCTCACTTTTTGGTCTCCTAATCCGATTCCAAACGGGTCAAAACCCGACCCAAGCTTGTCCTATAAATAGAACCTTAGTCTTAGAACAAAAATGCATTGCAAATTCAACCTAAGTGCCGCCTACCTCTCCAAAATCTCTCAAAAATTTTCCTTTTGCTCTTTTAACTTTGCCAGAACATCTTCCGAGGCCATCAACCAAGTAAGTACTTCTTTGCTCTTCTTTTATATTCCGTAAAGTACTACACTACTACGCCTATAATAAATTGTTAAATCTTGAAGTAGTGTTGGTGATTTGAATATGGATGATTTGTTGTGATACAACTAAGTGAGTGAAAGAATACGTAAGGATGCTCTTGACTTGTTTCCAACTTGTATTTGATTTTGATACACTGTCATACTTTTGCGGAATTGACATGGTCAAGAAAATTGCATAATCTTGTAACTAGAAAGCTTACATGTTGGAATGACTTGTTCATCGAGATGAAAATCATGGTTGACTACAAACATAAGATGTTGTGATTATTTCTAATGCCATAACTTGATTCAATCTCTATGTAGTAGTCTTGCTCAAAAGGTACATTAATCCACACATGAAAGTATAGTCAAAATTACATGAAATAGAGTTGGAAAGGATAGTAAGATGACAGAAAAGTATGACTGCACTGACTATATTGTTGGAACATAACACCTAAACGTATATCGATGAAGTCTGAGTAATCGACATCTTTCACTTAATTAGTTTGTCACAACAAAAGTGTGGGGTGGTGCCATTATTGTTTATTTGTCGATCAAATCTTCTGAGATAAGCTAACATGACTTTATTTTAATCTCAGGTAAAATGGCACCAAAAGGTCGACCAGGAAAAGAAAAAGCGTCCACCTCACAGAAAGGTCAGAAAAGGGGAAGAAAAGAGCAAGCTGAATCCTCCTCGCTGCAAGTACCTCGCCGCATGTTTGGGATAAAATGGGTCCTAGAGGAGGAAGGAAAGGAGTGGTACAAGAACAATAAAGTAAAAAAATATGTTCATGTGGAGTTGATACAAAAGGAGAGCCTAGTAAAGAAAAAACCCCGCATTTTGGCTAAAATCATGGCGCTACATCTTGATTTCATTTTCCAAGATATGGGAGAATGCAATCTTGATCTAACGCGAGAATTCTATGCCAATTGGTCCCCAAAGACTACCGGAAGTAAAGTGAAGATTCGGGGCCAAGTCTTGCAACTGAATGCGGAGTTCTTCAACTCTTTTCTGGGTCTTCCATCTGTGGATCCATCACCGCTCAAGGAGCTTTATCGCAAACCTCCATACAGGGCAATTAGACACACACTATGCGGAACAAGATCAATGGCACGGTGGAGTCGTCACAAGGATACCGGTCGGCACAATACCTTCCCGTATGACTCCTTGAACAGAGAATCTCGGATATGGTTGCAGATAGTCAATCTTTGCCTGATTCCAGGGTCACAGTACACAATGATCACACGTGATAGAGTGTGCTTGGTGTACGCTTTGATGACGAACATCCCCATCAACATTGGGGCGATTAGTCGATCTTCAATGCGTAAGGCCAGGCTGTACAAGAGGTCCCACTTCAGCTTTGGCAATCTATTGACTGCGATATTGAGGAAGGAGGACATCGAAGAGGAACCTGTAGATCATAAGCTTCCACACAACCTGCAGAAGGTTGACCTCACAAAGGTTAAAGATATTGAATCCATGCATGGCGTCAACCTAACCACTGCAGAAAGACATGCTCGCGATGAAAGCTTCTTCCGCCATTTATATGGCATGACGAGGTTCACCATGATGAGCGGGGGTCGTTTTCCAACTGCTGCAGAGCTCCAACAGTTGGATTATGACTACCCAATGAATGAGCATGAGAGGGCTATGTGTGGGGTAGGTGTATATTTTGAGGAACCTCTTGATGACGACATGCCAACCGATGATGATCGACGAATGCAAGACTCCGACGTGGAGAAGAACTCTGATGACGAAGACTCTGATGATGATTCCGATGCAGGGGGTATGACCCCAGACATAGAGGATGAGTCCGACTAATCAGGTTCTTCTTATTTATTTTCCACTGAGGGCAGTGTGTCCTGTCTAAGTGTGGGGTGCTGGTATTTGTATGCTATACTTCTTTATCTGCATTTGCATTTATTTATGTTTGTTTGTTTTGTTTGTTAGTAGTTAAATTTTAGATTTTTTTTTTCCAGAAAATTGTTCTGATAGGAAGCATGGTATTAAAAGTCTATGATAAAATCATTACTATTGAGACATTTAGGCTCTAAATGTGACTCAGTATGTGATAAATGTGTGGGTTATTCCTTCATCTATTGGGTTAAGAGTCTATACTGCTCCTAATAAAGTCGACCATGTGCCTTGTGTGTGTGAGATGATAGTATATTCTATGTTTGTGGCTGATGCTAGAACTTGCCCGGTATGTGTGTAAAGTGAAATAAAGAGTGTGAGTTTAGGAGATGATTTAGGCATTTCTTTGACAACCTGTGATTGTTTACCTTCTTTTTACCTACCCGTGGACATTATCCTAGTTAACCCCCTTTGAGCCTTTAGCTATTTTCTTTGACAACCTCATATGTAAGCCTAATCCATTTTTTTTTCAAGACCATAATTTGATCCAAATTCTTAAGTGCTTTAAATTGTAAAGTCATGTGACAAAATAAGAGAAAATTAGGTGAGAGTGATGCCTTAGAGTGTATTGGTACTTGAATTTGTTATGAAAAAGAATGGCTATCATAGAGGTGTGTTATAAAAAAAAAGAAAAAAAAAGAAAAAGAAATAGAAAAACAAAAAGATAAATTGTGTTTATGATTAAATAAAAAGATAGTTATGCTTGAATGGCAAAATAGGTAAAAAGGGGTGATAGATGAAAGAAAGGTAGAAGGGTTGATTAAAAGAGAGTGTTAATGGCATAATGTGATGTATTAAAGCGCTTAGGAACATAGTCACTATTTCTGGCCAAAATAGTCCTACCCGTCCCTTAGCCTACATTACAACCTGTAAAAGACCTATTTGATCCTAAGCTTAGCATTCTGATATTAGTGGAGCATTACACTAAGGGAAAGCCTATGGTCATCAGTTGCAACATATGAATTCTTTGTGAGAGTGAGAGCAAGGAGAAGCTTATACCCATGTTCTGAAAAATGCAATACTTGTGAGTGATTATGGGTAATATCTTATGTGAGACACACATGGTTGATGAGTTTTGGGTAGTTTTGTATGATTCTTTGTGCCTTAACTTGTGGATACGAATTAACCATCATCACGAGTCTATATTAGAGGTTGAATTGTTTCTAGTAGTGATCAGAAAACTTCTCTGTGTTAATAATTATCGTGCCTGTCTTGATGAATATTTTGTGTTACTGCTGTGATTTCTAGTTAGATGATTGCATGGACGTAATATTTTGTTCGAGGACGAACAAAACTTTAAGTGTGGGGTGTTGATGTTAGGCGTATTTACACGCCTAAAGCACCTTAATTTACCCATATTTTAGCTAAGTTTTAAAGGACAAAGTATATAATTCCTGCACTTTTAGTCCTTTTTCCTGTAAGTGAGCTAACCAACATGATTAGCAAGTTTTCAGGAATAAATGATGAAGATTTCAGCATTTTATGGACTGTTGGACGCCAAAGGAAACTTCACGTAAGAAGGAAGGCAGCTTCTGGAAGCTTGTGGACTGAAAGTGATGCATGGAGAACTTGTCTCGGGCAAAAACAGCATTTCTAAAGACTTGGGGGATCGGCAGTAACTTAGTAGGATTAGGACAAGTATGCAGTAACCCAGTAGGACTAGGACAAGGATAAAAACCCTATTTCAGTAGGACTAGGACAAGGATGTTATAAAAACCCTATTTGCTGAATTTTTCAGCAAGCTTTTTATTATTCACTCATTCATTAATTCAAGTCATTTTTTATTCGACTTTTAATTTTCACGACGAGAGAAACGCTACTAGCAAGGAATTCATGCCACAAGTGACGCCAATACTTCCTTATCGTGATATTGTTATTGCTTTGGTATGATGATATCCTCATGGTTTTCCTTCACAATTATGAGTAGCTAAACTTCTCTGTTAGGGTTATGGAAGCCTTATGAGATACTGTCTATTGCTATGAGTTTGTGAATTTTTGATACGTATGCTGCTTATATCATTACTCTCTTCATCTTAATTGAATTCTTGTGGTTGCAAACATATACAATACGCCAGTATATCATTAACTTGTTCGAAAGAAAAGTTACATGTCTGGAAAAGAGAGAATGACAAGGAAATAGGGCTACCAACCCCTGTTTAAAAGTTAGTGCCGTAACTGGATTAACCTCTTGGAGAATTCGTACCATTAGTATACGCTTTAAGCTCGAAAGAGTTAAAGTGATATAATCCTTGATGGTCGAAAGACACTAGGATTTACCATAGAATACGAATCTCTATAAGCGCATGCATGTCTGAATTCCGCATAACTCATAGCCAATAGATACGTAAAACTCATAAGGTGGACATAACCCTAACTTACAATTCTCATTGAGTAAAACCTACTAAACATTCCGTTTTTCTTTGTTACTTTGATACTCTTAATTCACGCTACAATTAAAACCCCCCTTTTTCGTAGAATTTTTGATCAACATTCTACTAATCGTTGCATACTTAGTGACCAAGTATTCCCTGTGGGATTCGACACCCAACCCAGTTGGGTTCTATATTTGACAAACGACCGCTTACACTCTTACGAGAGCTGTAGTTTGAGCGTTATCAAAGGATTGGTGACATTGACCAACAGATAGGGTCAAACATCATTAGAAAACTTGATTAAGTTAATTGTGGACTCGATTAATATTTTCAAAACTTTCTAATATTTTAAAAAATACAAATCAACCCAACCCATACCCCTCTTCAATCTAAATCATCCACTCTCTCCTCTCTCTCGACAGCTTCTCTCAACTCTCTCCCAACCAACAGTTCTGCAAAATTTCTCTCTTTAACCCCCAACGACTTCTACCTCCGGCGACAAATAGTTGGGCTTCTAGTTTTCCTCTTTTCTCCCTTCAACCCCCGACGACTTCTACCTTCGGCGACAAATAGTTGGGCTTGGAGTTCCCCTCTTCAATTCAATCAACCTGTCTCTTATCCCTCTCTCTACAGCTTCTCTCAACTCTCTCCCAACCAACTGTTCTACAAATTTCTCATTTCAATCCTTGGCGACTTCAACATCCGACTATAAATAGTTGGGCTTCGAGTTCCCTTTCGACTTCAACCTTCAATCGACGTGACAACCTTACTCTCCGGGCACAACAGCTTCGAATTCTTCATCGTTCCTTTTCTTTTTTCACAGGTAAAAATTTATGGCCTTTTTTGTTTTGAAGAAAACGAGAAACTTGAGCCAACTTCTCTTATAGTATTGGTTCACAATTTCAATATTTGTTGTACTAATTTGAAATGCGGTCTGAAATGACCTTTTTATTGTTTGTGTTTATAAAAACAAAACGACAATTTGGTTTGATTTGTTCTGTTCTTGTTCTTGGTAAAAATGGTAAAATTGTTGTTTTTGGTTGAACAAAATCGTGCTACTATTTTTTGTTTCCTTCGACAGATTACCCTTCTGGTGCAACATATTAACCATCTGATGCAATAGATTTATTATATGATGCAACAGATCAACCATCTGATGCACCAGAGAAACCATCAGATTACAACTCCAATGCAACAGATTAATTATCTGATGCAACAACTTTACCATATGTTGCAACAGATTAAGCATTGGATAAAAAATCTGATGCAACTAATTAACTATCTGATGTAATGGAAGAACCATCAGATTAATGATCTGATGCAACAGATGAACCTCATGTTGGATAAAATTCCATCAACTCTTCCTACATGAAATGTCCAAGACTTGATTTTTCCAACTGATCATTCATCTGCCGCGATAGACGACCCTATGTTGGAAGAAATCTAAACAATATTAACTGTTGATAACTGTTCCAACAGATCACTCATGTGTTGCAACAGATGTGTGACCTGTTGCACAGACTATTCATCTTTCTCAACAGATGAGTGATATGTTTTGTATTATCGCAACAGATTACTCAGCCGTTGCTGTAGGTTAGTTAACTGCTCTGACAGATCACTCATATATTGCAACAAATCTTTGATCTGTTGCACAAACCATTCATCTTTCTCAATAGATGAGTGATATGTTTTGTATTGTCGCAATAGATTATTTAAGTGTTCCAACAGATCACTCATATGTTGCAACAGATAATGTCACAACAGCTATGTGATCTGTTGAACAGACTATTCATCTATTTTAAAAGATGAGTGATATGTTTTGTATTGTTGCAACAGATTACTCATCGCTGCAATAGTTTGATTATATGCTGCAATAAATATACTACCTGATGCAACAGATCGGTGATCTGTTGCAACTGTTATTTTACTTTTTTGCTTGTTTGATTTGCTGTTATCCCTTTTTAACGATGCATTAATCAACAATAATATATTATTTTATATTCCTGCTAATTTTAGATAATATCATTCCCAAAAGAACAGAAACTGAATCAAGTTCAAGTAAAGGAACAAGTGAAGCAGTTAGGCTACATCCACCACTCTATGAGCTTGCTTTACAAGCGTTATCTCAATCGAGAGCAGAATATGATGAACACGGGGATGAGGGATGTTTCAAAAGAGATGATGCAGATGCTAATAGCCCTTCCACCGAAGAGCTGGTCAAAGCCTTCAGCATTGATTGTTATCCTGTGAGAATGCAGTGCGATGGTGCCACAGATTTAACGGGTGATTTCGTGGTTAAGTCAGCCATGGAAAAATCTTTCGACGCCTTCAGAAAAATACTTCGAGAATAAAAATTGGGTGCTTATTTTAGGGACAACTGCTTTGGGAAATATCTTGATTTGTCGGAGGACAACAATGCTCGTTTCCAAATGAAAATGGTATATGAACTTCTCAAGCGTAGGTTTATGTATGAAAACAAAGATAAGATGGATGAGGTGTGGATAAATTACTGTGGCATGCCTGTTTGTTTTGGTTGGAAGGAGTTTGTCATAGTTACTGGACTAAAATGTTATCCTCCTTCTCAAGTTATACCTATTCTAACCCCAAAAAAGCACCCGCACACCCCAAAAAGGCAAAGGCAAGTCGTGTGATCGTGATGAACTGGAGTCCATTGTTGGTCCAAGTTTAAAAAACAAAAATTTGATAGAAGCGTTGAAAGTTAAAGGACTTTCAAAGAAGCACAAACAGTCATTGTGCTTGGTTTGGTTTGTACATAATATTCATTGGGCGAGAGATGTTAACAACATAGGCCTCGCTTTAATAAAGCTTTCCGAGGATCTTGATGCCTTTAACAGCTATCCTTGGGGGTATGAAAGCTTCAAAATGACTGTCAAATATTTGTTGACTTCGTTAGCGTCAAATACAGTCAACTTATATGGCTTTCCATGGGCTTTCATGGTAAATGTTTCTTTCTTCTATTATGATATCATTCATTTTTTTCGCTCAATAATGGTTTTGATTTATTGGCGTTATTTTATAGGCTTAGGCGTTTGAAGTCGTTCCTTATTTGAGACAACAAGTGAACTACTAGGAAGGAGTTTCCTGTCCAAGAATCTTGAGATGGTTGTCGGCCAGAACTGATAAAAATGTAAAATTTCTTGATCTCTTCAACCCCCGAAGGATGCAGTAAGTATAATTATAATTAATTTTTCTTTTAATTAATGATTTTTTTGAATGATCTAATCATCATTCTAATATATGTAATGATTTATGTTAGATTGTGCATCCGTCGCTAGTTCCGACCAATCGAGAGTTGAAGATGCCATTTTTTCTTACTTTTCGATCTGTGCAAACTTTATCGAACCCTAAGGTCATCGACAAAATAAAAATGGAATTGTTTGGAGCAACAACCATTACAAGAAAAATAATTTTGGAGTGTGGGCTTGTTGTTGTTGATGGTCTTAGTGGTGATGGAGTTGTTGGTGGTGGTAGTGGTGCTTCTGTTGGTGCTAATGATGCTCCTCTTACAGTATTTAAAGCAAACCATTATGAGTATGATCATACTGGTTATACATATTTTGCCTCTCCCAGCGAATGTTCTGCATGCAAATGTCAAGACTGCAGGCGAAACATGATGTAATGATTAATGCTATTAATGAATTAACTACTTCTGTAAAGGAATTGACATCTAAGAGGGGTCTCATTCCATCAAAGAGGATTTTATTTCCATCTGCTTCATTAGAGATTAGGGCTAAGAGGAGAAGGAGAGTGATTTCCAGGGCATTATCAAGCATTCAAAAAAGCGAAATTACAACTCCTCTGTCTTTGTGTTGCACTGAGCAACATACAATGTCCAAATGAGAGCAGCACGAGCTGAAGAAGGTGAATATATTATATGTCTTCCAACTGACAAAACAAACAGACACATATCTGTTTCAACAGATGACACATCTGCTGAAAATTATCAAACAGATACATACATCTGTTGCAACAGTTGACTAACCAGTTGCATCAGATAAAAATATGTCTCATCTATTTTAGCAAATCAAACAGCTCTTTGTATATTTGTACCAACAGGCGATCTATCTTCTACAACAGATGATTCATATGTTGCAACAGATGGTTCATCCGTTGGAAATTATCACACAGGGTCTTCCTCATGTAGAAATTTGTCCCAACAATTGATTCATTATTGCAATAGAAATATAATCTGTTTGGGACAATTTAAAATGGAAGGAAGACCTGTTTGATTTGCTAGAAGAGATGAGTTATCCTTTTTCATTTTGTTGTATCTCCGTGATTAGCATTGACCAATTTTGGCTTTTCAGGTGGATGTAGAAGAAGCTACTGCTGAACAACATTGATAATATGCTACTCTTTTTATGGAAATATGGAGAACAGAAAGCGCAGAAATCGTACGTAAGCGACAATAAAGATCCACGACGAGTAAAATCGAATTCCATAGCACCGGATGAAGAACAACTTGTCCATACTGAGTAGATCTTTATAACTTGAGCCTGTCAAAGCAATCCTTGGCAGTATACTTAAATTATTGTTGATGTATTTGTTGAGATCTGTACCCATAGCAATTTTTTTACATTTTATTTATTCGTTGACTTATTTCAGCTAATTTATGAAGGCTTTGATTTATTTTATTTTGTCTATGAATTTTATTTATTCCTTAGATTTGAACTTATTAATTGAAAAGGAATACTAGATTCAAATATTGCAAAAAATAATGTATCTGTTGCAACAGACGACACATCTATTGGAAAAATCGAACAAATTTAGACATATGTTGCAACAGGTAGGTGATCTGTTGGAATTTATCAAACAGGTTTTCCCACTGTTGCAATAGATGGACTTTAGATAAAAACATCGAGATAATACAACAGATGACCAATCTATTGCAACAGATAAACTATATGTCAGAACAGGTAGGATAACTGTTACAACGGATGGAGAATCTGTTGCATTATAAAAATACAACTTTCGTTGGACATAAAAAATTGCCACTATGTGTAAAAAGGTTAAAGTGAATTGAATTGAAATAAAAAAGGTGCAACCCATCGACGGTGTTCAGTTCAAACATCTAAAATAAAATAGGCATCAAGTAGACAGTGTTCATTTTAAACACGTAAAATAAAATAGGCATCAAATGTGTCAGTGTCAAGTCTGGCACATTTCGCTGACTTGCCGTCACTTGGCCCCCAACGGTCATTTCCCCCCCCATTATATTATATATTCATCTTCCTCCTAAAATTTAACCCTAAATTCCCAAATTTCCTTCTTCATCGTCATCTTCTTTTATCTATTCAAATTCTTCAAATTATTTCTTTCATTTTTTCCAACTGAGCTTGACAATGTTGAGCGCATCTTTCACTATTTTTTGTGATAAAGATTTTTGATATTGTAAGTGCGGTCAGGAAGCTTTGTTAAAGACTTCTTGGACTCAACAAAATTCGGGACGTAGGTTTTTTACTTGTAAGATTTCAAAGGTAATATTTTTTTTATTTAATTAGTTAATTAATTATTAACTTGTAATTATTTTGTAATTGTGTTCTCTTTTTTATAAAAATTGGGTGGATGCGATTACTTTGATTGGTATGAAGAACGATACCCTTCACAAGAAAATCGTGTAATCTGGGGTTTGTTGAACAAAGTCAACATTTCTGAAGAGAAATAAAATCGAGCAAGAAGATACTATATTGTTGCCGTTATTGCTACTGGTTTGGTGTTGTTGGACACATGGATATTCAAACCTAATTGCTGAAATTTTTATGGTGGTATGTGTATTTGCTACTGGTTTGGTGTTGTCGAGCACATGGATATTCAAGCGTAACTGTTGGAAAATATCAAAAAGATTTAGGCATATGTTGTAAAATTTAGGTCATCTGTTGGAAATTATCAAACAGGTCTTCCAACTGTTGCAACAGATTAGACTTAGATTATTCGATTATTCATAGAAATAACATTGGCGTAATGCAACAGATGACCAACCTATTGCAACAGATAAACTATCTTCCAGAAAGGATTAAATATATTTTACAACAGATTGACAATCTAATCTATTGCATTGTAAAAAACTCAACTTTCATTAGAAAAAAATTATTGCCACTATATGTACATGTAATAAAGTGAAGGGTGACTTGAAATTAAAAATTTCTATTTCACAGGCTCTTCTATATACACAAGCTTCAAGCATCCAGTTAGTACCCCATAAGCCCAGACCTCTTGCAGGTTTGCCACAGTGTTGTCGCACAGAAAAGTCGTTGGCTCGACCATTTCTGTGTCGATCAACAAACATTCGATGTGTGCAAGAGCGTGCGAGCCGTTCGCTTTAGCAACATCATCTTTTGGAAGGATCATTCCTCTGTTTCGACCTTCAACATCCCATGATTTCTTCATCAACACTTCCTTTGGCAAATGATTCATCAATTTGCTCTCCCTCAACAAGATGGGCAATGACACCATCTGTGGCTCCACGAGGAGAAAATGATCGAAATCATCGATGAGAGGTACATTGGAGTCATAAACATTGATCTTTCCATCCTCGAGTAGTATCTAAATAGCTCGATAATGCATGCCGTTCACGCTAATGACTGCAAGAATTCTTTTTGCCTCGGTCCAACTCTTGTCGTGTGGATTTGGCCTGTCCCTTCTAACATATTTTATCATTTCTTCTTCATCCAAGACCAACGTAGGAACTAGGAAATCAAGTCCCACGCGAAGGGATGACACCTCTCTATTGAGTTGATCGTACCTATCCTTGAGCTTCTTGCAACAGTCGAGGTTCATTATCCTATCGACAACATCATAAGCTTCCCGGTACGTTAATTGCCTTTTTCTCATGAGGCAGAGAATTATGTCAACATGCTGTGAGATAAGAAGTCAATTTTTAAATAGGTTAGTAATTGTAAAGATGCAACGGATGGTCCATCTATTGCATAGGGTTCTCTGAATCAATAATCCCATGCAACTTATGCAACAGATAACTAATAAGTTGCAACAGAACCACTACCAGTTGCACCAGTATACCCAGCTGTTACAACAGATGTGAAATCTATTGCGTGGCTTCTTCTTCATGGGGTAGATTAGAAGGGCTAGGTTAGGAAAAGTAAACTTGCCTTGTCCTCGTACGACATACGCATAACAGTGTCTGGAAGTCTTGGGGGGGAGGGAGGCCTGGGGTAATCTGGTGCGCCTGGCTTGGCATTCTTGGCCTATCGCAGATCCCTATTCTCTTCGGTGCCAAGGTTCGCGTATATGTTCACCTTCTTGACTGGCCCCTGAACTTCAATAACTTTTGGAGAGGGAGGAATTGCAATTTCTTTTAATTTCCGAGTGGAGAGTACGTCTGTAATTGCTCTTTTCTTTCTCCTAACCAACACTGTAGGAGTGTGTGGCTCCCTCACCTTCTTGGATGGTATGACACACCTCTTAGATTTGAATTCCTCGATAGCTTTAGAGATAACCTCTACTTTTTCAAAGAGTTTATCCTGTCTGTCCTTGCACTCATCGCATTCACAACGTGAACACGAGGGTGAAGAGGGGTGAGAGGGACCTGTGTAAGGGCAAAAAGGGGTGTTTTCAAACATATTTATTCTTTCTTGAGCATCAACATGCTCATCATTACGAGTGGTAGAAGCATCAGCATGCCTGCCACCAACACCAACAACTCCACCAGAAGAAGCACCTGGATCTGCCTTAGTAAAAGGTTGGTCATGAAGAGCCTCAACATTAGGCTGACCTTGCCTAACTGTTCTTCTTATGGCTGTTGCTCCAGCCAATTCCTTCTTTATTAACTCCACCGTTGGGTCTGCTATAGTATCAACATGACCTAGAGTAATATAAGAAGTCATCACCGACTCCTCCTCAGTAGGCACGATCCATGGATGCACAACCTATAAAAAAGAAAAAAAGACAAATACATTTAAATTATATAATATAATAATTTTCACAGTTGGGCTATGTTTTATAAAAAAAGACCCATCTGTTGCATAGTTTTCGGTATATGGTTAAAATTCGTTTGAGTCTGGTTCAGAGAAATAGAGCAACACATGGATAATCTGATGCAAAATATCAATCATCTGTTACAATAGTTGCACAAGACAAGTAATCTGTTATGCAACAGATGATCTGTACATCACAATAGATGAACAATATTTTATCATATTAAACATCTGTTGCATAATTTGCAGTAGATGGTTAATCTTTTAGGAGTCGGGTTCAGAGAACCAAAGCAACAAATAGGTAATCTGATGCAAGATATACCCTGTCGTAATAGATGTCCCATCTGGTGCATCAGATATAACATCTGTTGCACCAGATATAACATCTGTTCAATATCTTTCTTATCTTTGAGTGGAATTATTCTTCTTGAAGAAGACGTACTGCATCATCCGGAGGGTTAAATAGATCAGCCTCCTTAATATTGGTGTTGCTCTTTGCATCCAACCACCTAAACATCCTTGGATGATAAGTCTCATCCGAGTAATCCATTAACTACTTTCGGAGGGGAGGAATGACTTAAAATGCCCAAGCCTAAAAAATATAAACAGGAAATAAGCAAAAAAAATTATAATAACTATATTCAATATAACTTAATGGATGAGTAAAATTATTGACGTCTCTTGCCAATATAACCGAATGGGAAAACCAAACTAAGCACAATTGCTCCCTGTACTGCTCTAGTATAGTTTTATCCTCGAGATCTGTCAACAAATCCGATGCTTTGTAGCCACATCGAGCAATGTCAAACAACCCATTTATTTTTTTCTTGCATTTTCTTGCCTTGGATCTTTTGCGGGGTGGTGGTCCTTCTGGACGATGGCATCTTAAGCCCGTCACTATGGCAAACTCTTGCAAGCCAAAACAAACAGGCATGCCACAGTAGTTGATCCAGATTTTATCCATCTTCTTTTTTCCCCCCTCCTCCGGATCTTTATCATCCCCTGCGTACTTGATCCTGCGCTTGAGAAGACCATATACCATCGTCATAGGGAAACGGATACGGGCAGAGGGGTCCTCAGGCAGCTTGAGAAAAGTTCAAATCAGTTCTTCTTAAAAAGTTCACCTATGTTTTCGTTCTTCATAATTTTTATAAAATGTTCAAAAAATTTCCCCATCTGACATTTAAGTACAATTTGACCAGTTAGTTGTTTTCCTTCTGGGTTATTTATCGGCATCGCAACTTGAAACCTGTGAATACTAAAAGTTTTGACAGGATCAAGCTGGGATGTTGATATGAACTCACGCCCCATCGGTGATCCATTATCATCATGTTGATGATCATCCTTTTTCTCTTTCTCACTCTCCAATTCCTCCTCTTTCTCACTTTCATTTTCTTTATTACCATCTACGGACCCTTGTCCGCCTCCCTCAACATTGTTTTTACATCTCTCCTCAGCTTTACTTTTTCCTGACTGAGATTGTTCAGGAAGCTCCTTCGAATCCCTCTGTACTGTAGCTTTTTTTTTTGAGTGGTCAGACATTGATCCACTTTCTTTTCTTGTGGGAGACATGTTTTACCTACAGACAAAGAAAAAAAAATTACATTACAATTGATGTATGCATAGATTTTAAAAAATACATTACAAACACCACGAATACCGACACACCAACAGCCACCACCACAAACACCACCAACCAATGCCAACAAACAAACAAACACCACAAATACCGACACCACCGATAACCACCACAAATACCACCAACCAATGCCACCACCAGTGTCACCACGACGACCACAAACACCTCCACCACCACCACTACAAACACCATCCAACAATACCACGATAGTCAACGGAACACTGCGATGAAAACTAGGGATTTCTCAATTTCTTCCTACGATTTTACTATCAAAACTCAAAATTATAAACCCATTCTCGAAGATAATACAACTAAAAGTTTTATTTTTCATCATTAACTTAAAAGCCCTTATTTTTTAGAAAAAAATAACAAATATAAAGCTCTTCTCGAACTCTGTTGCCTACGAAGACAAAGAAAACGACTGATAAAAGCAAGAATAAAATCAAAAATAACATCTATGTGGTCGAAAATGAGAAGAAAAGCGATCTGTTGTGGAGGGTTGATCAAATTTGTTGAGTAGTTATTGTCTGTACTGTATTGTTGAGTGAGAATGAGAGAGAAAGAGCGAGACCTCGAGATTTGAAATGATGAAACGTTTTGTATGGGTTGATTTGTATTTTGAAAAAGAATGACAAGTAGTTTTGAAAATGTTAATTTGGTCTGAATTGATCTTAATTATTTTTAAAATCATAAAATATATGTGTAATTTTTAACCCCCTCATCATGCAATTGCCAAAAGGGTAATTCAATTGAAATTGTATAAAAATAATTGAAGTTATAGTTGACCGAGTACTCTAGGTGACCCGAGAGCCTAGGTGACCCTATGAAAACTCACCCCTGATCCTAGATTAATCAATTTAGGTACTATTAGTCTAACATATGAACTCAATTGAAGTTGTAACAAATAAATGTTCAACATGTTACATCAGATTTCTCATCTGTTGTAAATTATCAATCAGATTATGATACGATACTAATTTGGTACGTATAAAAAATAAGCCAAAAATAGTCCACAAACAAAGGGAAACCCGAGAGCTCAAAAAACACCAAATCTCGGTTCCAACAACATCAAGAAACAAGGTGTAAATGACACTAAAAGCACTAACAACAACAAGAGATAAACAACAATAACGAGAGGAACAACACTACAATAACAACATTCCAACGGTTACAAGATTACAAGAACAACAAGAACCAAACGGTTCACTAGACTACACAACTAGTACATGATATGTAAAGATAGGAAGTGAGACATACACTATTACAAGGTTAAGAACCCAAAGATGTATTAAATCTAAGGACCCTTAAGACTTACAATAGCAACACCACACTCTTACGTGACACAAGAGGGATTCCACCGCTCAAGCACTAACGTTTCCATGCAATACACAATCACAAGTGAATCCACACTTGTTCATGTCCTAGTTTAGGCCTACAGACCCTCTCTCTTTCAACAATATTCAACAAAAACTAATGAACTAAAACCCTATATAGTTCTATTTATAGTACTTTACAAATAAAAAGATAAAATGAAAAAAAGGCCCTTTAATGACCAAGTAGGCAAATAAGCACCCATGAAGTGTTTTTAGGGGCGGTTTGGAGCCCTTTCTAACACTTCAACTCGTACACCTAAGAGGTTACATCCAAAATACTCAAAAACATTCATCTTCATGATCGTGCTTGTATCATCCTCTCCATCTTGAGAGGAATTTGACCTCAAATTCATGGCACTAGCCAAATGAAAATGGCTCTAAAATAGTCCACAAAATAAGAAGAAACCGAGAACACAACAATTTTAAGTCTCGGCCACGTCTTTATTTTGCACCTTGGTTTCCTCTCCATCTTGAGTTTTGACTTCAATCTCATCCGACTCAATTGAGTTTAGCCAAGAAGTTTCACTACAAAACAACAAACGGGTTAGTTGTAAAAGAAAGGTCCTCACACTCTCTCTTTATTTCTTTGTTCTCGGATTCCTCACACTTAATCTCACAAGTGTTGTATGCTTACTTGTACTCCGTGAGGTGTTGAGAGGTGAATTCCAATGTTTACAACGACTCCAAAATAAAAAAAATACACAAGGACGTAAACACAAAGAACGATTTCAAACCAACTCACCATCTAGTAAGTGGTTACTAGCTTGTAAGTTAGTATTGGAATCAACAAAAAAACAACAAAATGAAACTAGAAGATCAAATTTGAGCTTAAAATTTGTCGTTTGAACAGAATTGGTGATGTGTCACCCCCTAATTGGTCACGAGCCCACACAAGTTTTAATCACCATTCTTGGAATTTTTAGTCCTTATACTTTTGGAATGGAAGACAATTAGTATTTGGAGGAAAAAACACAAGTCTTGTAACTCTTTTCAAATTCAACTCAAAAAGGTGAGATTAGACTTGTACTAGTTTCCACAAAACAAGGCTCCTAGAAACAAGGAAAGTGGTTGAAAAAGTTGTTTTCAAGTCAAGAGTGATGTGAGCTAGTCCTTTCACCAACAAGTCTTCACCTTTTCTAGATCTATTAACTACTTTAAGTTGGTCAAGATAAGAGAAGTGATGAAGAACAACAAGAACACAACAACTTTTCAAGAACAACAATAACAACACCTTCAACGCCCACTCCAACCTCCACAACAAGTCCACAAATTTCAGTCTATGACTTTGTTCACAACACAACTTTAGCAAGTTTTTAAGCTCAAATATAGATCTAGATACCTTTAGTGTTAGTGAATCAAGAAACAACAATAACAACAAGGAAATCCTAGATCTAGACTCCACAAATTTCGTCCAAGACTACAACAAGAACACTACAAGTTTCTCGGCCATGAACAAGAACAAGAACAAGAACACTTCTTTCTCTTTTTATTTTTTGATTTTTCTAGCAAGCCCAAGATTTATTTTGTTGGAACAAAATCAACCACAAGATTTGATACCAAATGATATGATACAAATTTGGTACGTATCAAAAACAAGCCAAAAATAGTCCACAAACAAAGGGAAACCCGAGAGCTCAACAAACACCAAATCTCAGTTCCAACAACATCAAGAAACAAGGTGTAAATGACACCAAAAGCACTAACAACAACAAGAGATAAATAACAATAACGAGAGGAACAACACTACAATAACAACAATCCAACGATTACAAGATTACAAGAACAACAAGAACCAAACGGTTCACTAGACTACACAACTAGCACATGATATGTAAAGATAGGAAGTGAGACATACACTATTACAAGGTTAAGAACCCAAAGATGTATTAAATATAAGGACCCCTAAGACTTACAATAGCAACACCACACTCTTACGTGACACAAGAGGGATTCCACCGCTCAAGCACCAATGTTTCCAAGCAATACACAATCACAAGTGAATCCACACTTGTTCATGTCCTAGTTTAGGCCTAGAGACCCCCTCTCTCAAGAGATGTGTTCTTTCAACAATATTCAACAAAAATTAATGAACTAAAACCCTATATTGTTCTATTTATAGTACTTTACAAATAAAAAGATAAAATCACAAAAAGGCCCTTTAATGGCCAAGTAGGCAAATAGGCACCCATGGAGTGTTTTTAGGGGCGATTTAGAGCCCTTTTTAACACTTCAACTCGTACACCTCCGAGTTACATCCAAAATACTCAAAAATGTTCATCTTCATGATCCTACTTGTATTAGATTAGGTAATAATAAATTATGGATCTGTTGTAAATTCTCAAACAGATTAAGTCATCTGTTGCAACAGATTACCTATCTGTTGTAAATTATCAAATGGATTGTCATATGTCGCAACAAATTACCCATATGTTGTAAATTATCAAATAGGCTATGAGAACTCACATTCAATTAAGGTATTAGTCTAACATATGAACTCAATTGAATTATATATAAATAAATGTTCAACTTGTTGCAACAGATGTCTTTTCTATTGGATCAAATCAAACAGACTATGTAATTTGTTGCAACATATTATGCATCTGTTGCAAATTATCAAACGTATTATGTCATTTGTTGCGACAGATCACGAATCTGTTGTAAACTATTAAATAGTTTAAGTCATTTGTTGCGACAGATTACCCATTTGTTGTAAATTATCAAATAGGCGCTGTCATCTATTGTAGTTGACATTATGAGAACTCACCCCTAGTCCTATATTAATTAATTAAGGCATTAGTTGAACATATGAGGTAGTAAGAATCGGTTCGGCTCAGAGTAATCGATCGACGACTCTTGTCGGGAGGAATGCAGTCCCATCTCATCATGCATTTTCCAAAAGACTCAATTGAAGTTGTAGTTGATCCTATGAGAACTCACCCCTAGTCCCAGATTATTAAATGAAGGTATTAGTTGAACATACAAGGTAGTAAGAATTGGTTCATCTTAGAGTGATCGATCGATGACTCTTGTCGGGAGGAATGCAGTACCATCTCATCATGCAATTGCCAAAAGACTCAATTGAAGTTGTAGTTGACCCTTTGAGCTCATTCATCCATCCCTAGTTCTACCTAGATCAATGTAGGTACTATTATTAATCTTAACATTAAGTTAATGAGAACTCATTTCAACTCAGAGTGATCGATCGACGACTCAGGTCGGGATGAACCCAATACTAACACCATGCAAATGCAATGACTCATTTGGATTTGTAGTTGACCCTGTAAGCTCATTCATTCATCCCCCGTTTCACCTAGATCGATGTAGGTACTATTATTAATCTTAACATTAAGTTAATGAAGAGCTCATTCTTTCATCCCTAGTTTCTCATAAATCAATTGCAATGAAATCTGTTGCAACAAACAATTGAGCTGTTGGAGAATTTCAAATAGATAACAATATCTGTTGCAATAGATAAAATTTCTAATTTAATTATCAAATAGACATTTGCATCTGTTATGACGGATGACTGAGCTGTTGAAAATTTTCAAATAGATATTAATATCTGTTGTAACAGATGATGTTTCTGATTTAGTTATCAAATAGACATTTCCATCTGTTGTCACAGATGGCTGAGCTGTTGGGATTTTTCAAATAGATATTTAAATCTGTTGCAACAGACGACATATTATTTGAAAATCTTTTTTTTTCTTTTAATTTTAAAGCAAGCTACTGTCCAAGTAGATAAAGTAGTAGTACTACTAAAGGCGGGAAAAAATATTTCTTGGATAACTCAAAAATCTCATTGAGTAGTCTTGTCCTGTGTTTTCAATGTCACCCATCTTTTTCCTCATGCCTCTCAAATTATTAGTGAATATTAATTAATGAATATTGAAACCCCTAATACTTCTTTCGTTTCATATTGACTTGGCACACCCATTAAGAAATTAATTAGGAGTTTATTTTACTACCAAATTAGCCTTATTAATTATGCTTTGAAAATACAAATTTGAATAAATACACTTTGTTTAGTCATTTAATATTAAGGGTAGTACATCTAGAAATTAGAATTATCTCATCTCTCTTCTCCTCTCCTTCAGCCCTAAATTTCTCATTTTTTTTATCCTCTTTAGGGTTATCACAACTTTTTTTTTCTCCTCTTTCTCATAAAATTTTATTCGGATCTAAATCGATCGATATTCATATATTAAATTCCTCGACTGAAATTGCTGTTTTGACCCCCTTTTGACATTAAGGTATGATATGATTCACTATTGCTCTTTCATTCTCGTCTTCTTCTTGCAAGTTAGTTATATCTTTTTTTATTTAATTATCATTTTCCTATATCATATTTATTTTAAAAATTTGAAGGAACTTTTAATTGTTGAATAAATGAACCGAGAATTTTTATTACAATATGCGAAAAAAAGTCATATGTTGGGAGAAGTTTAAAAGCCTTGTTGGCAGTATCATTTTTTTTATGTATTTTGTTTGTTTCTTTGTTGTTGATGCTGTTATTGATGTTGTTGGTGGGGTTGGCGTTGTTGGAATTTGTGGTGTGGTGTTTTTGACAGTGGCGGATCCAATTTTTTTAGACGGTGGGTGCTTCTTAGCTTAAAAATAGTAGTCTAAACAATCAACACAAGGAGTAAGGGAGAAAAAAAAAGAAAGTTTAAAGTGAATAAGGAGAGAAGAGTTGGTTACCAAAATTTAAAAAATATGTACTGAGTGGGAATTGAACTCAAGACCAAAAGAAATAAATATCCTTAAGCACCCATAAATAACAACTAGGCTAACCAAACAACTCTTACTATGGGTGCTCACTGATTAGATTATGTATATTTTTTCTTAATTTCCATATACATATATAAAGTTCGATACGAGTTTAGTCTGTGATCGCATACCCGGAGGACTCCATAAGGGTCCGTCCCTGGTAGTTGATGGTATTGGAGCATAGGATATATGCTTCTTTGTTGTTGATGATGTTGTTGGAACAAATGTTGTTGTTTTCTTTGTTGTTGATGTTTTTAATTTGTTGTTTGTAGTTTATGCTGTTGTTGATGTTGCAACAGATGGAAAAACTGTTGGAACAGATCAAACCACCAACAAGGCTGCTATGTATTCCAACAGACTCCATATCTGTTGTATCAGACTCCATATCTGACGTAACAAACTCTACATCTGATGCAACAGACTCCTCATCTGATGCAACAGACTCTACATCTATTGCGACAGAAGGATAATTTTCCTTTTATGACATAAATTTTTTCCTTCTTCTTTGTAGATATAAAAGGAACTGAAACTTGATCAATTTTTTCATAACCATCACAAGAAGCAGCAGTAAAGATAGGTTTGGAGGAATAAACTGCATGCAGATGGAACCACTTCATATGTGGGAGGTATGTATTACTGATAATGTTATCGTGGAAACACACATATAGTACACTGATTTTGTGAATGCTGTTTTTATCGATTAGTCATAGATCATTCAAACAAGATATTTGTAATTTTACAGTTCAGTTTGATAGGTCCGAACTGATAGGGCTGAGGGACCATGAATATGGTTCTGATACCTTGTTAAGATTTAATGTCAGATATTGCTCATATTTATTTGTCATGCCTTCTACAGACTTTCGTTGTGGCAAGCATTTCTGGCGACGGTGTAGACTTTTGCATGACGGATATGTTGTCCTCTATATGGTAGAAGAATGATCAATCTTGCCCCTCTTTACTTTTCTTGTGCATGCAAATGTGAAGAGTGCCAGGCAAAATATGATGGTGTGATTAATACTGTTAATGCATTAACTGCTGATGTAAAGGAATTGATATCTAACAGTAGTGTCATTCGAACAAAGAGGATTTCAGTTTCATTCACTCCATTAGAGATTAAGGCTAATAGGAGAAAGAAAGCAATTTCCAAGGCATTATCAAGTATTCCAAAAAAAAATTGGATCTGACAAAGGTGAGAAGATAAAAAGGGGAAGGGAATAGGAAGGAAAAACTGAATGCTAGATTTAGTTCATCTTGTTTCGTTATGTAGAGATACTCCATCTAATTTTGAGTGCTTTTTCTTTTCAGGATGGTGAGGAAGGCAGAATCTCCCCATCATTAGCTAATACGGGAAATAAGAAATCTGATGTTATTGAACCACCAGACTGCCCTATGAAGTTTGATAATCCAGAAGATATCTTTGCTCGAGTTAGTCAACAGATTAAACGATCTCAATCACTTGGTTTTTCTGCTGATAAATTTTCTCCGTAGAAGTCAAGATATCAATAGAACTGCTTGACACAACGAAAGATGATATCGATAGATTACTGATTATGTCTTCTCAAGACTTTCTTCTACCAGAAAACTATTCTGCATTGAGTGATGCACTATCCATATATGCTGCAGCACAAGATTTATCAGCCGAGAGAGCGTTTTCCTTGGAAAAACTCAAAGTGAACCTTCTATACTTCTCCTTGACCTTGCGTAGAGCTAAGAAGGACCAAGAGGAGTATTATAAGAAAGCTTCCAAGAAAGAAAGTGAGTGGTCCTCGTTGACAAACTCACAAAAGATCAAGAGCTCTAGACTGAGCTTAACGACCACAATGACAAAATGATTGAATTGAAAGTGGTGGTGACTTGACTTAGTCAAACAAAAAGCCATGACTGTTCATATCCCTTAATTAAATAAAGCTGGTGACTTTTTGAATATGTAAATTAACAAAAAAACGGATCTAAATACAACATTTTATCTTTTTATTGTATTTCGAAAAGAGACAGATTGGTAATCAGTTGCAAAATATATTCCACCTATCAGATAACTTACAATATATGAATAATCTGTTGCAACAGATGGATATATCAGTTTGCTTTTCCATCAGCTGTGGCATCTGTTGCAACTTGCTAGTCATCTGTTTATTCAATTTTATTGAGAGCAATAGATTTTTCTAAACACTTCTTGGCCAAACTCAATTTTTGCTCTTAGATTGCTTCTCTTTTTTTCTTTGCATCCTTCAAGCTGGCCTCCAAATTTAATTTTTGTCATCAATCCAATAGCAAAAAATTTAATTTGGTTGAAGGATGCAAAGAAAAAAAAAGAAGCAATCCAAGAGCAAAAATTGAGTTTGGCCAAGAAGTATTTAGAAAAATCGATTGCTCTCGATGAAATTGAATAAACAGATGACTAGCAAGTTCAACAGACGCCACAGCTGATGGAAAAGAAAACTGATATATCCATCTGTTGCAACAGATTGTCCATATGTTTTAAGTTATCTGAAAGGTGGAATATATTTTGCAACAGATTACCAATCTCTCTTTTCGAAATACAAGAAAAAGATAAAATGTTGTATTTAGATCTATTTTTTTAATTTACATATTCGAAAAGGCACCAGTTTTATTTAATTAAGAGATATGAACAGTCGTGGCTTTTTGTTTGACTAAGTCCAGTCCCTTCCAATTCAATCATTTTATAAATAGGTCCATCCGGTCTCCTCTCACTCCCCACTCACTCGTTCATTCTACTATACTTACAAACAATACTAATATGACTGATCCAGATTCCTACAAGAAGTTTCATATCGAGTCCTTGCAGGAACTTCAAAGGCAATTTGATGAACTCCAGAGGGATTTGACCGACTTCGGAGCAAGGCTGAGGAGGGCCAAGCTACTGCCGGATGAAAATTGTCAGTTTGACAATAATAATAGTAATAGAAATAATAATAATAATAATAATAATAATTAGGTTATATTTTTTTTAGCGTATGTATTTTCCTTTTTTTTATCCGATCTACCTATAAGAGATTCAAAAAAATCCATGTATATGATATGTTTGGTTTGGTTTGGTCGACTTTGAATTTTTAATTCTTATTCAATATTTAATTATCATTCTATTTATTCCCTATTCTCAACATGTCAGCGGTTGGAGGTAGGGATTGAGCATTGTGGCAACAGATGGTGGTGAAAGTCATGATGAGAAATTCTCCTAAAAATGATTTGTTAATAAATAATAAGGAACTAAATGATATTATAATCGTTAAAGAAAGATTATTTAATTTTAAAAAGTCACAACATTGGATTAATTTAATTAAGATATATGATGATATGATTTTTAAGAAAAAAGTTAATGAATAGTTGTGACTGTGACTTTTGTCTAAACACATTCAACAAACAAAAACAAAAAAACACTTCTAATGCATCAAATTCCTCATCTATTGCAACTGATGAATCAGTTAGAAGAAATAAAAAAAGCTCCTTAAACAGATGGTCATTTTATAGCAACAGATGGTATATCTGTTGAAACAGATGGGTTATCTGATGCAACAGATTTATAATTTGTTGTCATAACTCAATTAATAAAAATGGTTATTAAAGAAATGGAACGGTTATTGAAAATCAGGTGTATTCGATTTTAAAATTGAGAAAAAGGTTATTTAAATTTAACAAGTTGAAAAGTCATGACTTGTCACAATAATAAAAAAACTCACCAGCAGCTTGATTTAATTAAGTCATTTCTTTTCACTGAAAAAAATAAGGAAATAAATGATAAACACAATTTAAACCGTAAAAAACTCACCAGAAATATTCTTGTTTTTAAATCCTCTTTATTAATTTATATAATTAAAAAGTCAGAAAATTTGGATGTCATGAAGATAATTTTTTTTAAAAAATATATATATTATATGTTGCAACAGATATATTATCTGATGCAACAGGTTAACTATTTGTTGCAACGAATGATATATCTGTTGTAACAGATAATTTATCTGATGCAACAAATATATAATCTGTTTTCCAACTCAGTGTAAAAAATCAGTTGCTGGAAAGAACTAATTATTTTAATAAGTATAAAGCTGAAAAGTCATGGCATAATCAGAATATTTCTTAATTTAATTAAGTCATAACTTTTTACAGTAATCAAGAATGTCATTAATAAAAGAAGGTGAACAGTTGTGCCTTTAAATCTTCTTTATTAATTTATATAATTAAAAAGTCAAAAAATTTGGATGTCATGAAGATAATTTTTTTTTTAAAATATATATATTATATGTTGCAACAGATATATTATCTGATGCAACAAGTTATCTATTTGTTGCAAATGATGATATATCTGTTGTAATATATGATTTATATGATACAACAGATATATTATCTGTTGTCCAACTCAGTGTAAAAAAAAATGATTCCTGGAAAGAACTAATTATTAATAATAATAAAGCGGAAAAGTCATGACTTATCACAATATTGATTAATTTAATTAAGTTATAACTTTTTACAGTAATCAAGAATGACATTAATAAATGGAGGTGAACAGTTTTGCCTTTAAATATGCTTTATTAATTTATATAATTAAAAATTCAAAAAATTTGGATGTCATGAATATAATTTTTTTTAAAAAAATATATATATTATATGTTGCAACAAATATATTATCCTATGCAACAAGTTATCTATTTGTTGCAACGGATGCTATATCTATTGTAACAGATGATTTTTCTGATGCAACAGATATATAATCTGTTGTCCAACTCAGTGTAAATAAAAAACGGTTCCTGTAAAGAACTAATTATTTTAATAATAATAATAAATCTGAAAAGTCATGACTTATCACAATATTATTTAATTTAATTAAGTCATAACTTCTTACAGTGATCAAGAATATCATTAATAAATGGAGGTGAACAGTTGTGCCTTTAAATCTGCTTTATTAATTTATATAATTAAAAAGTCAAAAAATTTGAATGTCATGAAGATAATTTTTTTTTTTTTAAAAAATACATATTATATGTTACAACAGATATATTATCTGATGCAACAGGTTATCTATTTGTTGCAAATGATGATATATCTGTTGTAACAGATGATTTATCTGATGCAACAGATATATTATCTACAGTCCAACTCAGTGTAAAAAAAATGGTTCCTGAAAAGAACTAATTATTAATAATAATAAAGCTGAAAAGTCATGACTTATCATAATATTGATTAATTTAATTAAGTCATAACTTTTTACTGTAATCAAGAATGTCATTAATAAATGGAGGTGAATAGTTCTGATTTTTTGCCTAACTCATTCAATTTCAATCCTCTATAAATAGGTCCCTCCTTACTCAGTCGTTCAATCTACTACACACTATTTATTCTTTGCTCTTGTTACACCTTCTACTACTTTCTCTTCAAGGACTTGATAGCTTTTTCCTGTCTCTGGTAAGTTGTTTTCTAGATTTTTGTGTAAATATTCGTTGTATATTACATTACATTCAAATTCTTTCTTTTCTTACTTTTATTTTTACGTGTGTTTTGTCAGCTTATGCATTTTCTAGATATGCTGATCCTGTGTGGGATGTCGCTATTTTACGAGACGCCATGCGGGAACTGCAGAAGGAGGTTCATGACCTGCATTGGGAGTTGGCCGCAGTCAGAGTAAGGATGCTGCGGGAGATCCGCAGGCTGAGGAGGGCGCTGCTACTGCCCGTTGAAGATTGACCGGCTGACCATACAAATAATAATAATGTTAATAATGATGATAATAATAATTAAGCTTTTTTTCTTTTATCTATGCATTTTTTTTGTTTGTTTTATAAAAAATTATGTTTGATGCACTTGACTTTTTATTTCTTATTTAATTTTCGTGTTGTCTATTTCTATTTCTTAACGAATGACATGTCTACAATTAAGGAATAATTTAATTCCAGTATCAATAGCAAGAACATATGAGTTATCTGTTAGGTTTTGTGTGTGACAGAAGCTGTATTTTGTTGTTCGAAATATATTAGTAATCTGATGAAACGGATTATTTATCTGTTGAAACAGATTACTAACCTGGTGCAGCAGAATACCCATATATTCGATTCATATTACGGGCACCTAGAACCCTTAAACATGAATCCAATATGAGTCTACTGTTACAACAGAACATTTATCTGGTGCCGCAGATAATGGATCTGTTTAAACAGATTGCTCTTGTATTGCATTCATGTTCGCGTGCAAACTATTGTTGAAAAAACAACACACTAGCAGTTGCCCAGATTCAACTAAAAAATATAATCTGACTTACCAAAGTCTCCTCTCAAGTAAATTCCAAAGTTGAAAGTGATTTACGAAACAAAATTTGACATAAGAATTTGGTCAAAGAGCAGCAATTGAGGTAACAACAACAACAACGACAATGGTCAACAAGAAGAATATGAAAATGATAATGAAGTATAAGATGATGATAATGAATCAGAAGATGATGAATAAAGAAGCAGCAACAATGAACAACAAATATCGCGAAGAGAGAGAAAGTAACAACGAATGAGGAGAGAGAAAAAGATGCCTTTTTTCCCTTCGTTCCCCATTATATATTAACTAACATTTGAATCAAAGTGTAAATTTAAAACCTTGTGTGTTATTTTAAATTTTTCCAAACTTTCTTAAACCATAATTAAGTAATTGTCACCCCTACTCAATTATTAAGACTTGTGTCACCTACACCCCATTTTAAAACTCTTTTGTCACCTGTAGCCCAAACCCTACATACTAGCACAGGCCATCACTACCTAGTATATATATAGATAGATAGATTTGTATAGTTCATGGTGATAATTGTTTATTGCATTATATTTTTTTATACACATTCTTTATATAAATACAACAATGGCTACTATGTTTTTTTCATTTAATTTAAGTTATTTGCTTGCAAAATAGGAAATGTCGAATTATGTAATACTAATTAAGATAATATACCATATAATAGTATGTGGTATAAAGAAGAGCTCTTACTCTAAATTTAAAAATTGCATGTAAATATCTAATGAAATTAATAAAATATTTTAACAAATCTGCAAACATACCTCAATAACTATACATTTATCTATGCCTCAAGTGCTTTTGAGTTTATTTTAGTTAGAGTAAATACATAATTACACCACTGATCTTGTCCGAGTTTAGCAAAAAGACACCTAAACTTTAATTTCAACCTATTACCCCACGATTCTTCTTTATTTCGTTGCAAATACACCATTTTTTGCTAAATCTCAGTCACAATAAAGAGAGTGGATGCACGCACCAATCAGGTGCTGCCACGTGTCAAATATTTTTAATTTCATATTTTATTTATTTTTTAATAAATTTTTTCCTTTTTATTTAATTTATCACCCCCCCGTTCCCCCACCCCACCCCACCCCACACCGCATCCAATAGCTCCTCCCATGCGTCCAGGTCAACAGCTTCCCCCTACCCCACCCCACCCCCCGCATTCAGTTTCCTCCATTAAAATGGAGCTTAAAGCTCTTGTACAATCTCCATTTTAATGGAGCTTTAAGCTCCATTTTTATTTATGACCCCACCCCACCTCCCCAACCCTACCCCATCCAACACCTCCCTCTTCCATTCCTGTCCAGTTTTCTCCATTAAAATGGAGGTTGTACATTAGATTTCCTTTTTTAAATTATGGTGATGATGATGTTGTTGTTGTAATTGTTATTGTTGTTGAGTTATGGTGATGAAGAAGAAGTTGGAGAAGAAGACAATGGTAGATGAGTGGGGTTGCGGGGGTGGGGTGGGGTGGGGGGTGTTATGAAATAATTTTAAAAAATAAATAAATATTAATTTAAAAAAAAAGAATATAAATTATATATTAAATTATTTACATGTGGCAACTTCTAATTGGTCAGAAAAGTCAATTTTTGCCTTTTCACGTGCTTGTGGCACGTGTATACACGTAGGGGGTCAACATGGTGTATTTACAACAAAATAAAGAAGACTCGTGGGGTAATAGGTCGAAGTTAAAGTTTAGGTATCTTTTTAAAAATTTCGGACATGATCAGTGGTGTAATTATGTATTTACTCTTTTAGTTAAGAAATTCATCCTGGAAAAAAATAATGATAATCTATATCTCTCTCTCCCCCTATATATATATAGGCAAAATTAGAATTAGTAAAAGAAGTCAAGTTGCAGTATAAGAATAAGTTACTTGACAATTTTAAGACAAAGAATTAATAGTGTAATAAAAAATTTGAATAAAAAGTTAGAATTTTAAGTCAAAGAAAGTCTTGTTGAATTTTAAGTCTGAAATGTGTCACATAAATTAGGACATAGAAAATAAAAAATAAGTAATGAATAATAATATAAGTCGAATGACTATTTAATATAAATTGCTTTGCAATATAGTAATAAATATAATATAGGCAAGCAAACTAGAAAATAATTTTTTTCTGTCATTTTCTGAAGATCGTGTTCCAAAGTTACATAATTATTCTCTAATTATTTTTTAAGGAAATTTTATCTTCAATGATTTTTACTATCTAAATATGCAAATGTAATTTAATTATTTTTAAATACTAGATAAAATTTAAGTTGTGATAACTTATTTATTTTTAGTTGAATTTGAGATGAGAATCTTTTGAAATTTGATAAGAAAGGTAAATCTATGGATAACACTACATACAAGAGTTAATATTTTAAAAAATAAAGTTAAAAAAAGTGGTGATGACTAAAACTCCAACAACAACTCAATTTTTATATTAGTAGTTTCTCGTGTTGGTAATTTTTATAACTTAATTTTTTGATTAAAAAAGGTAAATATTTAATCACAAACTAAAATTATATATTTTCAATGATGTAGGTTATATTATAATTAAATATGATGTACACAGCTGCACATATAAATTCTTATTTCACATAATGAATTCATGATTTTATTTTCTTTAATATTCATATTCCAAAAATTTACATGCATTATAATTTTTTTAATTCTTAGGATAAGTTAATATTTTTTTTCAATTTAATTTTAAAATAATTTTTTGAAGTTGAATACGAAATAAAACTATATTTCGATGGAGGTGAAAGTGTTTAACTTAAGTTTAAATCATACTCATTTCTAATATATTAGTTTATTTTTGGAGTTTTCTTCTAATCTGATTTCTATTGTGAGATAAGAGAGAAAAAAACTCAACTGCTTGTGTGTAACAAAAGAAAAAAATAATAATTTAACTCAAAGTTAAATTAGAGAAAAATAAAGTAATTAAAATACAATAGTAGAATAATGTATGCCAAGAGAGGGGAGTAGGGGTGGGGTTATTTTAAATTAATTCGAGATATAATGAAGTAATTAGATATACATATATTACAATTCATAAATTTCAAACGGGAGAGAAGTAAACAGTAAAATAAAAACTTAAAAATAAATAATCAATATTAACAATCTAATATTTTTAAATTATGCAGAATATAATAACAAAAATGTGAAACATAATGTTTTCACAATTACTTGATTATTTTTTACTTATACAAATTTAATTAGAGATGAATGTGGAGGGGGTGGGGGGAGGGGGTTGAGAGAGGAATTTAACAATCTAGTATCTTTAAATTATGAGTATGTGATTAGTATAATTAAGAAAAATCTGAAAGATAAAAAGTTTTTCTATTTCAATATTAAGAGCAAATGGAAAGAACAAGACAAGCTAAGAGGAACAATCAAAGTAAATAACAAGAGACAATATAATGTAAGTTTCTTCTTTCTTTCAAGTGTACTGAACATCTTCCTCAAGACCTCTATTTATAGTATTACATAAGGGGTTTCAAGAGGTGTCATAAACATGATGATCAATGAGGAAGTAATGGAGGTGTGGGAGTTACTACATTTAAAAGGATGAATTACACCAAGAAGTAATGAAGGAATTACACCAAGGAGTAATGAATGAATTACACCAAGGAGTTATGGACATCTACAATCTTTTACGATACTCCCCCTTAGATGTCCATTGATACAATGTGCCTCGTTAAAATCTTACTAAGGAAAAACCCCGTGGGAAGAAAAATTCTTGTGAAGAAAAAAGAGTACACATATATTCTTATACGCATTATTTGCCGCCTCATTAAAAACCTTGCCAGAAAAATTCATTTGAGATAAAACCTAGGCCAAGAAAAAAAGAGTGCAGCACGTACTTTACTCCCCCCGATGCAAACATCATTTCATTTATTGAAGACGACGCATCCCAATCTTGAATATCATTTTATCAAATGTTGATGTTGGTAATACTTTAGTGAATACGTCTGCCAAATTATTGGCCGAACGAATTTGTTGAACATCTATTTTACCTTTCTTCTCAAGGTCATG
The DNA here is from genome assembly GCA_030864215.1 of Capsicum pubescens. Classification (NCBI taxonomy): domain Eukaryota; kingdom Viridiplantae; phylum Streptophyta; class Magnoliopsida; order Solanales; family Solanaceae; genus Capsicum; species Capsicum pubescens. The sequence continues at coordinate 272,564,358 of CM061544.1, read as the reverse complement.
AGTGAAAAAGAATTTTGGTGAAATATGTTTTGTTCTATCTCCTTTAATGTAACCTCCCTTCAACTGAGCTATACATGCAATATTATTTTTATACAATGTAGTTGAAATATTCTTATTCAAAGAAAATTCACACATTTTCTAAATATGTTGAGTCATTGATCTCAATCAAACACACTCCCGACTCGCTTTATGAATGACAATGATTTTTGCATGATTTTAAGAAGTTTCAGCTAATGTTTGCTTCATTGAACACCATGAAATGGATATGACACCATTTGTAAATAAATAACCTGTCTGAGATCGAGCAGACAATTATCCTGCATTTGTATAACTAATCATTTCTAACTTGGATTCATTAGAATAAAATAATTCCAAGTCAATGGTTCCCCGAAGATCTCTGAATATATGCTTGACACCATTCCAATGTCTTTTATTTGAGGAAGAGCTGAATATTGCCAATAAACTTACCGCAAAATAAATGTCTAGTCGAGCATTATTGGCAAGATACATTAGTGCCCCGATTGCACTAAGACATGGAGTTTCATCACCAAGAAACTTTTCATCATTTTCTTGAAGTCGAAATGGATTTTTGTTTATATCAAGCGACCTCACAACCATTGGGGTACTCAATGGATGTGATTTATCCATGTAAAATCGCTTCAAAATATTTTCAGTGTATGTTGATTAATGGACAAAAATTTTATTTGTCAAATGCTTAATCTGTAGGTCGAGAATTTTTTTGTCTTTCCCAGATCTTTCATTTCAAATTCTTTCTTCAAACACTTAACAACTTTTGTAAGCTCTTTGGAAGTGCCAATGATATTCAAGTAATCAACATAAACAACTATTATAGCAAATTCAGATTCAGACCTTCTTATAAAAACACAAGGGCAAATAGGATCATTTTGTACCCTTCTTTTAGCAAATATTCACTAAGACGGTTGTACCACATCCACCCTGATTGTTTCAATCCATATAAGGATTTTTGAGGCTTTATTGAGAAAGTTTCTTGTGAACTTTTTTATGCTTCAGGTACTTTGAAGGCTTCTGAAATTTTCATTAAAATAATATTGTCCAATGAGCTATACAAATAGGACGTGACAACATCCATTAGGCTCATATCAAGCTTTTCATGAACTGCCAGATTTATTATATATCTGAAGGTAATACCATCCGCCACAGGAGAATATGTCTTTGCATAGTCAATGCCAGGCCTTTGCGAAAAAACCTTGTGCAATAAATTGTGCTTTATATCTTATGACTTCACCTTTTTCATTTCACTTTCACATAAAAACCCATTTGTACCCCACTGGCTTGACACCTTTAGGTGCTCGGACTATTGGTCCAAAAACTTCACATTTTTCAAGTAAAGTCAATTCCGCTTGAATTGCAATTTTCTATTTTGACCAATCATTTCTCTGTTTACATTCATTAATAAATTTTTGTTCCAAATCCTCATCTTTTTGCATTATTTTAGTAGCAACATTATAAGCAAAAATATTGTCAACCACAATATTATTTTGATTTCACCTATTTCTCGTCGAGACATAACTTATTGAGATTTTTTTATTCTCATTAGTTTCAGGTATTTTAACCTCCTCAGTCGTCTTATCATTTGTTAGATTTTGAGGTTCTTTTTGAGCGATTGCCATTATATCGTGATCATTCTGATCATTTTTTTTCCTTTTTTGAGAATTTTTATTGTTGGAACCAATCAATCTACCATATTTCAAACTTGGCTTAGACTCATTTGCATTGACCACTTGTCCTATCGTAACATCAACTTGAACTGGAGCATTTACAGCTAAAATATAAGATTTAGTAACCCTTGTAAGGTTAGTAAATGCATCTGACAGTTGATTTGCAATATTTTACAAGTAAATCATCTTTTGAACCTCTTGCTCACATTGGTTTGTTCGAGGATCAAAATGAGATAGTGATAATACATTTCAATCTATAACATGTTTCAGCTGCTTATGTTTTCCCCCTAATGTTGGGTATACTGATTCATCAAAATGACAATCAACAAATCTTGCCGTAAACAAATCTCCTATCATAGGTTCCAAATATTTTATAATGAAAGAAGATTTATACCCAATATATATTCTCAATATTCTTTGGGGTCCCATCGTTGTGCATTGCGGTGGAGCAATTGGAACATATACGGCACATCCAAAAATTCTAAGATGGAAAATATTTGGTTCTTGATTGATAATCAACTGTAATGGGGAGAATTTATGATAAGTGGTTAACCTTATGCGCACAAGTGTTGCTGCATGCAAAATAGCATGCCCCCATGTTGAAAACAGGAAATTTTGTCCACATTGACATCGGTCTAGCTATCAATTGAAGACGTTTGATCAATGATTCTGTTAGACCATTTTGAGTGTGAGCATAAGCAACTGGATGTTCAACTTTTATTCCAGTTGACCTACAATAATCATTAAAAGACTGAGATGTAAACTCACCAGCATTATCAAGACGAATAGTTTTTATTGCATAATCTGAAAATTGTACTCTTAATCTTATTATTTGAGCCAACAATCTTACAAAAGCCATATTGTAAGTTGATAATAAGAACACATGTGACCATCTTATAGATGAATCTACCAAGACTATACAATATTTGAATGGTCCACGTGGAGGGTGAATTGGTCCACATATATCACCCTGTATACGTTTCAGAAATGCAGGGGATTCAATCCCAACCTTAGCTACTGATGGTTTAATAATTAATTTTCCTTGAGAACAAGCAGCACAAGAGAATTCCTTTGATTGAAGAATATTTTGATTCTTCAAAGTATTCCCATATGAATTCTCAATAATTCTGTGCATCATATTAAAATTGGGATGGCCCAACCAATCATGCCAAATGATAAAATCATTACAACCTATAAGCCTTTTATTTATTAAGGCATGTGATTCAACCATACAAATATGTGTATGATACAATCCAGAAGAAAGTGCAGGTAGTTTTTCATGCATAATTTTTTTCCCATCTCTTATTGTAGTAATATAAAGATATTCAATCTTTCCTTCATTTGCAGTCTCAATGTGATAGCCATTTTGGCGAATAACCTTGAAACTTAACAAGTTTCTTTGAGACTTACTACAATATAATGCATTATCAATGTCCACTATTATTTTCCCCAGGTAGTAATAAGTTCGCTCTTCTAGAGCCCTCAATTAACTTTGTACTATCGGATATTGTATTAACATAGGTCATTTTCATAATTAAATTAGAAAAATATTTCTTTTCTCTTAATATAGTATGAGTTGTAGCACTATCAAGAAGGCACATATCTCCACTACTCATCTTGGATCCAATTGAAGATTGGAGAAATTTTATTATCTTCACAAAGTAAAAATATATGATAAAAAATGTGAAATCTCACAATCTTACAATAAAACTTAAATACTTATTTTTTTTCTTGAAACGTAAAAAGCAACATAATGAAAAAACATAATAAAAAAACATGCTTAGAAAAATATAATAAAACAACATATTTATTTCTCCAATAACTTGATTGAGATTTAGTTTTGATCTCCAAAAAAGTCTTCAACTTCCAAATGAGTTATCTTATCAAGGCCATCAAAATCATCATCTTTCAACACCAAGTTTGCCTCAACACTGTCATCATATTTTTGTGAAGGTCCTGCCTCATCATCATTTTTGAAAGTCAAATGTGACTCCATTCGGGCATTAGAAGAGGTCCCGCCTTCATTTCTCTTTCTTTTGAAAGATTCTTGATAAAGCATAGAAAAATGCTTAGATGCCCGACATTTATTCTTCCAGTGGCCTTCTATGCCACAACGATGTCAATTACCTCTTGAAGGATTATTTTAAGGATCCATTTGGTTCTCCCTTTTTTGATTACCACCATCATGATGATTATTATATCGTCCCCTGCCATTGCCACATCCACACATATTATTATGACCCCCGATCTTGCCATTTTTCTGGATGACCATATGCTTGTACCCCATTTGCTTCCGGTAGTGGAGCAACTCCAATGGAACGGGCTTCATAATTTTTCATCAAAAGGTCATTGTGTTGCTCAGCCACTAGAAGGAATGAGATCAACTCAGAATACTTTTGAAACCCTTTTCACGGTATTGCTGCTGCAATATCACATTTGAGGCATGAAAAGTAGTTAGTATTTTTTCCATCATGTCCTCATCATTTATAGTTTCCCCACATATTTTCAATTGGGAAACAATCCTGAATGCAATAGAATTATATTCAAAAATGGTTTTAAACTCTTGAAACCGTAATTGCATCCACTTATAACGAGCTCTAGGTAGTACCATGGCCTTTAGGTGGTCATACCTTCCCTTCAAATCAGTCCACAATTCAAATGGATCTTTCACTGTAAGGTATTCAACCTTCAGTCCTTCATCCAGATGATGACGAAGAAAAATCATAGCCTTGGCCTTGTCCTGATTCGGCGCTGCATTATCCGGGATAATAGTAGCACTAAGACCCTTAGCATCTAGGTGAATCTCAGCGTCGAGAACCCGTAACAAGTAACTTTTTCCGAAGATGTCAAGTTCCACAAACTCAAGTTTCGACAAATTTGACATGATGTAAACTATCATAAAAATAATGAAGTTAAACAACAATACAATAATATAAAAATAATATTTTTTTCATGTGTAACTTTGACGTTAAAACCAAAACTTTGATAAAAGAAAAATAACAAACTACAATATTCAAGATAAGTAAGTCGATTATACATGACGGATTGAAAACTTGCAAAGAGTAAAGTCATGCCGATAACGTATTTCAATATTAAGAGCAAATGGAAAGAACAAGACAGGCTAAGAGGAACAATCAAAGTAAATAACAAGAGACAATATATTATGAGTTTCTTATTTCTTTCAAGTGTATTGAACATCTTCCTCAAGACCTCTATTTATAGTATTCCATAAGGGGGTTTCAAGAGGTGTCATAAACATGATGATCAATGAGGAGGTAATGAAGGTGTGGGTGTTACTACATTTAAAGGATGAATTACACCAAGAAGTAATGGAGGAATTACACCAAGGAGTAATGGAGAAATTACACCAAGGAGTAGTGGAGGAATTACACCAAAGAGTTATGGACATCCACAATCTTTTACAATATTTTCTTAATTATATGAATATTTTTACTTTATAGATTTGACCAGAGCTTGAGGTTTGGGAAGGGGAAGGGGAAGGGGAAAGGGAAAGGGAGAGGAATTTCATTGAAAAATAATATAATAGTTGAATTATTTTTTAAGTTTAACAAGATATCCCTACACGAAACTATTAAAAATAATATTTTAATATTATCCACACATTGCGCCAATACATAAACTAGTAAATTTTAATAAAAGTTAACTGAAATTCAGTAATTAAATTTTCTTATATACACTTGACCAAGTCCGTCGCAATTCAAGTGTAGTTGACACTTCCAAGTTTTTAATTCCTAATTTTTAAATTAAATTCAATAAGAGAACAGTAATGAATAATATAAAAAAAAATTAGAATAAGATCGAAGGTACATATATAACTTCTGTAAACCACCACTTTAGTTCCTTTTATTAGTTCTATTTTGTTTCCATCTCATCTTCTTAACAATTATAAGAGAATGATCGGATAATGGAAAAAGCAAATTGAAGTAATAACATCTAAATAAGCAAAAGAAATGAAATACTTAAGGACATATCAAATTATTTGAACTTATAACGTGTACAAATAAATGTCAAGTGAATTTAGTGGTTAACACATCAGGTTTATGGGGTTCAAGATCTCATGATAACCTTTAAACTGAGAATAAAATTTACTAGTTAATATTTAATTAATTATATATTTTATAATATTCTATTAGTGTAAGGGTAAAATGGTAATCCAACTTTTTTTTTTTTTTTTGCTTCTTTCCACTTTTAGTATAATATAATATGTTTAATATATGAGTAAAGCATCTAATAACCCCCAAACTACGATTAAATTTGCTACGACACACTTCAACTTCACAAGGGTCCTATTACCTCTCTGAACTCAATTTTAGTGCATTTTGTCACCCTTTTTAGCTGACGTGACACCTTTTTAGTTGCCGTGTGTAATAAAGGTGTCATGTCAGTATAAAAGGGTGACAAAAATAGACTAAAATTGAGTTCAGGGGTAATAGAACCCATGTGAAGTTGGAGTATGTCATAACAACTTTGGTCATAGTTCGAAAGGGTACTAGATGCTTATCTCTTGATATATATATATATATATACATATATTTATATATATATAGTCAGACCTCTTTATAATATCACCTCGTTATAACAACATTTCACTATAGCGGCATGATTTTCTTTGGAATCATTTTTTGTATTATATTTTACTTCTCTATAATGACATTCTAGGGGCTTTGAGCTAAAAGTGACAAAAGAGTTTGAAAATGAGGTGTAGGTGACTCAAGTCTTAATAATTGAGTGTAGATGTCAATTACTTTATTATGGATTAAGAAAGTTGGGTAAGTTTGAGAATATCCCACAAGTTTTTAAATTTACACTTTAATCCAAATGTTTACCTAATATAACGAGAAATAAAGGGAAAAAAGGCGTGTTTCTCTCTGTTCTCATCCATTGTTGTTTTCTCTCTCTCTTAGCGATTTTGGTTGTTCATTGTTGTTTCTGCTTTATTCATCATCTTCTGCTTTATTTTCATCATCTTCTACTTTATTATCATCTTTATATTCTTCTTATTAACCATTGTTGTTGTTGTTACTGCTGCTGCTGCTATCTGATCAATTTCTTAGGTCAAATTTTGTTTCATACATCACTGTCCACTTTGGCATTACTTCACAGGAGACTTTGGTAAGTCAAATTATAATTTTTAGTTGAATTTGTCATCTGGGTAACTGTTATTGTGCTATTTTTTCAACAATAGATAGCACGTGAACATGAATGCAACATAAGAGACATCTGTTTAAATAAATCAATCATCTGTTGTGACAGATGAGCCATCTTTTGCAACAGAAGACATATGTTGGATTCATGTTTATGGTTCTATAGTGCCGTAACATGAATCGAACAGATGAGTCATCTATTGCAACAGACTAGTTATCTATTGCAACAGGGTAAATATCTGTTGCAACAGATTAGTAACCTATTGCAACAGAACCTAAACTCGATTTTGACATACTAGTTATCTGTCGCAAAAAGGGTAAATATCTACTGCAACAGATTAATAACTTATTGAAACAGAACCTGTACTTCGTTCCAACAGATTCATCGTCTGTTGCAACACATGTTTCACCCATTACAACAGATGACCCATCTGTTGAAATCAGCTTCTGGAGCGTAACATGAATCCCAACAGGTAAGTAATCTATTGCGATTGATCACTTACGTATTGCAAAAGATTACACATTTGTAGGGATTCATGTTACAATACTATGAAATCACTATTAAATTTTTTTAATGAATGACTTTATTTAGGTACCACTAATGGAGGGATCAATAACAATAGGGGTGGATTGTCATAGTCAATGGATCGAGAAGAGCAATCGATATGTATGGCGTTGGAAGGAGGATGAAATGCTAGAAATGATAGCTATGACAGTCCAAAGTGATATTTCGTATGATGATTTTGTGAACTTAATCATCAGCTATTGTAGACTGAATTGTCAATCGGAAGAACTTGTCATCAATTACATGCACAACTTCTTTGAAAATCAGAGGGTACTACCTATCAAGATAACCGATCAGGTTTGGTTGCATGCTTATCTTAGTGATTCATCTAGGCCGGTGTTAAGGGTGTAAGTGGTTGAAAAGATGAGAGGTAATGAGAACCAAAATGTAGAAGATCAACAACAACAATAAATCTTTGATGATAGGTTAGATGATCTAGACATGAATATTCCAGATAATGATCAAACACCTACTCTCATTGATGCGACCAATACGGTGGGCAGTTTTTCTTGGTTGACATAGTCTGGCAATCGTCAAGACGACGAGACCGGCTTTTACAAGGGAATGTCATTCAAGGACAAGAAAGAACTATATACTACTTTGTTTATTTCTTGCTTTAAAAAAGATTTCAGAATAATGAAGGTGATTAATTCGAGCAAAGTCTTTTGCTATAAATGTGCTAATTCGAACTGCAAACGGTGGTTGAGAGCAGTGAAGTACTTAAGTTCTGATAGATTCATTATTCATAAACATAAAAAGTATCATTCATGTGGTTCAAAGCATATTTTGGGCCAAAATCCTCATGCCACAACAAAGGTCTTCAGTGAATATTTTAAGAATAAATTCCCGATGGCAAAGTCCCTTTTATAAGGATTATGGCCAATCAAATCCTAACAAAATCGGGTGTCCTGGTCAGTTATTGGAAGATTTATACGACCATGGGGATTACCAAGGACTTGGTTAGGGGGACACACGAGCATGGGTATGCAGTCCTCGATGCCTACAATTACATGCTTGAGTCCAAAAATTCCAAAAGTAAGACGACATTGCATGTTGATGAAAATAGAAGGTTCAAGTACTTTTTTATATCCTATGGTGCTTGGATTCAAGGTTTTCGACATTTGAGAAAAGCCATAGACATCGACGGTACCTTCTTGAGGACCAGGTATAATGGAGTTCTGCTAGTGGCGGTGGCACAGGATGCATAGAATCACATTTTTCTCATCACTTTTTTGTAGCGGACAAGAAATGTGATGCCTATTATGGATTTTTTTAACAACTGTGAAACTGCGTCGAAGATACTGAAGAGTTGTGTTTTGTTTCGGATAGGCATCCAAGTATTCCAAAGATGGGTTCAATTTTCTTCACTTCAGCTTACTTTGGTTGTTGCATCAGGAATCTTGGAGAGAACATTCAGACCAACTTTTACAACGAAAGGGCCATGGCCTTTCTTTATAGAGCAGCTAAAGCATATAGTATAGAGGACTTTTTAGACCATTTCAATCAAATAGATGGATATGCATCCCAAGGCAGCAGAACATCTCGTACGTGTCAGTTTTGAGAGATGGAGCCGGGCATTCTATCCTGCAAATAGGTACATTCTTATGAATTTAATGTCTTGTTTGAGTTACAAGTTTAGTATGATGTCGTACTAAGTGATTCTTTTGTATAGGTACAATTTTATTACATCAAACATATCTGAATTGGTGAATTCATTATTTGGTGATAAAAGAGAATTTTCCACCAAGGTTCTATTTGAAATAATAGATAAGAAGTATGGCCAATTTTTTTATGAAAGGCGTGCGGAGTACGAGGACCCAGGAACCCCATTTGTTCTAGAATTGGAAAAAATAATATCAATGAACATCAGTATGGGGAGTAGGTTATTATCTCATCAAATAGCAGATTACAAGTTGGTATCAACGGTCATGGTGATGTTTCCACGGTCGATCTTCAAACAAGATCTTGTACGTGCAGAGTTTTTGACTCGGAAAATATACCCTGTTCACATGCTATGGCAGCGCTTCGAGCTTAATACGGTGCAAAATATGGAACTAAAATTTATGAGTACTCCTCTCCATATTATTCGGTGGAAAAATATACAATGGCATATAGTAGGCATATTACTCTGGTGCCTCCCGAAGAATCTTGGGTTGTTCCTGCGGAGCTTTTGGGAGATTAATACCTCTTTCATATATTGATCCAAGCACTATCAAATTTGAAAGAAGGCCATATAAGAGGAGGCGTGGAGTCGGAGAATCATTTCCATTAAGAAAAAACAAATGCTCCGAATGTAAGAGCGTTGGACACAAAAGAACTATATGCGGATCACAATCCACCATGATCGTTGTAATTGCAAAAACTTGTGTTGTTGTTTGTTGTGGTCTTTTATATATTTAACTCATTGCTGTGAATGTAAATGTTATCATTTATTATACAAAATATCTTTTTAAATAACTTGTGCATCAATAAAAAGAGGCAAAACATGAACTAAATACGACAGACCATAAAATTATTTTCAACAGATTACCCATCTGTTGCGACAGATGGACATTAGCTGGAAGAACACAATACAATTCATCAAACTGGAATATTTTCCTCTAACAGATGACAAATTTTTTGCAGCAGATGGATAATTTGGTCACATAAAGCCAACCGATGACCAATATGTTCCAACACATGATCCATCTGTTGAAATAACTCAAAAGACAAAATTGTTATTGCTACTTGATTTAAAATTGCTTGTTACCTCCAACTGTTGACATGTTTAGAAGAAGAAATAGACAGAATAAAAATTAAATAAGAATTAAAAATCCAAAGTCGATCAAAAACAAATTTTTCATTAAACGAAAAATAAAATACATTAGCTATAGATCCGAGATAGAAAAATTAAAATAAATACGCTAAAATAAAAAATACATTCTAATTAGTATTATCATCATTATTATTGTCAGCCGACCTATCGCAGGGCCCTCATCAGCCTCTACATCTCTTTAAACATCCTTTCTCTCATGGCGACCAACTCCCTCTACATGTCGTTAACCTGCCTCTGAAGTTCCTGCACGGTGTCGTGTAGAATAGCAATGTCTCAAATAGGATCAGCTATATCTAGAACACGCATGAATTGACAAAAACGTAAACACAAAAGTAAAGAAAAAAGTCCGAATGTAATAAAACGTATACTACCAACTGGTAGATTTACAAATAAAAAAAAACTTACCTCAACGAGAAAGGAATATGCTCTTTGAATAGAAGTGGTTGAAGAAGTAATACGAAAAGACAAAATGCAAGAAATAAATAAAAGTGGAGTAGAATGAAGATTAAGGAGGGACCTATTTATAGAGGATTGGATCTGAATATGTTAGGCAAAAAAGCACGACTGTTCAGCTCCACTGTATTAATTACATTCAAACTGCTTGCTTTTTGTTTTTTGTGAAAAGTTGTGATTTTTTCTTTTACATTCAAAATTCTCACCTTTACAAAATGGTTTGAGTCTTAATAACAATAGTTATTATTGAGCTGTTGTAACAGATCGTCCATCTGTGACAACAGATAACCCACTGGTGCTATAGATTTACCATCTGTTGCAGCAGATGGTCCGTATATGCAACAGATGAGACATCTGTTGCAACCTATATATTCTCTATTGTGATAGATGGACCATCTGTTGGAGGAGATATTTTTATTTATTCTAATACCTGATTCATTAGTTGCAACAGGTGGGGGATTTGATTCATCAGCTATTTTGAATGTGTTAGACAAAAAGTCACGACTTTTCACCTCTTTTTTAATAGTCATCACACACCTTAATTAATCCAAATTGGTGACTTATTATATAAACATATTTAGAAACAAAAAAGGTGAAAAGTCACGACTTGTAGCACTTGTTTTTTCTTGGCGAGCAAGTAGTCATCTGAAATTGAAGATGGTTACCCTTTGAGCCTCCGTAGTCTTGTACACTACTTAGCGATGGGAAGTGAAGAATAAACACTGTCTGATATTGATCAGGTAGGAAGAATAAGGTGTGTGCAGATGAATGGATCTACTTTCATGCGTGGAAGTTATGTATTATTTGATCAGGATATCGTTACAGACATACATAAAGTACAATGATTTTGTAAATACAATTTTTTACTGATTAGACATTGATCCTTTAAACAAGATCCTGCATTTTACAGTTTAGTTTGATAGGTGCAAACTGATAAGGCCGAAGGGTTCCTAAATAGTGGTGTCGATACCCTGTTACAATTTAATGATGGTTTTGCTCATATTTATGTGTCAATCTTGAGAAGGGTTCAAGTTTTTGGCAGCAGTGTAACTATCCAATAGTGATTAAACTGATTTTAATGGTGCAATGGGCTTTTGAAAGTCCTCCGAAGCCTCGCACTACAACAAACAGGAATAGAAAACCAATAGAAATTCCCTTAGTCTAAATTTATATGGATGGATTGCTCGAGGAGACTATTATAGAGAAGAAGGTGCTTGGGAGAAAACCTATGCGGGAAGGGAGAGGTGGAGAAGATCATATATTATCTCATACCTTATTTAAGAGAAAACAAAGGGAAACAAGTAAGGAACTTCTAGCGAATCTGGCCAATGAAATTCACTTAAGAGATGAAAAAACTGAATGAGCTTCAGATGTGGAAGTGTATCCAAATATTAAAATCCATCAGTCGTTCTTGAACAAGAAAAGTGCTCAAAGGGAATAGAGTTGGACACTTTGTTAGGAATGCAACTAGCGAGTGTGGCCTCAATGAAGACCCATAAAGTGTAGGACCAGAACTCTAAGGAAGCAGCTTGGCGAGCACAGAGAATTGGTAAGATTTTCAGTCAAGAATGAAACCTGAACCAACAACTCCAGAAGTAAAAATAAGGGAAGCCAATGTGTCAATTTCTGAAGTCTAACTTGTATCCCATGCCTTCTATTTTTGGTTCTGATCAGGTCAATGGAAGTAGAAACAAAAAGGTATGAAGTTGGGCAGAAATCCCATTCCTTATTGTTTCCACTGCCTTTGACCTGACCAGAGCCATAAATATGAGGAATAGGATGCAAGTTTAACTTCAGAAAATGCCACCTTGGCTTGATCCCTTATTTTTACTTCAGAAGTTATTGGTTCAGGTTTCAATCCTGACCTACAATCTTACCACCATCGGTGCTCCCAAAGCTGCAGCCTTAGAGTTCTGGTCCTGCATTTTGTGGGTCTTCATTCAGGCCATGCTAGCTAGTTGTAGTCCCCTAACAAAGTGCAAATCTCCAGTCCACTTCAGCATTTTTTTTTTTCAAAATGGACTGATGGATTTTTATTTTTGGATACACTTTCACATTTGCAGTGCATTTAATTTTTGCATTTTTCATGTCAATTTTATCATCCAGTTTCTCTACACTTTCTTTCTTACCCTGTGTTTCTTCTTAAATAAGGTCTGAGTTGATATATGGTCTTCTCCACCCCCTCCCCCTCTTTTTGCACAGGTATTCTTCCAAGAACCTTCTACTGTATAATAGTCTCCTCGAGCAACCCATTCATATAAATTTGGACCAGGGGAATTTCTATTGGTTTTTCATTCTTGTTTACTGCAGTACGAGGCTTCGAACGCCTTTCAAAAGTCCATTGAACACTTAAAATCAGTCGAATCACTATTTGAATGTTTACACTGCCACCAAAACTTGAACCCTTCTCTAAACTTGACACAAACATTAGCAAAATCTTCATTAAACCGTAACAAGGTATCGACACCACCTACTTGGTCCCTCGGCCTTACCAGTTCAAACCTAACAATCTTAACTGTAAAATGTCATATCTTGTTTGAAAGATTAACTCCTAATAGGTAAAGAACCAACATTCACAAAATTAGTGTATTGGATGTGTGTTCTCACGATACCTTGATCAGTAATACATACCTCCCATATATGAAGTGGTTATATCTGCAAGCAGCTTATTCCTCTGAACCCATCTTTACTCTAGCCTTTAATGTTGGTCGGACAAAAGTTGATCCAGTTTTACTTCCTTTTATTTATAAATAAGAGAAAACCATTTGATGTCAAACAAGAGAAGAACGAAAAGAACATTATAAAAGGATAACACAAAATTTAATGAATCAATAGATGACCCATCTGATGTAACAAATTCCCTATCTATTCAACCAATGAGCCATCTGTTGCAATAAATGGATGACATATTGCAACAAATGGGTCATCTATTGGAATAAATCAAACCAACCTTACTACTGGTTTGATTTCTTCCAACAGTTGCTCCGTCTGTTCCAACAGCTGATTCATCAGTTGTAACATTTGAAGAAACTATTGTAACACCACCACCAACATCAACAAAAACATCAACAACAAAGAAACAACACCATATGTTCCAACACCATCAACAACACAAACACCACATGTTCCAATAACACCAAAGTAACAAACAAAAGACATAAAAAAAATGATACTGACAACAAGGCTTTTTAAGTTCTCCTAATAGATGACTTTTTTCACATATTTTATTAAAAATTAAGGTTCGTTCATTTAAGACTTAAAAGTCACCTTTCCTCCAATTTCTCAATAAATAGAAAATTGATAATGGGTAAATCAATAATAACAACAGATGTAAATATCTAATTTAAATAGCATACAAAGAAGAAGACGAGAAGTAAAGAGTAATAGCGAACCATACCTACAATGTCAAAAATGCAAAGAGATCAAAACACCAATTTCTGTCGAGAAAAGATATTGATCGATTGAAGTTCGAAAAGATCCTCATCCGAAAGAGGAGAGAAAAGAGTGGCAAAAAGAAGATGATTTTGATTACCCCAAAGAGGAGAGAAAGAGAATTCTGAATAAAGAAGAAAGATGAATTGAGTTAATTTATGGCCGAAGGAGAGAAAATTCTAGATATGGGTTTTAAATATTCATTAATAACTTTGAGGGGCACGAGGAGATGGTGACATTCAAAATACAAGATAAGACTACTCAATGAGGAGATTTTTGAGTTATTCAAGAAATATTTTTTACCGTCTTAGTATTTTATCTTTTTTATCTCAGACAGGAAATACCTAAATTTCTTTAAAATAAAAAAAAGATCTTAAAACATATAAGTCATACTTTGTAATAGATGACAATTTCTATTTGAAATTTTTCAACGGCTCAGTCATCTGTCGCAATAGATAGCAACGCCTATTTGATAATTTACAACAGATAGTTAATATGTTGTAATAAATGACTTAATCTGTTTGATAAATTCCAACAAATAATTCATTTGTTGCAACAGGTTGAACATTTATTTTTATACAATTTCAATTGAGTTCATATGCTCAACTACAACTTCAATTGATTAAGCTAGAACTAGGGGTGAGTTCTTAGGGTCAACTACAACTTCAATTGAGTCTTTGGAAATTGCGTGATGTTGGTATTGCATTCCTCCCAAACTGAGTCGTCGATCGATCACTCTGAGTTGAAGAGATATTTTTTACCTCATTGTCAAGCTAATACCTAAATTGATTAATCTAGGACTAGGGGTGAGTTCATAGGGCCAACTACAATTTCAATTGAGTCTTTTGGCAATTGCATTATGAGACGGTTAAAATTTTTGCATATCTTTTAAAATTTTAAAAAATAATTAAGATCAATTCAGACCAAATTAACATTTTCAAAACTTGTCATTCTTTTTCAAAATAAAAATCAATCCATACAAATCGTCCATTTGTAAGAAAAATGTTTCATCATTTCAAATATCGAGTTCTCACTCTTTTTTTCTCTCAACAATACAGACAACAACTACTTAACAAATTGCTCAACCCTTCACAACAAATTGATTTTCTTCTCATTTTCGACCACATAGGTGTTATTTTTTACTTCATCTTGCTTGCATCAGTCGTTTTCTCTATCGTCGTAGGTAACAGAGTTCAAGAAAAACTCTATATTTGTTATTTTTCTAAAAATTAGGTATTTTAAGTTAATGATGAAAAATAAGACTTTTAGTTGTATTATCTTCGAGAATGGGTTTACAATTTTGAGTTTTGATGGTAAAATCATAGGAAGAACCTGAGAAAACCCTAGTTTTTGTCGCAGTGTTCAATTGACTGTCGTGATATTGTTGGATGGTATTTGTGGTGGTGGTGGTGGTTGTTGTCGTGGTGGCACTGTTGGTGTTTGTGGTGGCTGTTGGTGGTATTGGTTGGTGGTGTTTGTGGTGTCGATATTGGTGGTGTTTGTAATGTATTTTTTAAAATTTATGCATACATCAATTGTAATAGAATTTTTATTTTTTTTGTTGTTTGTAGGTAAAACATGTCTCCCAAAAGAAAAGAAAGTGAAAGTGGATCAATTTCTGACCACCTAATAAAAAAGGCTACAGTACAGAACGATTCAGAGGATCTTTCTGAATAATCTCAGTCAGGGAAAGTAAAGCTAAGGAAAGTTATAAAAATGATGTTAAGGGAGGTGGACAAGGGTCTAAAGATGGTGATGAGAAAAATGAAAGTGAGGAGGAGGAGGTAGAAGATAAACAAGAAGAAGGGGGAGAAGAAAGTGAGAAAGAGGATGATAATGCATCACTAATGGGGAGTGAATTAATATCGAAATCCCAGCATGAGGCTGTAAAAAATATAGTATTGATAGGTTTCAAGTTGTGATGCCGATAGATAAACCTGCAGAACTAACTGGTGATCTTGTACTTAAATGTCAGTTGAGGAAACCTTTTGAGAAATTTAGAAATATTATGAAGAATGAAAACATAGACGAACTTTTAAAGAAGAGTTACTTTGGACACTTTCTTGAGCTGCCTGAGGACCATACTGCCCGTTTCCAAATAAGCATGGTATATGGTCTTCTCAAGCGCAGGATCAAGTATGTGGGGGATGATAAATATTTGAAGGAAGGGGGAAAAAATGGATGAAATCTGGATTAACTACTATGGCATGCCGATTTGTTTTGGCTTGAAAGGGTTTTCCATAATGATGAGCTTGAGATGCGATCCTCCAGAAGAACCTCTCACCAAGAAAACACCATGAAAAAGGTCCAAGAAAAGCAGGACATCCAAACCACCACCATCAAATAGTGGTAAGGCATTGTCCGAGTGACCACCCACCAAAACCAACAAACGCAAGGAAAAAATAGATGGGTTGTTGGACATTGTTGGACGTGGGTGTAAAGCCAATGAGTTGATAGAACATATTAAGGATAATACCATACCAAAGCAATACAGGGAGCAGTTGTGCTTAGTTTGGTTTGCCCATTTCGTTATAATGGCAAGAGACGTCAATAAAGTCATAGAAGATGATTTATTGAAGCTTGCTGATGATTTTAAGAAATTCAACAATTATCCCCGGGGATATGATAGCTACTACTTGACTGTTAGATATTTATTGACAAAGATATCCCCAAAGACGATCACATTATATGGCTTTCCTTGGGCTTTCATGATAAATTTAATCACTATTTGTTTACTCATCCATTAATTTATATTGAATAATTATTATGACTTTTTTTGCTTGCCTCCTATTTACATTTCTTAGGCTTAGGAATTTGAAGACATTCCTCACCTCCGAAAGCAGGTCAAGGATTATCCGGATGAGGTTTCTCATCCAAGGATCCTTAGGTGGTTGACTGTAAAGAGAAACATAAGAATTATGGAGGTTGATCTCTTTAACCCTCCGAAAGATGCAGTACATCTTCTTTCAAGTAAAATAATTTGACTCAAAGAAATATATTAAAATAGATGGGTAATCTTTTACGACAGATGATCCATATTTTGCATTAGATTAACCATCTGCTGCTCTATTTCTCTAATCCCGACTCAACAGATTACCCATCTACTGTAAATTATGCAATAGATGGGTAATCTGATGCAATATATTATTAATCTGTTGTGACATATAGATCAGTTGTTATGACAGATAGATCATCTGTTGTATAAGTTATCTATGCTAACATGTAACCCAACTGACTGCAAATTATTATATGATTTAAATGTATCTGTCCTTTTTATAGGTTGTGCATCCATGGATCATACCAACTGAGCAGGAGTTGGGGATGACTTCTTTTATTACTCAAGGTCTTGTTGATACAATAGCAGACCCAATGGTGAAGTTAACAAAGAAGGAATTGGCTGGAGCAACATCCATAAAAAGAGCAGTTAGACAAGGTCAGCCTAGTGTTGAGGCTCTTCATGACCAACCTACTGCAATAGATCTGAGTGCTTCTTCTAGGGGTGTTGCTGGTGGAGTTTATGTTAGTGGTAGACATGCTGATGCTACTACTAGTTGTGATGTTGAGCATGTTGATGCTCAAGAAAAAATAAATATGTTTGAAAATACCCCTTTCACAAGTTCCTCTCACCCTTACACAGGTCCCTCTCACCTTTACACCGATACCTCTCACCCCTCTTCACCCTCATGTTCTCGTTGCAAATGCGAAGAGTGCAAGGACAGTCAGGATAAACTCTTTGAAAAAGTAGAGGCTATCGCTAAAGTTGTTAAGGAATTAAAATCCAAGATGGGTGTCATACCATCCAAAAGGTGAGGGAGTCATACACTCCTACAGTGGCAGTTGGGGGAAGAAAAGAGAAATTATCCAAGTACTCTGCAATCAAAAATCTAAAAAAATTACAACTCTTCCCTCTCTAAAAGTTGTTAAAGTTCAGGGGTCATTCAAGAAGGTGGACATATACGCGGAACTTGGTGCCAAAGAGAAGAGGCATTTGCGACGGGCCAAGCAAGGCGCATAAGATTACCCCATCCATACCTTTTCTGCCTAAGACTTCAGAAGTGTGACAGATATATGTACGCAGTACGTGGACAGGGTAAGTTTACTTTTCCTAACCTAGACTTCTAATATACCTGTCATCTGTTGCAACATATGTGTATTCCGGTGTAACTTGTGGTAAATCTGTTGTAACATATTACACATCTCTTGCGTAAGTTGCATTAGATGGGTAATCTATGAACAGATTCAGAGAACCCTCTACAATAGATGGACCATCTATTGCATCTTTCCACTATGTTTTCCTTCTTTACAATTACTAACCTATTTAAAAATTAACTTTTTATATCCAAGTATGTTGAAGAAATTCTCTGCCTCATAAGGGGTAGGCAATTAGCATACCCGAAAGCTTATGATGCGGATGATAGGATAATAGACCTCGACTTCTACAGGAATCTCAAGGATAGGTACGATGATCTCAGTAAGCTAGCATCAACTCCCGGTGGCAAGGTATTTGATTCGTTACTTTTTGAGTTCCAATGGGATGAAGAAATGATAAAATAAGTTAGAGAGAAGAGGCCAAATCCACATGGCAAGAGCTAAATCGAGGAAAATAGGATTTTTGGAGTCATGAACATGGACGGCATACATTATCGGGCTGTTGAGATACTTCTCGAGGAGGGAAAGATCAAGGTTTATGACTGCAACTTACCTGCCTTGGACGAGGTCGATTCTTTCATCCACATGTAGCCGCTATTGGAGTTGTTCCCCATCTTGTTGAGTCAAAGAAAAACTGATGGATCATTTGCCAATGGAAGTGTTGATGAAGAAACCATGGGATTTTGAAGGTCAAAACAAGGACATGGACCTTCCAAAAAATGAAATTGCTGTCGTGTGTAGGTTGCACGCTCTTGCACACATCGAATGTTTGCTGACCGACACAAAAATGGCTGAGCCAATGACCTTTCTATGTGACAACGTTGTGGGAAACATGTAAGAGGTCTGGCTTATGGGGTACTAACTGGACATTTGGAGCCTGTGTATAAAGAAGAGCCTGTGAAATAACATTTTTTTTAATTTCAAGTCACTTCACTTTACATACTTTACATACATGTCGTGGTAATTTTTTGTCTGATGAAAGTTGAATTTTTTACAATGCAACAGATTATCCATCTGTTGTAAAATATATTCTATTTGTTCTGATAGATAGTTTATCTGTTGTAATAGGTTGGTCATCTGTTGCATTATGCTGATGTTATGTTTCTATCTAAGTCTTATCAGTTGCAACAGTGGGAAGACTTATATGATAATTTCTAATAGATGACCTACATGTTGCAACATATGTCTAAATATATTTGATATTTTTCAACAATTATGCTTGAATATTCATGTTCTCAACAACACCAAACCAGTAGCAAATACAAATACACCACCATGAGAATTTCAACAATTAGATTTCAATATCCATGTGTCCAACAACACCAACCTAGTAGCAATAACGCCAACAATGTAGTATCTTGGGGATTTGGGTTGTAGGTGACAAAAGAGTTTTAAAATGAGGTGTAGGTGAAAGAAGTCTTAATTATTAGGTGGAGGTGACAATTACTTTATTATGGATTAAGAAAGTTGGAGAAGTTTGAAAATAACTCACAAGTTTTTAAATTTACACTTTGATCCAACTATTAGTTAATATAATAGAAAATGGAGGGGAAAAAATGCATTTCTCTCTCTTCTCATCCATTGTAGTTTTCTCTCTCTTTACGATTATTGTTGTTCATTATTATTGTTGCTTCTTTATTCATCATCTTCTTCTTCATTATCATCATCTTCTACTTTATTATCATCTTCATATTCTTTTTGTCGACCATTGTTGTTGTTGTTACCGCTACTGTTGCTATTTTACCAATTTCTTAGGTCAAATTTTATTTCGAACATCACCACTTTTCACTTTGACATTACTTTATAGGAGACCTTGGTAAGTCATATTATGATTTTTAGTCGAATTTGTCATCTGGGTTACAAAGTTACTATTGTTTTTCCAACAATGGATAGAAGCCGATCATGAATCCAACATAAGTGCCCAAAATTTAAACAGATCACTCATCTGGTGCATCAGATGAGTAATCTGTTGCAACAGAAGATATATCTATTATATCAGACTAATTATCTGTTGCATTAGCCTGATTATCTGTCACATCAGACTGATTAATCTATTTGGAACAACATAAATCAACCCCTGTCATAAACCCAACAGATAACCAATATGTTATGCTATTGCTACTGGATTCAAAATTATTTTTTATGTCCAATCATCGACATGTTTATTGAGAATATAATAGACAGAATGAAAATTAAATACTCCCTCCGTCTCAAATTACCCGTCCCAAATTTCCTAATTTGATTTCTCATTTTACTTGTCTTTTTTTATTAATCAAGAAGAGATAAAAAAAATTCATTTTTTACTCTTTGCACTAATCACTTTTTCTTCAAATTAAAATGCAAATATTATTTAATAGGGGTATTATGGTAAACTAGCCATGTTATTAATTATTTTTCTTAATCAATGTGTCATCTCAATTTGGGATGAGTAGGGTAATTTGAGACGGAGGGAGTTATCTGTTGAAATAAACTAGTTATTTGTTGTAACATATGAGTAATCTGTTTGGAACAAATAAATCAGCCCCTGCCACAAACCCAACAGATAAATCTTAAATCTTGTTATTGCTACTGATTAAAAATTACTCCTTACGTCCAATCGTCAACATGTTTGTTGAGAAGATAATAGACAGAATGAAAATTAAATATGAATTAAAACGGTCAAAGTTGATCAAACACAATTTTTTTATGAAACTAAAACAAATAAAAATACATATATAGACTTATAAAGAAAGAAGAAACAAAATAATCTAATTATTATTAATAGATTCTTCATCATTATTATTATTATCGTCAGCCGCATCTTCGATAGGCAGCAGCAGCGCCCTTCTTATCCTGCGAATCTCCCGTAACATCCTTCCTCTGATAGTGGACAACTTCCACTGTATATTATGCAGCTGCCTCTGCAGTTCCCGTACGTTGTATCGTAAAATAGGGACATCCCACACTCAATCGCCATATCTAGAACATGCATAAATTAACAAAAAACGCAAAAACAAAAGTAAAGAAAAGAATCTGAAAGTAATACAACGTATATTTACACAAAAAGCAAGAAAAAAACTTACCAGAGACAGGGAAAAACAATCAAGTTCTTGAAGAGAAAGTAGTTGAAGGTGTAATATGAAAGACAAGAGCAAGAAATAAATAGATATATGTAGTAGAATGAACGAGTAAGGAGAGACCTATTTATAGAGGATTGAATTTGAATGAGTTAGGAAAAATGGAGCGACGGTTCACCTTTATTTATTAATACTGGTGACTTTTTTATTACTGTGGAAAGTTGTGACTTGATAAAATTCTTTTTAGTAACAATTTTTTTAGTTGTTTTTTAATAGACTACATATATAATTATTAAATACATCTGGGTTATTCTGTAATTAGTTATTCTTCAGTTCTCTATATATACAGCTGTAACCCCTTCAATATTAAACAGATCAATTATTATTAAATCTGTATCATGGTATCAAAGCTAGGGTTTCTTCTTCCGCCCAAACCCTAATCTCTCCTCTTTTCCGACGTGTGTGCGCCGCCGCCACCGTCTACACCACGCCGCACGGCCTCCCTCCTCCGCCGTAGGTCGGCGCCATGGACAAGGTTATTGATCCTCTGTCAAAATTACCGTCTGGAGTAAAATTACTGCTCAGGAATCTCCACAATCTCATCCCCGAAAAATTATCTGACAACAACTACCCGGCCTGGGCACTTAACGTCCGCACCGCCCTCGCAGCCAACTTGCTGCTCGGATGGATTGACGGTGCGGAGAAGCCGCAACCCGAGACAGCCGAGAAGGACGGCGTCAAGCTCCCAAATCCCGACTACCTTCCGTGGATGATCGTAGACACTCAGATCCGAGCCTGTCTTCTCGCAGTTATTAGCCCCTCTGTGCACAAACACGCCCGGGGTTTTCTCACATCGGCTTCACTTTGGGACGCACTAGCCACAAGGTACAACTCTGTGTCCACGGCTCATATTTTTCAGTTGCGTGACAAATTGCATACTCTTCGGAAGGGAACGAAGACGATGACTCAATACCTTGATGATGTGGCCTCTATTCTGTCTGACCTAGATGCTGTGAACGAGATTATTCCTGAACGAGACGTGGTGAATGCCGTGATACGTGGTCTTCCGGCTGGCTATTCCTCTCTCAAACAGCATATTCGCCTCTCGCCTGTCGAAATCACTCTGAATCAACTGTCTGGATGGCTTAATGCAGAAGAATTGAATCTAGACATGGAACACAAATTACTGCTCGGAGAAGCCAGTTCCACCCCTGGCGTCACGGCTCTTTACTCGGCTGGCAGCGGAGGCTCGGCCAGGGGTCGCGGTGACGATCGCCGTAACCAAGGACGAGGCAGCGGCGGCGGTGACCGTCGAAACACCGGGCAACAAGGCAGAGGCGGGCCTCCACCGAGGGACGGCTTCCAGTCAGGCCGCGGACAGGGACGAGGAAACCAGCGGATGCCCACACGAGATCTTCCGACGTGCCAAATTTGTGCTAAACGGGGCCATTCTGCGGCTAATTGCTGGTATCATTATGATGACTCGCAGAATGTAAATAGCCAGTCCGGAGGATCAAGGGCGATGCATGCGTCCACAAACGCTCAATCTGGCGATTGGTATCTAGACACAGGTGCTAACACCCATGTGACGTCGGATTATTCACAACTTCAAGCTCCTCATCCGTATCATGGCTCAGAAACTATTACAGTAGGCAATGGTCAATCCCTTCCCATCACAAACACCGGCTCTGGGTATGTCTATACCCCAAATGGTAAATTTCATCTCTCAACCCTTCACCACGTCCCTTCCCTCACATCCAATCTTTTATCTGTTTATCTCTTTACTAAAGAAAATAACTGCACCCTCATTTTTAATGACACCAATTTCCAGATAGTGGACAATACCACGAACCGGGTGCGGTACACGGGCCGCTGTGAGCATGGGCTATACACTCTTCCATCCAGGTCTCCGTCTGTTGTGAGTCAAGCCATTCTCTCGTCAACCTGGCATCGCCGGCTTGGGCACCCATCATCCGCCATCACCAAATCCATTTTATCTTCCTTAGGTTTTAATTTTTCAGAAAAATTACATTGCGAGTCCTGTTCAGTGTCTAAATCTTGTCGTTTACCTTTTTCACTGTCTGAACACAAGGCCACTGCGCCATTTCAATTAATTCATTCTGATGTTTGGGGTCCAACCTCAGTTCCTTCTGTTCAAGGTTTTCGTTATTATATCTGTTTTGTTGATGATTACAGTAAATTCACTTGGCTTTATCCTCTGAAATTTAAATCCGAAGCTTATACTATTTTTGTAAACTTTGACCGAATGGTTCAAAATCAATTTAATGCCAAAATCAAAATTTTTCGAAGTGACAATGGCAAAGAATTTGTCAACAATGCATTTGGTGTTTTTCTTCAAAATCTAGGGGCTCTTCATCACACTTCATGTCCATATACCCCTGAACAAAATGGCGTTGCTGAGCGCAAACACCGTCACCTAATAGAAACAGTTGTTGCGCTCCTCCATGATTCCACCTTACCTGTTTCCTTTTGGGTTGATGCCCTTGCTACTGCCAACTACCTCATAAATCGCATGCCCACTCACACTCTCTCCAACTCCACTCCATATGCCCGTCTCTACAATCATCCACCCGACTATATCCATCTCCGCCCGTTTGGGTGTCTAGTTTATCCCTGGTTGCGTCCGCACACTCAACATAAACTTCAACCTCGGTCCACCCCTTGTGTCTTTCTAGGCTATCATCCCACTATCAAAGGTTACAAATGTTTCGATCCTGTATCTCAGAAAACATATGTTTCCCGTCATGTTCGTTTTGTGGAGGAACAATTTCCTTACACAAGTCTTTCCTCTACTCCATACTCCCCCAATCCACTTGGCGTTGTGCCATTATTTCCGTCCTTTTCTCACGCTCATGCTCCGGCTCACTCGGCACCTAACCCGGTACCCCACTACACTACTACCCACCCGAAACCCCAAACCTCCCACCCGAACACCCAGCCGACTGCCACACAACCCACCACTTCCCTACATCATACTCCTAACACACATACAGCCACCCCATCCACCGCTGCACATCCCAGCTCCCACGGAAGCCCCACCCAACCCCCGCCCACACATCATACAACTCCACCACCCCTTCCTAATCACCCTCCACTCAACACTCATCCTATGACAACCCGAGCCAAGGCCGGTACCTTCAAACCCAAAGCCTACCACACTCAAATACCCTTTGATGCACATCCCACAACTGAGCCTACTACCTACAACCAAGCCTCCAAAAATAGTTTCTGGTGCCAAGCTATGGATGAGGAATTTCAGGCTCTGAATGAACAACGTACATGGGATTTGGTACCTCTGCCTAGTAACCGAAAGTCTATTGGGTGCAAATGGGTGTTTCGCATCAAACGAAATTCAGATGGATCTCTTTATCGCTATAAAGCACGTCTGGTTGCAAAAGGGTATCATCAGGAGTATGGTGTGGATTATAAGGAGACCTTCAGCCCTGTTGTTAAGCAACAGACTATTCGTCTGGTCTTGTCTCTTGCTCTTCACTATGATTGGCCGCTTCATCAGCTAGACGTCAGCAATGCCTTTCTTCATGGTCATCTTGAGGAAGAAATCTATATGGTTCAGCCACCGGGATATGTTAATCCCAACCGTCCTCACTATGTTTGCAAGCTTCGCAAATCACTGTATGGCCTGAAACAGGCCCCTCGTGCCTGGTACACACGTCTCTCTACTTTTCTGCAGGGTCTTGGTTTTCGCACCTACCATCATGACAACAGCCTCTTCACCCTTCACTGTTCTCGAGGGACAGTCATCATTCTTATCTATGTGGATGATATTGTTATTACAGGCAGCTCGTCGTCACTCATCACTGAAATTACTGAAGCTATGCATCGTGACTTCAAACTTAAGGACCTCGGTCCTCTGGAGTTCTTTCTTGGCCTCGAACTCATCCGCAAATCGGGAACCATATTGATGCATCAGACGAAATATACCCTTGAACTTCTAAATCGGGCTGGAATGACAGACTGCAAACCCGCGGTCACTCCCATGGCAGTCCGCCAATCCCCAGGGCCGAATACTCCCTTTGCCGATCCTACACTATATCGGAGCCTCGTCGGTGGACTTCATTATCTTGCTGTTACTCGTCCGGACATCCAATATGCAGTCAATCGAGTCTCCCAATCAATGCATGCTCCCACAGAACAACACTTTCAGGCCTTGAAACGCATTCTGCGCTATCTTCAAGGTACTCTTCACTGTGGAATTTTATTTCAAAAGGGCTCGTTTGATATATCTGTTTTTTCTGATTCGGATTGGGCTAACGACAAAGATGATCGAAAGTCCACTACTGGATATATTGTTATGATGGGACCGAATCTGATTTCCTGGTGCACCAAGAAGCAAACGCGAGTGTCCCGTTCCTCCACAGAAGCAGAATATCGTGCCATGGCTGCGGGTGTTGCTGAAGCCATGTGGTTACGATACCTTACGGATGCACTTGGCATTCCCCCCACGAAACCACAGATTTATTGTGACAATCAGTCCACTATTTGTGTTACCAAAAATCCAGTCCTTCATGATCGTATGAAGCATGTTGGGTCTGACTGTCACTTTGTTCGCGATGAGGTACTTGCAGGAGCGATGGCCACGCACTATGTCCCATCTATTGACCAGCTTGCTGATATTCTCACCAAGCCTCTTCCGTTACAGCCTTTTCAGTCTCTCTGCTCCAAGCTGCCCCTCGTTACCGCTGATCAGCTTGCGGGGGGATAATAGACTACATATATAATTATTAAATACATCTGGGTTATTCTGTAATTAGTTATTCTTCAGTTCTCTATATATACAGCTGTAACCCCTTCAATATTAAACAGATCAATTATTATTAAATCTGTATCATTTTTAATAGATTATATATCTTTTGCATCAGATAACCCATCTATGACAACAGATATACCATTTATTGCAACAAATCTACGATTTATTGCAACAAATCTATGATTTATTGCAACAGATAATATATCTGTTGCAACATATATTTTTTTAATAATCATCATATCTTTATCTTTAATCCAAATTTGATGACTTTTTTATTATTATATAAATTAAAAAATAGATTCAAAATAAAAAGGCGTGACTGTTCACCTCCATTTATTAATACTGCTGGCTTTTTTATTAATGTAGAAAGTTGTGACTTGATAAGTTTTTTTCAGTAACTGTTTTTTGAGTTGCAACAGATATACCATTTGTTGCAATAAATCTACAATCTGTTGCATCAGATAATATATTTGTTGCACATATAAGCTATCTTTTTTAATAATCAACATATCTTTAATCCAAATTCAGTGACTTTTATTATATCAATTAAAAAAACAGATTTAAAACCAAATATGTCGAAGAGTCACAATCAGTTATTAAAATTAAATAACCATTTTGTTACGGTTATAAATTGTGTTTATTATTTATTTTCTTATTATTTATTTACGAACCATTTTTCATATTAAATAATCGGAAAGTCATGTCTTTTCACCCTCTCAATAACAATAATGTTTTTTTATTAATAACCGCCTGTTGCAACATATGATCGATCTGTCGCATCAGATTAACCTCTGTTGACATGTTGAGAATAAGGAATAAGCAAGAATAATAATTAAATACTAAATAAGAATTAAAAATTGAAAGTCGACCACCAAACATAGATTTTTGAATCCCTTGGGCAGATCCGATATACAAAAGGAGGAAAATACATACATACGCTAAAAGAAAAAAAACATAACCTAATTATTATTACTACTATTATTATTATCATTACTATTATAAATATTGCTATTAGTATTGTCAACCGGATAATTTTCATCCGGCAGCAGCAGGGCCCTCCTGAGCCTTGCTCCGAAGTCGACCAAATCCCTCTGGAGTTCATCAAACTGCCTTTGAAGTTCCTGCAAGGACTCGATATGAATCTTCTTTTATGAATCTGGATCAACCATATTTGTAAGTGTAGTTGAACGAATGAGTAAGGAGAGACCTATTAATAAATGATTGAATTGGAAGGGGTTAGTCAAACAAAAAGCCACGGCTGTTCATATCCCTTAATTAAATAAAATCGGTGACTTTTCAAATATGTAAATTAAAAAAAATGGATCTAAATACAATATTTTATATTTTTATTATATTTTGGAAAGAAAAAAAATTGCTTTAAAATAAATCTAACAGATGGGTAATCTGTTGCAAAATATACTCCATCTGTCAGGTAACTTACAACATATTACCAATCTGTTGCAACATGCTAGTCATCTGTTTATTTAATTTAAGCCATAGATGGGCTAGGAAGAATAAGGTATGTACAGATAGATCCACTATCATATGTGTGTGAGTTAAGTAGTATTACTGATAAGGTCACTAGTACAACACACACAAAGTACAATGTTTTTGTGAATGCAATTTTTAACTGATTAGGCACTGATCATTCAAACAAGATCCTGCATTGTACAGTTAAGTTTGATGGGTTCAAATTGATAAGGCTGAGGGCCTCATGAAGATGGTGCAGATCCCTATTATGAATTACTGACGGTTGTTGCCCGTGTTTATGCGTGTTAAGTTTTGAGAAGGGATCAATATTTGGTATCGTTGCAGAGAACCAATAGCGATTGGACTTAACTTTAAGTATGAATTGGACTCTGAGAACACCTTTGAAGCCTCGCACTGCATGAAACAAGAACAAAAAACCAATAAAAATTCTCGTGGCCCAAATTTATATGGAAGGGTTTATCGGGAAGATGATTATATGCCAGAAGGAGCCGAAGGAGAATGCCTGTGAGGAAAATGGGAGTTGATGAAAAACTATATCATCTGAGAGCTAATTGAAGAAGAGACACAGGGTATAAACTAACTTCTAGCGAATCTAGCCGATGGAATTATCTTAAAATATGAGAAATCTGAATCAAGTGCAAATATGAAAGTGTATCCGATAATGTAAATTCGTTTGTTGTCTCTCTGAAAGAAAAATAATACAAATGGACACTTTGCTTGGGAGCTGCGACTAGGTAGTATGGTCGGGATTATCACCTAGATAGAAAATAGAAGAAGACTAAGAAAGCAGCCTTAAGGGCATCAAGGGTTGAAATGATGTACAGTAAGTCTAGAAAACTTGCGCCAACAACAACTACAGTTAAAGTAAAGAATCTAAGCAAAGGCAAAAATTTCTTAATTTTAAATTACATCTCATGCCTTCTTGTTTGTGGTTCCGATTAGGTCCACAACTGTTGACCTGATTGGAACCACAAACGTGATTGAAAGGCAAATTGAGTATCATCACTTCCATAACAATATGTATTAATTAATTATGTTTTATAGCCTTAGCATGCTTTCAAAATTTCTTGGAGAAGATCAGAGGCTTGCTTTAGTTTGTGAATTTCAATAATTTTCAAGCTTGCCTCCAGCTTGTTGATTCTGTATTCAAGATGGTCGTTGTCGTCTTAGAAGTTGGTATAAAGTTCCTAATCTCTTGTGATCTCGATCAAGAACACTACCTTCAAAGTTGTGGCATTGAACAAGGCCTTTAAAATACTTTCTTCAGAAGCCTTAAAGGATATATGGAGGGTTGTTGTGTTTGTCTTAGGTCAAAATGTGTTGATGCACACTGAAGATATGGTCCCAATAGTTGAACAACACACTTTTATCGAGCGTTTCTCAATGCAACTTGCTGAACTAATTTGATAAATTAATAATCAAGGAGTTACATAGTGTGTGATCTAAATCGGCTCTACCAATCCTATCAAATATTACGTAACTCAAGGCTCATTACCCTATAAAAAAATTGACCGAGTTAGTGCACAAATTAATCAAAATCAATCTCTCAGACTTTCTATTAATCGCTCTTCTCCAATATAGATGACAAGATATCTGTTATTCAAAAGTCTACACCGCCGCCAGAAATGCTTGCCAGGGTGCAAGTCTTCAGAAAGCATCAACAATAATCTCTCAATATCAAGTGATATAAGAGATCCTAGTCATACCTTCTCAAGACATTCGCCACAACAAGAATTTCTATTGATGGCGAGATATCTGTCATGTGAAAGTCTACACCATCAGTGAAAATTCTTGCCAGAGCCTTCAGAAGGCATTATTAGTGATCTCTCAACATCAAGGAAGTTTTGTACTAAAGTCTTCAGAAGACATTCAAAAATAAGAAAGTTTTAAGCAATGACTACACATAATTACGACATCAACAACCTCACCAGATACACTGCTAGTTCAAAAGAAAAAAAAGAAAATATTTTCATTTGCATTCCTAGTTCGAATGCAAATAAAAATATTTCTGCCTTTACTTTTGAACTAGGAGTGAATTTGGTGAGGTTGTTGATGGTAATTATATGTAGTCATTGCTAAAAACTTTCTTATTTTTGAATTTCTTCTGAAGACTTTAGTACAAGACTTCCTTGATGTTGAGAGATCACTAATAATGCCTTCTGAAGGCTCTGGCAAGAATTTTCACTGATGGTGTAGACTTTTGCATGACAGATATCTTGTCATCATTAGAAATTCTTGTCGTAGCAAAAGTCTTGAGAAGGCATGACTAGTAATCTCTCAATATCACTTGATATTGAGAGTTTACTATTGATGCCTTCTGAAGACTTGCGCCTGGCAAGCATTTCTAGCGACGGTGTAGACTTTTGCATAGCGAATATCTTGTCATCTATATTGGAGAAGAGCAATCAGCGAAAAGGATGAGAGATTGAGCTCATTTGATTTGTCCACTAACTCGAGCAAAGATTTTTTATAGGGTAATGAGTCTGGAGTTACGTAACGTTTGATAGGATTGGCAGAGTCGATTTAGATCAAAATTTATGTAACTTCTTGCTTATTAACTTATCAAATTGGTTGACCAAGCTGCATTGAGAAACGCTCGATAAAAGTGTGTTGTTCAATTGTTCGAACTACATCTTCAATGTGTAGCAACATATTTTGACCTAAAACAAACACAACGACCCTCCATGTATCCTTTAAGGCTTCTGAAGAAAGAGTTCTGTAGGCCTTCTTCAATGCCACAACTTTGAAGGTGGTGTTCCTGATCGAGCATACAAGAGATCAGGATTTCTTGACCAATTTTGAAGACGACAATGAAAAGCTTGAATACAGAATCAACAAGTTGGAGGCAAGCTTGAAAATTATCAAAAGTCATAAACTAGAGCAAGCCTCTGATCTTCTCCAAGAAATGTTGAAAGCATGCTAAGGCTATAAAACACAATCAATTATAACCATATTGCTATGGAAGTAATGATACTCAATTTACCTTTCAATCACGTTTGTGGTTCCGATCAGGTCAACAACAGTGGACCTAATCGGAACTACAAACAAGAAGGTATGGAATGCAATTTAAAATTTAGAAATTGTCGCCTTCGCTTAGATTTTTTACTTTAACTGCAGTTGCTATTGGTGCAAGTTTTCTAGACTTACTATTCATCATTTCAACCCTCATTGCCCTTAAGGCTGCTTTCTTAGTTTTTTATTATTTTCTATCTAGGTGATAATCCCGACCACGCTACCTAGTCGCAGCTCCCTAAAAAAGTGACCATCTACACTAATTTTCTCTTAGAAATACAACAAACGAATTTACATTACCGGATACAAACAACATTCACAAAATCAGTGTACTCTATGTGTGTTTTCACGATAACATTATCATTAATACATACCTCCCACATATAAAGTGGTTCCATCTGCATGCAGCTTATTCCTCTGAACCCATCTTTACTACAGCCTCTTGTGATGGTCGGGCAAAAGTTGATCAACTTTCAGTTCCTTATATCTACAAAGAAGATGAAAAAAATAATGTTATAGAAAGGACATTATCCATCTGTTGCAACAGATGTAGAGTCTGTTGCATCTGATGAGGAGTCTGTTGCATTAAATAAGGAGTTTGTTGCATCAGATGTGGAGTCTGATGCAATATATGTGGAGTCTGTTGTAACAGATGAGGAGTCTGATGCAACATATGTGGAGTCTGTTGCAACGGATGTGGAGTTTGTTGCAACAGATGTGGAGTCTGTTGGAATACATCAAACCAACCTTGCTGGTGGTTTGATTTATTCCAACAGTTGCTCCATCTGTTGCAACATCAAAAACAGCATAAACTAAAAGGAAACAACAAATAAAAAATATCAACAACAAAGAAAACAACAACATTTGTTCCAACAACATCATCAACAACAAAGAAGAAACATCCTATGTTCCAACACCATCAATAATACCACACCACAAGTTCCAACAATGCCAACCCCACCAACAACATCAATAATATCATCAACAACAAAGAAATAAATAAAATACATACAAAAAATGATACTGCCAATAAGGCTTTTAAAATTCTCCCAACAGATGACTTTTTTGCATATTGTAATAAAAATTCTCGATTCATTTCTTCAACAATTAAAAGTTCCTTCAAATTTTTTAAATAAATATGATATGAATAAATGGTAATTAAATAAAAAAACAAATGTAAATAACTTGCAAAGAAGAAGACAAGAATGAAAGAGCATTTAGTGAACCATACCATAATGTCAACAGGGGATCAAAACAACAATTACAGTCGAGGAATCTAAGATATGGATTGGTTTAGATCCAAAAGGATCTTTATGAGAAAGAAGAGAGAAAAAAGACTGTGATAACCCTAAAGAGAAGAGAAAGAAAAAGATGAGAGAAAAATAAAATAAATTTAGGGCTGAAGAAGAGATGAGATAATTCTAATTTCTAGATGTACTACCCTTAATATTAAATGACTAAACAAAGTGTATTTATTCAAATTTACATTTTCAAAGCATAATTAATAAGACTTATTTGGTAAAATAAACCCCTAATTAATATTTTCTTAATGGGTGTGCCAAGTCAATAGGGGCCAACTAATATGAAACGGAGGAAGTATTAGGGGTTTCAATATTCATTAATAATTTGAGGGGCATGAGGAATAAAATAGGTGACATTGAAAAGACAAGACAAGACTACTCAATGAGATTTTTGAGTTATTCAAGAAATATTTTTTACCGCCTTTAGTAGTACTACGTTATCTACTCGGACAAAAGCTTACTTTAAAATTAAAAGAAAAAAAGAAATTTTCAAACAGATATGTCATCTGTTGCAACAGATATAAATATCTGTTTGAAAAATCCCAACAGCTTAGTCATCTGTGACAACAGATGCAAATGTCCATTTGATAACTAAATCAAATATTTCATCTGTTACAATAGATATCAATATCTGTTTGAAAATTTCCAATAGCTCAGTCATCTGTTACAATAGATGCAAATGTCTATTTGATAATTGAATCAGATATGTCATCTGTTGCAACCGATATGATTATCTATTTGAAAATATCTAACAACTCAGTCGTTTGTTGCAACAGATTTCATTGTAATTGATTTAGGTGGAACTAGGGATGAATGAATGAGCTCACAGGATCAACAACAATTTTAATTGAGCCGTTATATTTGCATAGTGTTGGTATTGTGTTCATCTCAACCCGAGTCGTCGATCGATCACTATGAGTTGAAAATGAGTTCTCATTAACTTAATGTTAAGATTAATAGTACCTAAATTGATTTAGGTGGAACTAGAGATGAATGAATGATCTCACAGGGTCAACAACAACTTTAATTAAGTCGTTACATTTTCATGGTGTTGGTATTGCATTCATCTTGACCCAAGTCATCGATCGATCACACAGAGTTGAAATAAGTTTTCATTAACTTAATGTTAAGATTAATAGTAACTAAATTAATTTAGGTGGAACTAGGGATGAATGAATGAGCTCACAGGGTCAACAACAACTTCAATTAAGTCATTGCATTTGCATGGTGTTGGTATTGCGTTCATCCCGACCCAAGTCGTTGATCGATCACTATGATTTGAAATGAGTTCTCATTAACATAATGTTAAGATTAATAGTAACTAAATTGATATAGGTGGAACTAAGGATGAATTAATGAGCTCATAGGGTCAACAACAACTTCAATTGAGTCGTTGCATTTCCATGGTGTTGGTATTGTGTTCATCTCGACCCGAGTCGTCAATCGATCACTATGAGTTGAAATAAGTTCTCATTAACTTAATGTTAAGATTAATAGTACCTAAATTGATTTAGGTGGAACTAGAGATGAATGAATGAGCTCACAGGGTCAACAACAACTTCAATTGAGTCATTGCATTTGCATGGTTTGGTATTACGTTCATCCCAACCCGAGTCGTTGATCGATCACTCAGAGTTGAAATAAGTTCTCATTAACTTAATGTTAATATTAATAGTATCTAAATTGATTTAGGTGTAACTAGGGATAAATGAATGAGCTCACAGGATCAACAACAACTTTAATTGATTTGTTGCATTTGCATGGTGTTGGTATTGCATTCATCCCGACCCAAGTCGTTGATCGATCACTATGAGTTGAAATGAGTTCTCATTAACTTAGTGTTAAGATTAATAGTACCTAAATTGATTTATTTGGAACTAGGGATGAATTAATGAGCTCACGGGATCAACAACAACTTCAATTGAGTCATCGCATTTACATGGTGTTGGTATTACATTCATCCCAACCCGAGTCATCGATCGATCACTCGGAGTTAAAATGAGTTCTCTTTAACTTAATGTTAAGATTAATAGTACCTAAATTAATTTAGGTGGAACTAGAGATGAATGAATGAGATCATAGGGTCAACAATAACTTCAATTGAGTCGTTGCATTAGCATGGTGTTGGTATTACGTTCGTCCCAACTCAAGTCATCGATCGATCACTATGAACTGAAATGAGTTCTCATTAACTTAATGTTAACATTAATAGTACCTAAATTGATTTAGGTGGAACTAGAGATGAATGAATGAGCTCACAGGATCAACAACAACTTCAATTGAGTCATTGTATTTGCATAGTGTTGGTATTGCATTTATCCCGACCCGAGTCGTCGATCGATCACTCGGAGTTAAAATGAGTTCTCATTAACTTAATGTTAATATTAATAGTACCTAAATTAATTTAGGTGGAAATAGGAATGAATGAATGAGCTCACAAGGTCAACAATAACTTTAATTGAGTCATTGTATTTGCATGGTGTTGGTATTGTGTTCATCCCGACCCGAGTCGTCGATCGATCACTCGGAGTTGAAATAAGTTCTCATTAACTTAATATTTTAAAAACTTTATCTTTTGAAATTTTAAAAATTAATTAAGATTAATTCGGATCAAATTAACAATTTCAAAACTTGTCATTCTTTTCCAAAATTACAAATCAACCCATACAAATCATCCATTTGCGGAATAAACTTTTTCTTATTTCAAATCTCAAATTCTAGATCCTCTCTCTCTCTCTCTCTCAACAATACAGACAACAACTACTCAACATATTGCTTAACCCTTCAAAACAGATCAATTTTCTTCCCATTTCCGACCATATAGTTGTTATTTTTTAATTCATTCTCGCTTGTATCCATCATTTTCTCTGTCTTCATAGATAATAGAGTTCAACAAGAGCTCTAAATTTGTTCTTTAGTCTAAAAATTAGGGCTTTTTAGTTAATAATGAAAAAGAAGACTTTTAGTTGTATTATCTTCGAGAATGGGTTAGCAATTTTGTGTTTTGATTCTAAAAAGGTAGGAAGAACCCGAGAAAACCCTAGTTTTTATCTCATTGTTTTGTTGACTGTCGTGGTATTGTTGGATGGTGTTTGTGGTGGTGTTGGTGGTTGTTGGTGTTGGTGTTGGTATTTGTGTTTTTGGCGGTGGTGTCGGTGGTCTTATGTTGGAATTGGTGGCATTGGTTGTGGTCTTGGTGGCATTGGTGGTGTCATTGGTTGTGGTAGTTGTGGTCCATCTATTGCAACGGGTGGAAGATCTATTGGGAGATATTAAATAGGTCTTCAAGCAGATTCCCCATCTGTTCCAACTGATGGGTTATCCGTTAGAGTATTTTTTTTATAATATGGCCTAGAATAATTTATTGGAATTTGTCTTACCTTTTTTAAAAAAATTATGAAAACATCAAATGCAATGTATTTTTTATTTTTCTATTGTTTGTAGTTAAAAGATGTCTCCCAAAAGAAAAGAAACTGAAAGTGGAGAAAGTGGATCAACTTCTTATCACCAATCAAAAAAGGCTAGAGTATAGATAGATTCAGAGAAACTTCCAGAACAATCTCAGTCAGGGTAAAATGAATCTGAGGAAAGTGATAACTCCTTCTCACCAATGGGGCGTGAAATAATATCAAAATCCCAGCATGATTCTGTCAAGACGATTAGTATTGATAAGTTTCAAGTTTCGATGCCGATGAATAGCCCTAACGCAGTATTTGGGGATCTTGTACTTAAATGTCAATTGGGGAAAACCTTTTGACGAACTTAGGAGTATTATGAAGAATGAAAACATAGATGGACTTTTTAAGAAGAGTTGATTTGCATACTTTTTCGAGTTGTCTGAGGACCGCACTCTCCATTTCCTAATAAGCATGGTATATGGCCTTCTCAAGCGCAGGATCAAGTATGTGGGGGATGATAAAGATTCAAAGGAGGGAAGAAAAAAGATGGATGAAGTCTGGATCAACTACGGTGGCATGCCAGTTTGTTTTGGATTGAAAGAGTTTGTCATAGTGACGAGCTTGAGATGCAATTGTCCAGAAGAACCTCTCATCAAGGAAACACCACACAAAGGGTCCAATAAACATAAGGTAAAAAAATATGGGTTGCTAGGCATTGTTGGACCTATCTACAAAGGGGAGGATTTGATGGCGGATCTCGAGAATAAAAATATACCAAAGAACTACAGGGAGAAATTGTGGTTAGTTTGGTTTGTCCATTCCATTTTATTGGCAAGAGACGTTAGGAAAGTCATAAAACATGATTTGTTGGTGCTTGCGTATGATTTTGGGAAATTCAATGATTATCCCTAGGGATGTGACAGCTACTACTTGACTGTTGAATATTTATGGACAAATCTATCCCCAAAGACGATCACATTATGCGGCTTTTTCTGGGCTTTCATGGTAAAATTGATCACTATTTTTACTCATCCATTAATTTATATTGAACATACTTATTAAAACTTTTTTTTTCTTACTTTCTTTTTACATTTTTTAGGCTTGGGCATGTGAAGCCATTCCTCCCCTCCGAAAGTAGTTCAAGGATTACCCGGATAAGGTTTCTTATCCAGGGATCCTTAGGTGGTTGGCTGCAACAAAGAGCAACAAAAAATATATTAAGAAGGTTAATCACTTTAACTCTCCGAATGATGCAGTATATCTTCTTTCAACTAAAATAATTTGCCTCAAAGAAAGATATTGAGACAGATGTTCCATCTATTGTGATAGATGGGTCATCTGTTGCAATAAATTACCCATCAACTACAACTGGTGCAACAGATGGGTAATCTGTTGCGACAGACCATCCATATTTCGCAAAACATTAACCATCTATTGCTCTGGTTCTCTGAACTTGACTCAACAAATTACCCATCTGATGCAAATTATGCAACAGATGTTTAATCTAATGCAACATATTATCAATCTGTTATGGCATACAGATCAACTATTGCGACAACAAGATCATCTGTTGCATAAGTTGGTTGTGTTAACATCCATGTAACCCAACTGACTGCAAATTATTATTATATGATTTAAATGCCTCCTGTCTTTTTTTATAGGTTATGCATCCTTGGATCGTGCCTACCGTTTGATGATCTGGGGATGAATTTTTTTCTTACTCTGGGTCTTGTTGATACAAAAGAAGACCCAACGGTGGAGTTAATAAAGAAGAATTGGCTGGAGCAACATCCATAAGAAGAGCAGTTAGGCAAGGTCAGCCTAATGTTGAAGCTCTTCACGACCAACCTCAAACTGCAACAGATCCGGGTGCTTATCTGGGGGTGTTGCTG
Source organism: Capsicum pubescens (assembly GCA_030864215.1). Classification (NCBI taxonomy): domain Eukaryota; kingdom Viridiplantae; phylum Streptophyta; class Magnoliopsida; order Solanales; family Solanaceae; genus Capsicum; species Capsicum pubescens. The sequence goes on along the minus strand of CM061544.1, from coordinate 272,527,140 downwards.
GTGGAGTTATTTATGATGGTGGCAACTATCCTAATGTTGTTGCTGCTTCCAGTCGTGATTATGAGCATGTTGGTGCACAACAAAAAATAAATACTTTTGAAAACGCCCCTTGCACAGGTCCCTCTCACCCCTACAATGGTCCCTCCCACCCTTACAATAGTCTCTCTCACCCCTCTTTACCCTCATGTTCTCATTGCAAATGCAAAGTGTGCAAGGACAGAGAGGATAAACTCCTTGAAGGTTATTGCCGAAGTTGTCGAGGCTTTGAAATCCAGGAGGGGTGTCATACCATCCAATGAGGTGAGGGATCCATGCACTCCTATAATAGTGGTCCGGAGAAAGAGAAGAAAAATTAAACAAATTCTCTCCGTTTTGAAAACAACAAAAATTGCAACTCCTTCCGCTCCAAGAGTTGTTGAATTCAGGAGCCGCTAAAGAAGATAGAAATATTCGAGGCACTTGGCAAGGACAAGAAGAAGGAACTACAAGAAATCATGAATGGCAGGACGAAGGTTTGAAAAGAATACACCATGCATTCATTTGTCGCCAAAGACTTCACGAATATGACAAATATGCGTGAGCGGTACGAGAAAAATGTAAGTTTACTTTTGCTAACCTAGCCTTCCAATCTACTCCATGAAGAAGAATATACGCAGTAGATATGTAATCTGTTGCAAAAGCTTGGTATTCTGTTGCAACATAATACACATCTATTGCATAAGTTGCGTTGGCTAGGTAATCTGTGAATTGATTCAGAGAACCCTCTACATTTGATTCTTTACACTGTGTTTTTATTCTTTACAATTACTAACCTATTTAAAATTTGTCTTCTTATACCACAGTATGTTGATGAAATTCTCTGCCTCATGAGGGGCAGGCAATTAGCGTACCCGGATGCTTATGATGTTGCCGATAGGATAATGGACCTGAACTTCTACAATAATTTCAAGGATAGGTACGCTGATCTCTGTAAGCTAGTTGATTCCGATGGCACAGGATTTGATAAGTTAGTTTCTACGTTCCAATAGGATGAAAAAGCGATTAAATATGTTAGAGGGAAGAGGCCATATCCACACGGCAAGAGTTGGACCAAGGCAAAGAGAATCCTTGCAGTCATAAACGTGGAAGTCAAATTTTTTCTCATTTTTGAGATACTATTCTACAAGGGAAATATTAAGGTTTATGACTACAACTTACCTGTCTTCAGTGAGGACACGTTTTTAGCCCACTTGTAGCCAATCTTGAGTCGTTGTCCAAGTTGTTGACGTAGAGTAAACTGATGGATCATTTGTCGGCTGAAGTCTTAATGAAGGAATCATAGGATTTTGAAGGTCGAAATAAGAACATCCATCTCCCAAAAAATAAAACTGATGCAGTGCGCAGGCCGTACTCGCTTGCATACATCGAGTGTTTATTGACCAACACAGAAATGACCGGTATGTGCGACGCCATTGTGGGAAAGGTGCAATAGGTATGGGATTATGGGGTACTAGGTAAATGGTTGGATCCCATGTATAAATAAGAATATGTACAAAGATGGATACGAACACGATAACAATTTTTCATTTCAAGCCACTTCACTTTACATGTAGTGGAAATAATTTTTATACTGGCCAAGTTGAATTTTTATAATGCAATAGATAGTATATCTGTTGTAATAGATAGTATATCTATTGTAACAAATATAATACTTGTTGTGACAGATTGATTATTTGTTAGAATAGGTTGGTCATCTGTTGCATTAATAGATGTTTTTCAGTCATTCTGTCGCAACAGATATCCAATATATTGCAACATATAATCTATCTGTTGCAATTGATAGGTAATCTATTGGAAAAAATCAAGAAATTAGGAAGACCTGTTATATAATTTCCAACAGATGACCTACGTGTTGCATCTCATGTTGCAACTTATGTCTAAATCTATTTGATCATGTCATCTGTTGCAGCAGATGTATTATCTATTGCAATATTTGAATCTAGTATTCTATTTCAATTAATATTTTCAAAACTAAGGATTAAATTATATTCATAGACAACATACAATAAGTTGAAGCCTTCAAAAATTACATGAAATAACTCAACAAATAAATTAAATGTAAAAAAATTATTATGAGTATAAATGATCTACTCTACAAATAAATCAACAAGTTAAACCAACGAGGATAGGTTATTACATTGACGGACTCAAGCTATAAAGATCTACTCAATATGGATAAGTTGTTCTTCATCCGGTGCTGCGGAATTCGGCTTTGGTCGTCGTGGATCTTTAATGTCTCTTGCATACGGCTTCTAAGCTTTCACTTTTTCGTATTTTCATAAAAGAGAAATATATCTTTTACGGAGTAATACGGCATCAATTCTATCATTTGGTACTTGTAATCCATCGCTCAAATACTCGGCGTACGTGGCAACAAAAACACCGCAATCCCTGCGTTTTAAAAAAACAGACAATCCATATCTAGTCGTTCATGCAAGCGTTGTGAAATTTGTAAAATGAAACTAAATCATGACAGTTAAACTTACAGGCTACCAATGGTTTGTTAAGAAATTCCTTCAACATATTGTACATCAAATGGATTACCTAGTTTATCCCGGTATGCTTCAATTGTCGACCAATCAGTATGAACCTTTTGGTCTAAAAAGCCACTCATATCAAGGTAAGTAGTCAATATTTTGGCCAGCTTTTATATCGTAGACGATGTCCCAGAACATCTTCGTGACATCGAGTCATAAACTCGGATGCACCTCTCTTTTAGAACAACGATAGCCAACACCCAATGGAATTCATCACCACAATTGATTGGAATGTACACTTTGTTAACCAAATTCCAAGGTAAGCCAGCCGGAATGCTAAAACCTTTGATGATGTTGATTAAGCATTCCTCATTTCGGGGAACTTTCGGCTGTTGTTGACAATACCTATCGTAGGCATTATTGCTGTAAACATTGTACAAATAATTATCTGTCGTGTATCTATATTATTCTTGTATTTGCAACTTGGCCTTCTTTCGGAGGTAGTAAAAAATGACATCAATATGTTGCACATATTATCAAATATTCGGATTACGTGATGAAAAAATTAATACATAGATGTAATTAAATAAAGTATTAATTAATAGTAATATGTATGACATTTAAACCTCATCATTCCAGTAATTTTGGGGCTGTGACATCAAATATAACCAATTCTTCATTCCGAAATGTGAAACAACAAAGTCGAACATATCAAAACCAAGACTCGATTCGTTCACTTTGAAGCTTTCGTCATTTTATTTTCTACATGATGATTTATATGTGTTAATATCACGTTCTTTCAACAAGAATCACATAAATCAATATCTTTAAAAATTGATTTATGTACCTGCCGACATGATGCTTTAACAGCCCATTGGCAATCCATTCTGAATTGTCGTTGATCAACTGTGTTAGTTTTTTTTTGGAGACTCATCTGAGATATTGAACTCTTCAAATGGGTAATTCTTTCGTTCTCTTGAACTGACAGGCTCCACTTTTTCTTCTTCTTTAGAAGTAGTTAATGGATTATCAACTGTGATATTATACTCTTCAGCAGTGGCTTCTACTGTGACATCCACCTGAAAAGCCAAAAATTATCAATATGAATTACAGATATACAATAGATTGTTCATCTGTTGCAACAATTGATGTTGCAACAAATGGATCATCTATTGGGATGAATTCGAACAGGTAAATCAGAGCAGTACGATAATTTTGAACAGATGACCCATATGTTACAACATAAGACTCATCTGTTACAACAGATAACGCATCTGATGCAATAGGTTAGATAATAATTGCAACAGATGTATATATCTGTTTGATAATTTTTAGCATATGTATCAGTTATTGAAACAGATATGTGCTTTTTTATTTGTTGGAACAGATGATGTACATTCACCTTATTCGGCTTATGTTGCTCTCCTATGACCCTTGCATACTGAACAACAGTGTAAGACAAATATAGAGGCGTTGTAATTTTGATTTTTTCGATGCTTGATGATGTCTTGGAAGAATTTTTCCTTCTCCTCTTAGCCGCCTTGATATCTAATGAAGTGTATGGATATGAAATTCTCTTTGATGGAATGACACCCCTTTTAGATTCTATTTCTTTTACAGAAGCAGTTAGTTTATTAATAGAATTAATCACTCCATCATGTTTTGCCTTGCAGTCTTGACATTTGCATGCAGAACATTTGTTATATGTGGCAAAATTTAGAGAAAAATTTGTACAACCAATATGATCATAAGCATAATAGCTTTTTATTTCAAAAACTATAAGAGGAGCATCATTAGCCCCAACAGCAGCACCACTATCACTACCATTATCAACAGCAACAAGCCCACCCTCCAAAATTGTTTTTCTTCTGATGGTTGTTGCTCCAAAAAATTCTATTTTTATTCCATCAACGACCTTAGGGTCCGATAAAGTTTGCGCAGACCGTAAAGTAAGAAAAATGGCATCTTAAACTCTCGGTTGGTCGAAACAAGCCACGGATGGACAATCTAAAATAAATTAGTACATATATTAGAATGATGATGAAATCATTTAAAATAATCATTAATTAAAATAAAATCTTGATTAGAATTGTACTTACAGCTTTCTTCAGGGGGTTGAAAAGATCAAGAAATTTTATATTTTTATCAGTTTTGGCAGACAACTATCTTGAAATTCTTGGACAGGAAACTTCTTCCTGGTAGTTCACTTGTTATCTCAAATAAGGAATGGCTTCAAATGTCCAAGCCTATAACATAACGCCAATAAATCAAAAGCATTATTGAATAAAAAAATGATGAGTCATATCATGATAAAAGAATTATTTACCATGAAGGCCCATGGAAAGCCATATAAGTTGACTGTCTTTTGCATTAACGGAGTCAACAAATATTGGACAGTCATTTTGAAACTTTCATAACACCAATGATAACTGTTAAATACCTCAAAATCCTCAGAGATATTTATTAAACTGGGTCTTATGTTGTTGTTAACGTCTCTCGCCCAAAGAATATTATGTACAAACCAAACCAAGCACAATGATTGTTTGTGCTTCTTTGAGAGTCCTTTACCTTTCAACGCTTCTATCAAATTTTTATTTTTGAAACTTGAACCAACAATGGACACCAAGTCCTCATGATCACTCAACTTGTCTTTGCCTTTTTTTGGTGTACGGGGTGCTTTTTTTGGGTCAGAGTAGGTATAACTTGAGAAGGAAAAGGAGGATAACATTTTAATCCGGTAACCATGGCAAACTCCTTCCAACCAAAATAAAAAGGCATGCAACAGTAATTTATCCATACCTCATTCATCTTGTCTTTGTTTTCATACATAAACCTATGCTTGAGAAGATCGTATACCATTTTCATCTAGAAACGAGCATTATTGTCCTCTGACAAATCAAGATATTGCCCAAAGCAGCTTTCCCTGAAATAACCATCCAATTTTTATTCTCGAAGTATTTTTTTGAAGGCGTCGAAAGATTTTCCCATGGCTGACTTAACCACAAAATCACCTGTTAAATTTGTGGCACCATCGCACTGCATTCTCACAGGATAACGATCAATACTGAAGGTTTTGACCAACTCTTCAACAGAAGGTCTATTAGTATTTGGATCATCTCTTTTAAAACATTTCTCCTCCCCATGTTCATTATCTTCTGCTTCTGATTGAGATAACGTTTGTAAAGCAAGCTCATAGAGTGGTGGATGTAGCCAAGTTGTTGCACTTGTTCCTTTACTTGGACTTGATTCGGTTTTTTTTCTTTTGGGAGCCATATTATCTTAAATTAATAGAAACATAAAATAGATTATAATTGATTAATGCATCATTAAAAAGGATAATAGTAAATCTAACATGCACAATGGTAAAATAACAGTTCCAACAGACCATACATCTATTGCACCAGGTATGTTATCTGTTGCAACATATAACCGACTTGTTGCAACTGATTAGTAAATCGTGGAAATAATAAAAACAGATCACTAATCCATTGCACCAGGTATTTTATCTGATGCACCATATAATCGACCCGTGTAATGGATGAGTAAACCATTGAAAATCATAAAAATAGATCACTAATTTGTTGCACTAGGTAGTTTATCTGTTGCAACATATAACCAACCTATTGTAAAGATGAGTAATCCGTTAGAAATAGTAAAAATAGATCACTAATCTGTTGCACCAGGTAGTTTATCTGTCACAATATATAACCAACCTATTCCAAGGATGAGTAAATCGTTGGAAATCATAAAAATAGATCACTAATCTGTTGCACCAGGTAGTTTATCTATTGCAATATATAACCAACCTGTTGCAATGGATAATTAATCCTTTGGAAATAGTAAAAATAGATCACTAATGTGTTGCACCAGGTAGTTTATCTATTGCAACATATAACCAACCTATTTCAAGGAATGAGTAAATCGTTGGAAATAATAAAAATAGATCACTAATCTGTTGCACCAGGTATTTTATCTGATGTAACATATAACCAACCATTGCAACGGATGAGTAAACCATTGTAAACCATAAAATAGGTCACTAATCTATTGCACCGGGTAGTTTATCTATTGCAACATATAACCAACCTGTTGCAATGGATGAGTAATTCATTGGAAACCATAAAAAAAGATCACTAATCTGTTGCACCAGGTATGTTATCTGTTGTAACATAAAATTGACATGTTGCAACGGATGAGTAATCCGTTGGAAATAATAAAAATAGATCACTGATCCGTTAAAACATATTACTCATCTATTACAAAATGAGTTATTTGTTGTATCAATATTGTTTAGATTTTTTCCAAATAGAAAAGTCGTCAGTAGCAACAAATGAATGATCTGTTGCATCAGATGTTTTTATCTGTTGCATCAAATGTCTTCATTTGTCGCTTCAGATATTTCATATGTTCCAACACCATTTTTACCAAGAAAAATAACAAATCAACCCAGCAACACCAACACATCACACACACACACACTAAGAATATCAACTGTGAATAAAAATCACCAACAAATCTGAATCAATAGTACGATAACAAGAAGAAGAAATACCATAAATTAGGGTTTTATTCAGTCCATATTTCAATACTAGAGTAGTAGTTGGCTCAAGTTCCACTATTTCTTCATAATTTTTTACCTGTGAAAAAAGAAATGAGACGACGAAGAACTTGAAGTTTTTATCGTCGGAGAAGTCTTCACGTCGATTGATGGTTGAAAGTCGCAAGGGAACTCGCCTGAATATTTTTTGCCAAAGGTTGAGTCGTCAGAGATTGAAGGGAGAATTTTGCAGAACTATTGGTTGGGAGAGAGTTGAGAGAAACTGTCGAGAGAGTGAAAGGAAAGAGACTGGTTGATTTGAATTGAAGAGGGGTGTGGGTTGATTTGTATTTTTGAAAATATTAGAAAGTTTTAAAAATATTAATCAAGTTCATAATTAACTTAATCAAGTTTTCTAATGATGTTTGACCCTTTAAGTTGGTCAATGTCACAAATCCTTCATTCAAGACTTAAAAGACACCTTTCCTTCAATTTTCTCTAGTATTTTCTTGCTCGATTTTGTTTCTCTTCAAAAGCCTTGAATTTCTTCTACAAGCCCCATATTATATAATTTGCTTCTGAAAGGTGTCATTCTTCATACAAATCAAAGTAATTACATCCACCCAACTTCTACAAAAACAAGACCACAATTATAAAATAATTACAAGTCAATAATTAATCAACTAATTAAATAAAAAAATATTACCTTTGAAATCTTATAAGTAAAAACCAACGACCTGGATTTTATTGAGTTTAAGAAGTCTTCAATAGAGATTCAAGACCACACTTACAATATCAAAAATCTTTATCACAAAAAATAGTGGAAGATAAGCTCGAAATTGTCAAGCTCAGTTGGAAAAAATGAAAAAAAATATGCAGAAAAAACAAATACAAATAATTTGAAAAATTTGGATAGAAAAAAAAAAGATAAAGAAAAAGAAGAAGATTTGGGAATTTAGGGCTAAAATTTAGAAAGAAGATGAATATATAAGACAATGGGGGGGATAACCGTTGGGGGCCAAATTAGACCCCTAGTCAACAAAAATGGAGGTTCAACGAGCCTTGGTTGCATGAATTACACGCGAACTGCCAACAGGGCAAAAAGTGCCAAAGTGACACATTTGATGTCTGTTTTATTTAAGGTGTTTAAAATGAACAGTCTACTTGATGTCTATTTTATTTTAGGTGTTTAAAATGAACACTGTCGATGGGTTTCACCTTTTTTATTTCAAGTCACTTTCACTTTATATGTAGTGGCAATTTTTTATTCCTAATGAAAGTTGAATTTTTATAATGCAATAAATTGTCCATCTATTGTAACAGATATTCTACCTGTTCTGACATATAGTTTATCTATTGCAATATGTTGGTCATCTGTTGCATTATGTTGATGTTTCTATCTAAGTCTATCTATTGCAATGGTGGGAAGACATGTTTGATAATTTCCAATAGATTACCTACTTGTTGCAACATATGTCTAAATATGTTTGATATTTTCCAACAGATATGTCGTCTGTTGCAACAAATACATTATCTATTGCAATATTTGAATCTAGTATTTTATTTTAATTAATAAGTTCAAATCTAAGGTAAAAATAAAATTCATAGATAAAATAAAATAAATTTAAGCCTTCAGAAATTACATGAAATAAATCAACAAATGAATGAAATGTAAAAAAATTATTATGGGTACAAATCTCAACAAATACATCAACAATGTAAGTATTGATGCCAAAAATTCCTAAGGAGGGGTAAGGTTATTACTTTGACAAACTCAAGATATAAAGATCTAATCAATATGGACAAGTTGTTCTTTATCCGGTGCTATGGAATTCGGCTTTGGTTGTTGTGAATCTTTAATGTTGCTTGCGTACGATTTCTGCACTTTCTGTTCTACGTATTTCCATAAAAAGAGAAGCATATTGTCAATGCTATTCAGTAGTAGCTTCTACACCTTGAAAGCCAGAATTGTTCAATGTTAATCACAAAGATACAAAAAAATGGAAAAGGATAACTCATCTGTTTTAGTAAATCAAACAGGTCTTCCTCCTGTTTTAAATTATCCCAAACAGATTATATTTTTATTGAAACAGATGGATCAACTATTGGGACAAATTATAACATGAGGAAGTCCTATATGATAATTTTCAATAGATGAACCATCTGTTGCAACATATGACTCATCTGTTTGGAAAAATTCAAACGCTGGAAAGTCTTGATAGGTCATCTATTGCAATAGATAGGTCATCTGTTTGTACAATAAAAGAAATATGTAGAGTTATTTGATTTTCTAAAATAGATGCGATATATGTTGCAACAGATACTTTATCTGATGCAACAGGTCAGTCAACTATTGCAACAAATGTATATATCTATTTGATAATTTTCAGCAGATATGTCATCTGTTAAAACAGATATATATTTGTTTGTTAGTTAGAATAGACGATATATATTCACCTTCTTCAGCTCGTGGTGCTCTCCTTTGGCCATTGTACATTGCTCAATAGTGCAACACAAGGACAGAGGAGTTGCAATTTTGCTTTTTTGGATGCTTGATAAGGCCTTGGAAATTACTTTTCTTCTCCTCTTAGCCTTAATCTCTAATAGAGTGGATGGATATAAAATCCTCTTTTATGGAATGATACCCCTCTTAGATGTCAATTTCTTTACAAAAGAATTTAATGCATTAATAGCATTAATCACTACATCATGTTTCGCCTTGTAGTCTTGACATTTTCTTGCAGAACATTCGTTGGGAGAGGAAAAATCTGTATAACTAGTATGATCATACTCATAATGGTTTGTTGTTTTATAAACTGTCAGAGGAGTATCATTAGAACCAACACAAGCACCACTACCACCACCAACAGCTCCATCACCACTAAGACCATCAACAACAAGAAGTTCACCCTCCAAAATTATTTATCTTGCGATGGTTGTTTCTCTAAACAATTCCATTTTCATTCTTTCAATGACCTTAGGGTCCGATAAAGTTTGCACGGACCATTAAGTAAGAAAAAATGGCATCTTCAACTCTCTATTGGTTGAAACAAGTGACGGATGCACAATTTAACATAAATCATTACATATATTAGAATGATGATTAGATCATTCAAAAAAATTATTAATTAAAATAAAAACTTAATTTTAATTATACTTACTGCATCCTTCGGGGGTTGAAGAAATCAAGAAATTTTATATTTTTATCAGTTTTGGTCGACAACCATCTCAAGATTCTTGGACAGAAAACTTCTTCTGGTAGTCACTTGTTGTCTGAAATAAGGAATGGCTTCAAACACCCAAGCCTATAAAATAACGTTAATAAATCAAAACCATTATTGAAAAAAATAAAATGAATCACATCATAATAAAAGAAACATTTACCATGAAAGCCCGTGGAAAGCTATATAAGTTTACTGTCTTTGGCGCTAACGTAGTCAACAAATATTTGATAGTCATTTTGAAGCTTTCATAACCCCAAGAATAGCTGTTAAATGCCTCAAGATCCTCGGAGGGCTTTATAAAACCAACGCTTATGTTGTTGTTAACGTCTCTAGCCCAAAGAATATTATGTACAAACCAAACCAAGCACAATGATTGCATGTGCTTCTTTGAAATTCTTTTACCTTTCAACGCTTCTATCAAATTTTTAGTTTTTAAGCTTGGACCAACAATGGACACCAGGTCGTCACGATTACTCGACTTGCCTTTGCCTTTTTGGGGTGTGTGGGGTGCTTTTTGGGGTTAGAATAGGTATAACTTGAGAAGGAGAAGGAGGATAATATTTTAGTCCAGTAACTATGGCAAACCCCTTCCAACCAAAATAAACAGTCATGCCATAGTAATTTATCCACGCCTCATCCATCTTATCTTTGTTTTCATATATAAACCTAAGCTTGAGAAGTTCATATGCCATTTTCATTTGGAAATGAGCACTTTTGTCCTCCGGCAAATCAAGATATTTCCTAACGCAGTTGTCCCTGGAATAAGCATCCAATTTTTATTCTCGGAGTATTTTTCTGAAGGCGTTAAAAGATTTTTTCATGGCTGACTTAACCACGAAATCACCCATTAAATACGTGGCACCATCGCACTGTATTCTCACAGGAAAAAAAGCAATGCTGAAGGTTTTGACCAACTCTTCGGTGAAAGGGCTATTATCATTTGGATCATCTCTTTTGAAACATTCCTCATCCCCATGTTCATCATATTCTGCTCCTGATTTAGATAATATTTGTAAAGCGCTCATAGAGTGGTGGATGTAGTCTAGCTGCTTCACTTATTCCTTTACTTGGACTTGATTCAATTTCTGATCTTTTGAGTTATCAAAATTAACATGAACATAAAAAAAAATATTATTGTCGATTAATGCATCGTTAAAAAGGGATAACAGTAAATCTAATATGCAAAATAGTAAAATAACAGTTCCAATAAATCACACATCTGTTGCACCAGGTAGGTTATCTATTGCACCAAATAACTAACATGTTGCAACGGATGAATAATCTATTGCAACAATACAAAATATATCACTCATCTGTTGAGATAAATGAATGGTCTGTGTAACAGATCACATATATGTTGGAACATATGAGTGATCTATTGGAATAATTAACTAACCTATTACAACGGATGAGTAATCAGTTCTAACAATACAAAATATATCACTTATCTGCTGAGATAGATGAATAGTTTGTGCAATATATCACATATTTGTTGCAACATATGAGTGATCTATTGGAATAGTTAACTAACCTATTCCAACGGATAAGTAATCTATTGTAACAATACAAAATATGTCACTCATCTATTTATACAGATGAATGGTCTGTGCAACATATGAGTGATCTATTATAACATATAACTAAATGTTGTAATGGATGAGTAATCTGTTGCAATAATAAAAACAAATCACTTATATGGTAAAAAAAATGTCTGGTTTGTATAACAGATCACACATCTGTTGCAACATATGAGTGATCTATTAGAACTATTATCAACGTTCAATATTGTTTTGATTTCTTCCAACAGAAGGGTCATCTATCGGGACAAATGAATGATCAATTGAAAAAATCAAGTCTTGGACATGTCCTGTTGGAATAGTTGATAGGATTTTATCCAACAGGAGCTCATCTGTTGCATTAGATAATTAATCTATTGCATCAGATCTTTAATCTATTGGTTTCTCCTTTTGTCGGATGGTTAATCTGTTGTGTTAGATTTTTAATCTGGTGGTTCTTCTGTTGCATCCGATGGTAAATCTTTTGCATTAGATGATTAATTTGTTGTAACATATGGTTAATTTGTTGCATCAGATGGTTAAACTATTGCATCATATGGTTAATTTGTTGCATCATATAGTTAATTTGTTGCATCAGATTTTTAATTTGATGGTTCTTCTGTTGCATCAGATGATTAATCTGTTGCATCAAATGGTTAATTTGTTGCATCATATGGTTAATATGTTGCTCCAAATTTTTAATTCGATGTTTCATCTATTACATAGATGGTTAATTTGTTGCATCATATGCGAAATCTGTTGCATTAGATGGTTAATCTGTTGCATCAGATAGTTAATTTATTGCATCATATGGTTAATCTGTTACATCAGATGGTTAATCTGTTGCATCATATGGTCAATTTGTTGCATCAGATGGCTAATCTGTTGTAGAAAAAAACTAATTTTGTTCAATAGAACAACAACAATATCACCATTTTTACCAAGAACAAGAACAAATTAACCCAGCAACGGGCGCAACACAAAAAACACCAAAATTGTTGTTTTGTTTGTATAAACACAAACAACAAAAATTAAACTTCAGAAAAATGCAACAAACAACAAAAAATCATAATTCACTTCGAAAAGAGAAAAGAAGAAATACCATAAATTAGGATTTTATTCAGACCGTATTTTAAATTAAAGCAACAAATATTGAAATTGTTAACCAATACTAGAAGAGAAGTTGACTCAAGTTCCTCATTTTCTTTAAAACTAAAAGGCCATAATTTTTTATCTATGAAAGAAGAAAAGGAACGATGAAAAATTTAAAGTTGTTCTGGCCGGAGAGCAAGGTTGTCACGTCGATTGATAATTGAATTCAAAAAGAAACTCAAAGCCCAACTATTTATCGCTGGAGGTTGAAGTCGCCGGGAATTGAAAGGAGAAATTTGCAGAACTGTTGGTTGGGCAAAACTGTCGAGAGAGAGGGGAGAAACTGTTGATTTGGATTGAAGAGGGGCATGGGTCGATTTGTATTTTTAAAATGATTAAAAAGTTTTAAAAATATTAATCAAGTCCACGATTAACTTAATCAAGTTTTCTAACTATGTTTGACCCTTTAAGTTGGTCAATGTCACCAATCCTTCATTCAAGACTTAAATGATACCTTTCCTTCAATTTTCTCGACATTCTACCTATAACAACAATGACGTTCATTGTAGCGGTACACTCTTTGTAATATTTCTTTTCCATAGCAGTATACTCAAAATTATGTAATGATTTTTGTAAGAAAATATATTATGTTAAAAATAAAATATTAAAATATTAATAGTAATCATCATTAGTGTTATGCACACAGTAAATTTTAAGTAAGAATATCTAATTTTAAAAAATTATATTTAAATGGTGCACTAACTTCAGCATGAAAAAGCTACTAATGTTTGTCGTTTTTATGTTCATGTTCTTTCTAATTTTTATACTTTTGATTATAACAGTTAAAAATTAGATCTGAACGTCGAATGTCGGTATACATATAAACAATACCTCTTTATAGTAGCCATGAATCTTCGGACAAACATTGTAACTATTGAGAGATTTGACTGTATATATACACACACGTCTCTCTCTATAATTTCACTTTAGGCCCCTAATCTTGTGGAGTTGGCCTTGGCCATACATGGTTTCATGTATTATTTTCAAAGATTCATTACTTGGACGATTACCTTTTAATAAATAATTACTATTTTTAAATATATTTTTTATTTATTATCTTTTATCACAAACTGCATTATGTATTAAAAGTGAATTACGTATGCAACATAGATGTTTTATAAGGATTATAAATTGTATTATACTTGTGAGGTAAGAAATTTGTATTATGTATTAAAAGTGACTTATACATGCAATATAAATGTATTATAGTTGTTATATCTTGTAAAAAATTCTATTGTTATATGGTAAATATTTTTTAAATATAATATATCTAGGTGGTTTTTCCTAGATCTATCAAAATGGGTCAACCCCCCCACCCCACCCCTTCGGCACAGCCCAAGCCTCGCGGGCTAAGAAATTTCATGGGTTGGGGTAGGGAAACCACTCACTTACAAGGACCTTAAAATGACTAGCCCAAATCCTAGAAGATTTGGAGGCTCAAGCGGGCTAGTCCTTTATTTTTTTAAGATTTTTTTCTTTTTAATTAAAATTCAAATTTAAAATTCTATCAATGTTCTAACATGTCTAACAAATTTTTATGAAAGTACATAACAATTAGAATCATAACATATATTATACATATGATTAATACTACTTCAACATACAATCACATAGCAAGAATATATAACATCAAGAAAATGAGAAGATTTTTAAATTAAATATGACAAACAAGTATGTTGTTCTAATAATTCTAAATAAAATCCTAGAAAAAATTATTCAAAGAAAATAAATAATATTTTTTGACAAATAAATTAGTAAAGAAAATTAAAAAATCAAACCTATAAATTCAAATTAAATCATATTTTTAAGGGTAAATATTAAAAATATAAGGAGGTTTAACCTATAATTACAAAATATATCAAACTAATTGTCCAGATACCCAATACAAAATTCGAATGTATCTGAGATACGTAAATACATTCAAAATTTGTATTATGTATCCGGGCTTAATTGTCAGAGATGGGTTTTCTATCGGTGGTGGTGCTCGGCTTTAATGGAGTTTTGGGGATATTTAGTCATTGGAAATCAGAGGAAGAAGGATGTTGTTGTAGACATCTAAAATTTGTGGGACTTTTCAAGAAGAATTCAAATTTTGTTAGAGTTCTAGGAGGCTACTTTACCCTAAATTTTGCCTATTTAAAGGGTAACATATTTCCTGAAACAGGCATCTTGAATATCCCATAAATTCATGGGTATTTGTAAAAAGATGGGATCTCCAGTATCCCACAAATTCACGGGATATTCACAAAGAGATCAACGATCTGAAAATACCGAATAAATTCATAGGATATTCATAAAGATCAAAACCCTTTCTTTTTGATAATCAAATACATCAAGAAGACAAACCCTCCTTTCATGGAGATCAAATCCAAATGTTCCTACGTTCGAGAAATACGCCACTAACAGCCCTCGAATTACGGAGAAATTCATATCCAAATCTTCTTCCTACATTCGAGAAATACGCTACTGACGGCCCTCGAATTAAGGAGAAAAATCAAGGGAGGAACAGAATTATACCCATATTCGTTATTAATAAAATGTTCTTGCTTCTTCATGTTTTATTTGTGATTGTAATTTATTATTCATCACTGTAAAATTTGTTGCAAACAAATTAGCACGCCCAGTGGGACCAAATCTACCCTTTATCTCTTCTCTCATAAATCAGATCTACAAATCTATAGTCGTCGCATAAAGATGGAAGCTCTATTGGAACTTCAAGACTCGTCATCAAATCTACACTTCGACAAGCCTTAAAGTAGGAGGCATTTGTAGACATCTAAAATTTACGGGACTCTTCAAGAAGAATTCAAATTCTGTTAGAGTTCTAGGAGGCTACTTTACCCTAAATTCCGCCTATTTAAAGGGTAATGTATTTCTTAAAACAGGCATCTTGAATATCCCATAAATTCATGGGTATTCATAAAAAGATGGGATCTCCAGTATCCCACAAATTCACGGGATATTCACAAAGAGATCAACTGTCACGCCCCAAATCCCATTGGAGCGGACTGGCACCCCTAGCCGAGGAGGCCCGGGAGAACCCGTTCATAACCTATACTTTCACATTTACATTACTTATGAAAATTAGAAATTTGGACAGCACTTCGTTGTAAATAGAAGAAAACAGTACCTGTATCAGCCCAACAGACACGCATATATATAGTGGTATCAGAGAAGTTCGTCCTAGTGAGTCTACAAAGCCGTGTCTACGTAGAATCTCATTTATCGGTGTGTTGTGCACCACATCTATAAACAGGAGGCTATTGGACATTTAGGGATTGTTTCCATTCTCCATTTCTTAGATCGTGCAATAGAGCCCATATTAGAGATAAAGTCATAATCGATCGCTTAATCCAATTGTTTTTTTTTATTTATTATAGTAACGATGCCAGTTACAAGGAGAAAGAATAAGTGGAAGCGAGTAGATGTAGTGGCCGGAGAAGGTACTAGTAAGTCACCACCGGCACAAGCTGAACAAAGTGAGTCTCAAGCTGAGCATATATCAGGAGCTTCTTCTCCTCCGGAAGGTCCATCTATTAATGCTGTTGATCGAGATTTAAGGGATGCAGTACAACTTCTGACGCGTATAGCTGCCGGTCAAGTTCAAGGGCAAGCTATTCCTACCACGGGTTCTAGTGGTACGGATAGAGCAGCTAGCCTTCGGACACAGGATTTTCTGAAATTGGATCCTCCTACTTTTACCGGATCAGATATTAACGAAGACCCGCAGGACTTTATCGATCAAACCCAAAGGGCTCTAGATGTTATGCACATATTCGGTAAAGAGATGGTTGAGCTAGCAGCATATAGACTGAAAGGAGAGGCTATATTGTGGTACGAGGATTGGAAACGATCTAGGGGTATTGATGCACCTCCAACTACGTGGGGAGAGTTCAATGATGCATTTATTGATCATTATCTTCTATTTGAGACTCGTCAGGCCCGTGCAGATCAATTCTTAAATCTTCGTTAGGGTAATATGAGTGTAAGGGAGTATAGTCTTCGATTTAACTCTTTTTCTCGATATACTTCTAATGTGGTAGCTACTATGGATGACAGAGTTCATCACTATGTGGATAGATTGGAACCATACTTGGTTAGAAATTGTACCATTGCTGCTTTGAACAAGGACATGGATATAGCGAGGATACAAGCTTTCGCTCAGAAAATAGAAGATCAGAGGCAAAGAAGAAGAACCCAGGAATCAGAGAAAGGATATTCTAAGCGAGCCAGAGTTATAGGGCAGTTTATAGCATCTCAGGAAGGTTTTAGGCCTTCGTTATCTCATAGATTGCCTAGCCCGTTATCTTCTTATCCTGTAATTAGTGCTCCACCGCAATTTCAAAGGTTCAGAGGTAATCAGTTTGGGCAAAGCAGTGAAAATCAGAGTTCGTGAATAGTGGGGTATCAAGGGCAAGGGAGTATAAGTCAATTGAGACCTCCACGACACCCGTACCCCATATGTAGAAGATTTCACTTTGGTGAATGTCGGCTTGGAATGAATAATTGCTTTTGGTGCGGTAAGCCGGGGCATATGGCTAGAGATTGCCCACGCAAGACCACAGGTGGTATAACACGACCTACCGGATCAGATGTTGTGTCATCATCGGTGCCTCCTTTGAGTAGGGGTACACAACCTATGGGTCACGGTAGAGGTGATAGAGGAGCAGCTAGTTCTAGCGGAGCTCAGAACCGTGTGTATGCCCTAGCAGATCGGTAGAATTTAGAGGCTTCTCCAGACGTGGTTACAGGTACATTGTCCATCTTTGCATTTGATGTGTATGCCCTAATTGATCCTGGTTCTATATTATCGTATGCTACTCCTTTGGTTGCGGGAAGGTTCGGAAGAACACCCGAATCATTAGCCAAGCCATTTGAAGTATCAACGCCAGTGGGGGAATCTCTTATAGCTAGGAATGTTTATCGAAATTGTGTTGTGAATATTTGTGGTCGTGATACGATGGCCGATCTTGTTGAGTTAGAAATGGTAGATTTTGATGTTATTATGGGCATGGATTGGTTAGCGTCTTGTTATGCTACAGTAGATTGTCGTTCTAAGAAGGTATATTTTCATTTCCCAAATGAGGCAGTCCTTGAATGGAAGGGTAATGTTGGAGCGCCGAGAGGTAGATTTATTTCTTACTTTAAGGCAAGAAAAATAATTTCCAAGGGGTACATATACCATTTGGTTAGAGTAAGGGATACAGAGGCAGAGCCGCCAACTTTTCAGACCGTTCCGGTTGTGAATGAATTTCCTGATGTATTTCCTGAAGAACTACCAGGTTTACCTCCTGAACGAGAAGTGGAGTTTGGTATTGATATGTTTCCAGACACACAGCCAATCTCAATTCCTCCTTATAGAATGGCACCAGCAGAGTTGCGAGAATTGAAAGAGCAACTGAAAGACTTGCTAGAGAAGGGATTCATCAGGCCTAGTATGTCCCCTTGGGGAGCACCAGTATTGTTTGTGCGTAAGAAAGATGGTTTGTTGAGGATGTGTATTGACTATCGGCAATTGAATAAGGTGACTATCAAGTAAAAATACCCTCTTCCCCGAATTGATGATTTATTTGATCAATTGCAGGGTGCCCAGTATTTTTCCAAGATTGACTTGAGATCAGGCTATCATCAAGTGAGAGTCAAGGATAAAGATATACCCAAGACAGCTTTCCGAACACGGTGTGGTCATTATGAATTCCTGGTTATGTCATTCGGGCTGACAAATGCACCCGCAGTTTTTATGGATCTGATGAATAGGCTGTTTAAGCCGTTTCTAGATGTGTTCGTGATAGTTTTCATAGATGATATTCTGGTCTACTCTAGATAAGAAGAGGATCATGTTAATCACTTAAGGTAGGCGTTGCAGATTCTTCGTGATCGTAAGTTGTATGCGAAGTTTTCTAAATGTGAGTTTTGGCTCAAGTCAGTGGCATTTTTGGGCCATATTGTATCCAGTGAAGGCATAAAAGTTGACACTCAGAAGATTGAGGCTGTGAAGAATTGGCCAAGACCCTTGACGCCTACGGAGATTCGTAGTTTCCTCGGGTTGGCAGGTTATTATAGAAGGTTTGTTGAAGGTTTTTCTTCTATTTCTGCACCCTTGACTAAGTTGACGCATAAAGCCTCCAAGTTTTAATGGAATGATGCCTGTGAAAAGAGTTTCCAAGATCTGAAGAGCAAGTTGACTTCTACACCGGTATTGGTACTTCCTGAAGGCACAGAAGGGTATGTAGTGTACTGTGATGCTTCGAGAATTGGCTTAGGATACGTATTAATGCAACATGGTAGAGTAATATCCTATGGCTCTAGACAGTTGCGACCACATGAGAGGAATTATCCCACGCATGATCTTGAGCTAGCTGCAGTTGTATTTGCTTTGAAGATATGGCGCCACTATTTATATGGGGTTCATGTTGACATATATACCGATCATAAGAGACTGCAATATATCTTCAGTCAGAAAGATCTAAACTTGAGGCAGCAAAGATGGCTTGAATTGTTGAAAGATTACGATGTTGATATCTTGTATCATCCAGGGAAAGCGAATGTGGTAGCGGATGCACTGAGTCGTAAGTCTAAAATGGCATTTATAGAAAAGCAGGGGATGATTAAGGATCTTCACCAACTAGCTAATTTGGGAGTTCGACTTCTCGAAACTCCAGATGAAGAGGTTATTGTACGTAATGCAGCGGAATCTTCATTGATAGCTGAAGTGAAAGAGAAGCAGTATGCAGATCCAATTTTATTGTAGCTTAAGGAGGATGTGCAGAGTGGCACGACAAAGGCATTTGAGCTTACGCGAGAAGGAGTGCTTCAGTGTCAGAATCGTTTATGTGTACCTGATGTAGTTGAGCTAAGAAAGAGAATTATGACAGAAGCACACTGTTCAAGGTATTCCATCCATCCAGGGTCGACTAAGATGTATCAAGATTTGAAAGCAATATATTGGTGGAATGACATGAAGAATAATATTGCCGAATTTGTAGCTGAATGTCCGAATTGTCAAAGAGTCAAAGTAGAACACCAGAAACCCGGTGGTTACATGCAATGTATAGATCTTCCAGTCTGAAAGTGGGACAAGATCAATATGGATTTCATCACGGGTTTGCCTCGTACATTTTGGAAGTTTGATTCCATATGGGTGATCATTGATAGGCTTACCAAATCCGCGCACTTCTTACCAGTTAAGACAACTTATACGGAGGAAGAGTATGCGAAGTTGTATATTAAGGAGATTGTTCGGTTACATGGAGTTCCAATTTCCATTTTATCCGATCGAGGAGCTCAATTTACCACGAATTTTTGGAAGTCTTTTCAAAGGAGTTTGGGGACACAAGTAAATCTAAGTACGGCTTTTCATCCTCAAACGGACGGACAAGCGGAACGTACCATCCAGACACTTGAAGATATGCTACGAGCATGTGTATTAGATTTCAAAGGCAACTGGGATGATCACCTACCTCTTATCGAGTTTGCCTACAATAATAGCTATCATTCAAGTATCAAAATGTCACCATATGAAGCATTGTATGGAAGAAAGTGTAGATCGCCAATAGGATGGTTTGAAGCAGGTGATGCGGTCTTGTTTGGACCGGATCTTGTTTATCAAGCAATGGAGAAGGTTAAAGTGATCCAACAACGGCTTGAAACAGCTCAAAGTCGACACAAATCTTATGCGGATGTTAGAAGAAGAGGACTTGAGTTTTCTATCGACGATTGGGTATTCTTGAAAGTATCACCAATGAAAGGAGAAATGAGGTTTGGCAATAAAGGAAAGTTAAGTCCACGATACATAGGTCCGTACAAGATCATTCAAAGATTTGGACAAGTTGCTTATGAGTTAGAGCTACCTCAAGAGCTCTCAGCAGTTCATCCCATATTTCATGTTTCGATGACTCGCAAGTACATCGGAGATCCATCGCACATCACTACTACCGAAGATGTACAAGTTACAGAAGATCTCACTTTTGAAGAAATGCCTATTGCTATTCTTGATCGCCAAATTAAAAAGATAAGGAATAAAGAGATAGCATCGGTAAAAGTACTTTGGAGGAATCAACAAGTTGAGGAGATCACATGGGAAGCCGAGGAAGCGATGAAGATTAAGTACCCTTACCTATTCAACGATGAGGAGGAAGTTCATGAGATGGAAGAAGAACAATAACAGGTAAGTGTTTATTTTTATGCAAGTATGTTATGATGATGAATATGTTAATTGTAAGCTTGGACATATCTTAATTGAGTAACTATGCTAACATTCGAGGACGAATGTTCTTAAGGTGGGGAGAATGTAACACCCCGTAAATTTTTTCGTATACTTATCGCGATTATATGGAGTCCTAAAGGCTTGCGTATGGGTTAAATTAAGTTTATGGTGTTCGGAAGTATCCCGTCAATAGTTGTATGTGTAGGTATTGAAATAAGCTTTCCAATGATATAAATTTTGCCCAAAACAGAGGAGTATTTCATATAAGCGAGCACATTCGAAATTTCAAAACGGTGGCCGGGAAGCCTGTGAACAGTAAATCTGCAGGAAAATTACTGCAGCTAGGCAATTTTTTTGGGATCAACTTTAGACGATCATAACTCCTTGAACAAAAAGAACTGTGTGAGCTTCTATATATCGACAAAAATATCCGAGAGTCTTATTTCCGATGAAATTGGTTTCATCCAAATCCAATGTCTGAGTAAGGAGCTATACCCGTTTTACTACAGCCTATCAAAAAAAAAATAGAATTTTGGGACAGATTTTTGGGTCAACTTTAAACGACCATAACTCCTTGTACAGGAAGAACTGGGTGGTATACTTTATATGAAAATGAAATTCCTTTGAATTATATTTCCAATGCAATTGGTTTCACCCAAATCCGATATCGGAGCAAAGAGTTATGATCGATTTACTTCAGCCTGTCAAAACTGTCCACTGGGGACAGATTCGGATTTATTTAAATTTTTAGGGCAAAATGGTCATTTTTTATTACCTCTTGGACGAAAAATTGGTCTTTATAAACATACACTTAGCCTCATATATATCATATATCATCCAATTATTAAGAGAAGGTGAAACCCTAGCCTAATTTCAACTTCAAATATTTTGTGATTCAACCGTAGAAAATTCGAATTGGTTCCGTAGTTGTGTTCACCATCTCGAAAGCTTCGAGAAGAACCCCATGGTTATGTAAGGAGGATTCTAAATACAAGAGTTCATTATTAAGGTATGAATATTGTTTATTCTTGATTCTTATCCATGAATAAGTATTGATAAAGGATTATGAGTATTGTCTTGATGTTGGAAGATATCTAGAAACATAGTTATGAATTGTTTTGTATAAATTGTTAGTAGTAAATTATGGAAGTTGTTGTATTGGATTATGGAGGATGAATTGTGGTGATATATCATTATATTAGTGGTTATGTATGCCTAGTGATCATGTTGGTATTGGATGGTGATTAAGAGGGGAAATAAAGGCTAAGAGTGATGTTGAGGGATATTGCATGAAAATGCATGATATGTGAATGTAATAAGATTATAAGAGGATGTATGTAGCACTCTTATTGATGAGTTAAAGGATTACTTCATAGACATTATTTGGTGAAGTTAGTACCTAAATGGTAAGTTTTGGTTGCTAATACTAGTTTGCCACAAATGACTTATTGTAGATAAGTGCTCGAAGAGTACGGGAAGTCAAGTTGGACTTGTATTGAAGTGGTTATATCAAGGTATGTAAGACATACTCTATCTAATATTTGGCATGAATAATGACCCATGGCACTCTCAAGTAAGCTTCCAACATTGTCCTACGACACATGACACATAATAACATCATATGATCTTCGACACTACCAATTGAACTTGTTTTCACTTTTAAGATGTCCGGCTAGTCAAAAAAAATGTCCATATACTATTGTTGACTCCGAAATGGTTTAATGAGGTATCCATGATTCTCTACTTCATTTTCATGATATTGATTACCTATTTACATGTTTTTCCTATTGAGGTATCATGGTTTCAAGCTCCATAAGGTGTGACCACAAAGTAACCAATCTCAAAGATTAATTGAAGTAAGTAATGGAATGTCTTTATTTTAAATTGTTGATATGATGTATTGTATTAGTACCACTGATCAGTTGGCCATTGTATTATAAAGATTATGTATATATGCTATTCCAGGGGTGGTCCCTGATGTATTGTATTAGTACCACTGATCAGTTGGCCATTGTATGACATATGTTATGTATTGATAAGGAGTACGGGAAGTAATGATATGAAAGTAATGTGCAGGTATCCCATCAGCTCTTTTAAGTGTGGTCTACTCATACTGTTTATTCACTGGTATCTGGGTTCTGTTGATCTTTTGTATCTCATCTTGATACTCACTGCCTTACATACTCAGTACATATTTCCGTACTGACGTCCCTCACGGGGGACCTGTATTCATGCCTGCAGGAACAGGTACTTCAGGTCGTACACCTCTGCAGTAAGAGCCAAGACATTCTGTTGATAGTGGTGAGCTCTAGTTGTTTCGGGGCATCCCAAGTCGTTTCTATATGTATTTTTGGTATTTGTATAAAAGTCTTTTGTGGGCGGGAGTTTTTCCCGACCCTAACTCAGTTGTGTATCTATGTAGAGGCTTTTGTAGACATATTGTACAGCCATAGGAGTGTTTGGTTAATAGACGTGATGGCTCTGACGGTCAATTACTATTTATATATATATATATATGCGTGTCTGCTGGGCTGATACAGGTACTGTTTTCTTCTATTTACAACGAAGTGCTGCCCAAATTTCTAATTTTCATAAGTAATGTAAATGTGAAAGTATAGGTTATGAACGGGTTCTCCCGGGCCTCCTCGGCTACGGGTGCCAGTCCGCTCCAATGGGATTTGGGGCGTGACATCAACGATCTGAAAATACCCAATAAATTCATGGGATATTCATAAAGATCAAAACCCTCTCTTCTTGATAATCAAATACATCAAGAAGACAAACCCTCCATTCATGGAGGTCAAATCCAAATATTCCTACGTTCGAGAAATACGCCACTAACAACCCTTGAATTATGGAGAAATTCATATCCAAATCTTCTTCCTACATTGGAGAAATACGCCACTAACGTCCCTCGAATTAAGGAGAAAATCTAGAGAGAAAAATCAAGGGAGGAACAGAATTATACCCATATTCGTTATTAATAAAATATTTTTGTTTCTTCATGTTTTATTTGTGATTGAAATTTATTATAAATCACTGTAAAATTTGTTGCAAACAGTTGTTTCCACCATAAAAAAAGTGACAGCAGCAGTGGGTTACTGGTTGTCCATGGAGAAGTTGTTAATAGAGGAAAAGAGTTGATCAAAGAAGTCTTTTTTTTCCTATTTTCTGCTGGCAACAACAGTGACAGTGAAAGTGATGGTAGTGATGGAAATGATGGTGGTGTAGGAAGAAAGTGACAGAGGTGGAGATGGTGCCGGAACTCGAGCCAGATCTGAAAACTCCAATGAGCTCAATCCAGATCTGGATGTTTTGTATTTGGATGTAATTTTTGTAACTTGTGTCTCTTTATGATTTTGTATATCTTTATGATTTTTTGGAAATGTATCTATGCACAAATACATGTAAATATGTATATATTTTAATTTCAAGTTACATGTTCTAGATACACAATCTCAGATACACAGTCTTAGATACACAGATCCCAGATACATGCAAGCTTGTGTATCTGAGATACACAGTCTTAAGATACACACAACTTTGATATGTTTTGTAATTCAATTTAAAGTTAAGGAGTTTTTGTAAATAGACCTCTTATATTTGACCATCTTGTTAATTATCCTATTTTTACATCTCAGACTGGCCCTGACCCGACCTCGATCAATATTCAAGCCTTAAGGGCTTAGGGCTAACTTGAATTAGGCTTGTAAGCCCTAGTATTAAATGGGGTTGAATATTCTTAACCCAGCTCTACCCTAATAAAGGGTTGAGTTGAGATGGACCCATAGGCCAAACCCATTTTGAGAGCTCTAATGTAACTAGTAGGAGAATATATAGAGCCTTATGCAGCAAAGGTTAGATAACAAGCAAGGATATTTTTGTCTTTTAGTTATGTTTTTTCTTTTGTCGCTTTGCTTCTTGAATATTTTTTCTTTTGTCTTTCTCACTCCAAGCTTTCCAAAGAAAACCCGTTCGATTAGCTTTCACAATTCACGATGAGCTTCTCGGGAGAATTAATTAAGGGTGACAAAAAAGAGTTGAAATATAAAAAGAGTGACTCAAGTCTTAAATATTAGGTGTAGATGACAAGTTTATAATTTGACTTTAATAATAAATGACTTTTTTTTAATAAGTCCCCAAGTTTTATCTCTTATACTTTAACCCAAATTTTAACTACAATCCTAGTTCCTAAAAGGGAAAAAAATAGGTTTTTTCTCCTCCTCTTCCAATGGATTTGTCACGACCCAAAATCCATAGGTCATGATGGCACTTGTCGCGGTGAATTTTGACAAGTAAGTTCATCACCCAAACTGACACACAAGGGATAAAAAGACAACAATAACCCCAAGGTAAGGCATCTAGAATGAGTCGAACCCTATAAGTACAATAAATGCTTAAAAACATAATAATGCATCCATAACTCCTAAAACCAGGTGTCAACAGTATAAGAACGTATCTAGTACAACTCGAATCCAAATGAAATACATGAGATATCAAAATATAAGGAAAACTCTGTCTCTAAAATAAAATAAAGACAGTCTATAGAAAAAGGCAGTAGAAGACATCCAGATGCCTGAAAATTATCAATTACCTTAAAAACTCCGACATTCGCCCAAGTCACGCAATGCGAGGCGCACCCGAACCTAAATCTGTATCAAAAGGATACAGTAGGAGTGAGTACGATCCACTTGTACTCAGTAGGTATCATACACAGACCAAACAAAGTAGAAAATAAAGTACACAAAATACACACTAAGGACACGTTACCTGCAATCAGAAAATATCCCACAATGATAGCCTACACCATTTGCACTAACAGTTCTAATATATATATCACCAATACAACAGCAATACAACAAGTATACATTATAGCATATGCAAGTCTAAATAGACAAGAACAAGTATATGGAGAATGGTCAAGTACAAATAACAAAATATAGAGCACGTAGACATATAACAAGTCAATATGTAAATTCAATCACAATATCAACACAATTAATAAAATGCAATACATATGATGATGATGTTGATGACGAAGATGATGTAATGAGGATGATAATGATAAGGTTGGCACATGGCCTTGAAGTTGGCACACAACCTTGAGATTGGTACACAGCCTTGAGATTGACACACAGTCTTAAGATTGGCACACAACCTTGAGATTGTCACACAACCTTGTTTTTCATATTTCTAGTATTTTGAATGTTTCCAAAGCACATACATAACATAAGAGACAAATCAAGTACACATACATGGCAATAAGTAAATATAAAGCAATAAAACAAACAAGTAAAATAATTTGTATGATGACATAAGAATGATGATGCAATGTTCACAACCATTCAAAATGAATATTTCCACAATCAATCCACATGATGTATTTTCACAACCAATTCATATGATGTATTTACACAACCAACCACAATGTTACAATTCCGCAACTACGTTAGCCAATATCCACTCACTAATTCCACTATCCATGAATTTTTCACATGATTCGTATGCTCACAAAGTATGAATATATCACAATATGTCAAAAGCGCCACAACAGGCATTTCTAACAATACTATATAATTATTCACATATATTTTGGGCTATCAACATCACATAAGACCCCGCATGATCACACGATATCACATATTCGACAATGACATCACATTTAGAACCCCACAAGGGCACAACATATAGATAGTCATATTTCATGATTAGTTCCCACCCTTAACGTTTATTTTGGTATACGATTTAACTACCAAACCTAGTCTAAAGAGTTAAGTCATAACCTACCTCGAAGGTCGAAATCGGTCCGCAACACTTCAGCCACAAGCCCTACTTCTCACGAATGGTTCCGAAATCAACTAAAATCAAAAATATCAAATCTACGCATCAAAACAAATCTAATGATACTCATATTGCCTACTTTTAGTTTGGGGTCAAAACGGACCCCCAAAATAAATTTAAAAAAAAAAAGAAAAATCATAACTTTACTTCAAAAACGTATTTTTCATATTTTTAGAAACCTACAACTAAAAACTCAAGTCAAATCGAGTCAAAAATGAGGTTCAAATCAAAGAAAAACTATTTTTAAGCTTTACTAGGTAAAATCTTCGAAATCCGTGTTAAAATTAAGAATTGAAGTTATTTTTAAGGTTAAATTGATGAAAAATTAGTAATTATAAGATTAAAACAGTATTCAAGTGAAATTGGGGTTTAAAATCAAGCCCTAAAATTTTTGGGGTTTTGAGAAATTAATCAAGGAATTAGAGTAAGAAAGAATGAAACCTTACATTAAATTCGTAATAGAATCAAAAAATTGATGTTAATTTAGCTCCCACAAACTTCACTTTTAAGCTCCCACACTATTTTAGGGTTTAACTCTCAAGAGGCAAGGTAAAATAATGGATAAAATGGGCCCAAAAAAAGTTGTTTTTATTTCATTACACCAACACTTAAAAAACTAGATTTTTTTCAACTCGGACTTCGACGGGGTGCCCGAGATTCATTTGGAATCTGATATATTTAAATGAACTATGTAACCATACTAAATTTGATGTTTCGGATGCATTGACAAAATCGAATTTTCAAAAAAAAAATCATTTTCACAAAGTTGACCCCCGAAATCACCATTTTTCAAATTGAGGATCGAAATAAGATTTAAAAGTCAAAATCACACCAAATATGTTACAACACAAAAATTAACATTCTGGATGCCTTGGCAAAGTCGAATTTTCCATCCAAGGTCGTTTTGATCAAATATGGGTCTCACACCTATATTTCTAATTTTTTAACTTTTCAACCAACCGGTCGAAATAAGTTTGGGTGCATCAGGGTCCAAACCAAAGGTCTACCTAACCTAAAATTGATATTTCATAGCTGCTAGCGTAGTCCATTTAGCCATTTGTTGCACAGATCAAAAGATAACCACACAGGTCCATAATAAGGCTCTCGAAATCACCAAAAACAACAATACACATAGAAGGCACCAAAATGCATTGGAATCGTGTCAATCACACCCAAATCCCAAAAATACCACAATGCAACTATGGGGAGGTGTAGAGCAGTCAAATCACACAAAAACACATATTTTAATAAACTTTAGGTCGTTACATCATCCGTTACAAAAAATCTAGTTCGTCCTCGAACTAAGGCAAAGAAATACCTGAATTAATGAAGAGCTGGGGATAGGAACTATGCATATCAGACTCGACCTCCCAAGTAGCCTCATCTACAAGCCAATGTCGCCACTGAACCTTAACCACAGGGATAACTCTAGATCACAATCGTCTAACATCCCTAGCCAAAATAGAGACTGGCTCCTCAACAAAAGACAACTGCTTATTTAACTGAATTGACTCCCAACGAATGACATTGGACTCATCAGGAATGTAACGGCGAAACATAGAAGCATGAAATCTGGAGGAAAGCTAACTCATAGGCCACATTACCAATAGTCCAAAAAATCTCAAGCAAATCAATATACTTGAGGCTAAGCTTGCCCCTCATCCCGAACCTCATTGCCTCTTCATGGGTGAAACTCAAAGGAAAAAAATGATCATCAACACCAAATCTCAAAGCACGAAAATTGTGACCTACATATCACTTATACGTACTTTGAGTCACTCGAAATCTCTCTTGAAAGATCCAGACTCAATCCAAAGACTAACGAAGCAAGTTCATACCTCGAGGTCTAACCTCATAAACATCAAACCAACCAATTGAAGAGTGAAAATGCCTACCATACAATGCCTCAAAAAAAGCAATATTAATACTGGAATAGTAGCTATTATTGTAAGCAAACTCTGCTAAAGCCAAAAGTTGCTCCCACTAGTCATCAAAATCCAGCACGCATGTGTGGACCATATCCTTCAAAACTTGAATAGTCCATTTTGACTGACCATCAGCCTGGGGTGAAATGTTGTGCTAAGATCAACCCGAGTACCCAACTCATCCTGAAAAGTCTTCCAAAAATGAGATATGAACACAGAACCTCAATCTAAAATGATAGAGACGTGCCCACCATGTAGTCGCACAATCTCTCAAATATAGACACGAGCCAACCTCTCGGCACTGAAGAAAACCAAAACTGGAATGAAATTGGCTGACTTGGTCAATCGATCCATAATAACCCAAATGATATTTGATCATGAGAAGTACGAGGCAACCCAGTCACGAAGTCCACAGTGATCCGTTCCCACTTCAACTCAAGAATGGGTAACCTCCGAAGCAAACCACCAGGTCTTATATGCTCGGTCTTTACCTGCTGGCAACAAAGGTAATGAGTTACAAAGTCTACTACATCCTTTCTCATACCACCTCACCAGTAATGTCGCATCAAGTCATGGTATATCTTAGTCACACCAGGATGGATGGAATATCTGGAACAATGGGCCTCCTCCGAAATCAATCTAATCCAATCACCCACTCTCGGCATACAAACTTGACCCCAAATCCTCAAAACACCATCTGCATCAGGTGAGACTTTCTTAGTCTCACCACTCAACACCTTATCTTGAATCAACATCAATCCAACATCATCAAACTAATGAGCTCGAATCTCCTCCATCAAAAAAGATATAGCCTCCACAAATGCCAAAACACACCTAGGTGTCGAAAGATCAAGTCTAACTATTTAGTTAGCTAAAGACTAAACCTCTAAGGCTAAAGGCCTCTCTTGGGTCAAAAGATGCGCCAAACTACCCATGTTAGTCGAATTTTAGCTCGAGGCATCCACAACTTCAAAGCATCGTTGAAAAAATATATATATATGTACACTATTTGAAAAAATTAACTAGATCAAAATAAGCATCGTTGAATTAGTTAATTGAAATTTATTCGAGGAAATTAGATTATGGGTTTGGGTCAATCCCTTTAATTAATTTTTAGCTAATTAAAACTAGCTCAAAACCTCAATAAATCGCCCTAGCCTAACAACCAAATCCCCTTTTTAGCCCAATTACTCACGACTCGGCCCAAACCACCCTTTTCCCCCTTTTCCTTTAACCCATACAATATAGCAATACAATTTAGGAGTCGTTTGGTAGAGTGTATTGCAAAATATAATGCATGCATTAGTTAATGTGTACTACTAGTACCTTGTTTGATATGTTTTTTTGCCTATGTATAGCTATAGCTAATGTAAACATTAGTTATACACTCTATTGTGTATTAGTAATACACTCCATTTTCTATGTATTAGTAATATAATGACTTTAAACACATGCATTAACTTATTAAATGATCTTAATACCCCTTAATTTTCCTCTCAAAATATTTCACCATTCCTTTCCCGACATTTTAATTTGCAATAGTGAATCTTTTCAAAATATTTCACAATTTCTTTTTCCACTATTTTAATTTACAACAATGAATAGTTGATTTAAATAATTATATAGCATAGTTTTGCTTTGCTTCGAGAGTCTTTGAAAAGATTAAAAAAAAATTGATACAGTTTCTTAATTTTACGTCTTGTATTTTATTTTTGTTTCGACTATGTTAATCTGTCGGCGTAACATTTATGTGCAAAGACGAAGGTCTTGCAATTAATCCTAAATCTCTATATACTAGTTCAAACAGCAACAATAGTCTTCTTCATCACTTCAAACTCTGAAAATGAAGACTTTTTTTATTGCTCCTTTCCCCCCTCTTTTTCATTCTTTGAATTTTTAGCTTCTTGAAGAAGCTGTTGGAGCTATATTTTTTTTCCTATAAATGCAACCCTTATTCATTCATTGGGCGGGGGGAGGGGGGGGGAAGTTCCCTGTTTTGCCTTTATTTTCTCGATTGAAGTCGAATTCGAGTTCAAATTAAAGAGGTTGCGATCTCATCGGAATTGGACGTTGGAGCCCCTGGTTAGTTGCACAACATCTGGTAATACTCCTTCCCCATTCACGTTATCACATTCATTTTCTTTCCACTAGGTTCTGCTTATTCAATTGGGAATTAGCCGTTTTGGCCGATTTGATTTTGGTGCAAATATGTGAAATGATTTTGGGTCATTTGGATTTGATTTACTGTGAGTGATGTGCTTATAAGGTGTTCATGACTTGTGAATTAGCCTAAATAAATCTTTAAAGTTGGTGGTTAATTCGAATGGGTCAAATAGTTTGTTAAAACTAATTTTCTGTGGGTGTTGAGTTTGATGCAGCGCGGTTCTCGATTTATGTGGCTTTATCTATCGTTGGTGGTACATTTGTAGAGCATTTACAACCCTGAATTCGCTTAAAATGAACTTCGGCGGACTGTTACTCGTTAAATTATGTTTTGTTAGCCACTTTGTTAGTAAGCCTTTGTCCTTCTATTATATTCATTTTTAGCTTCAATGTGTGTCCGTTTTGAGTCTTGAACAGCCATAAAAGTGTCTCCCTACCTGTCTTGATACTATTGTTGTTTCTCGGCTAAACGTATAACCTCGTTGTGATTTTCGGTTGTTCAAATGTGCAGCTGTTTTGTGCAAATTGTGAAGTTTTCCTCTTTTTCATTTCCGCGTGTTGATAATAGGTAACATATGCGAACTTATTCCTCCGTTGTTTCTGCTTTTATATGGAAGGTATGGGATCACAAATAGGCAATGCATGTGTACTTCAAAGTGTCGATAATGCCTTCATGTATCAGTGATGGACTTTTGTGTCAGTAGGCATCTCTCATTGCTAATAAAGAATTGTTCTAACTTCCTTAGTAAGAGTATTGTTCCCTGTTGTTAAATAGTATGTCGAGGAATATTTATTAAGGCTTAATCATTTAAGAATTAGGAATAGTTACTCTTATTAATCATCCTTTCTTATTTGTTGTGTTCGAAATCGAGAGGGTGTCATGCGGAAGCTATTAGTTTGCAAATCATAAGACGATAAATCAGACGACACGTGAAAAATTAAACTAAAAATATGTTATTGGATATGGCTTGGCCAAACGGCCTACATATTAAAAATAAAATTGAAAATCCTAAAACTTATTGAGAGAAATCTCCCCCTAAACAAAGACTTTTAAAGACTACATTGTGGATGCTATATGTTATGGTATGATAAGGAGGTCTTCTATTTATAGATGTCCAAAACCTTTCTTCCAAGATAGTGGTTAGCCAAATATGGAAAAGAATTATATTTTTTCTTTCAGGAAAAATAAAAGTAATTATGATAACTTTTATTTTTCTTCTAAGAAAAAATAAAACTTAAATATAGTAAGAAAATCAGGACAAAAACCCTAACACTATTTCCATTGTTCTTTTTGTTCCTGTGTGATTATTTTAGGTTTGGAGACCATGTAGGTAATCAAATTTCTGCTTTCCTTACGTTTGTAGCCTCCTTCGCTGCTATATGATATGTTAAGTAAGATATGTGGTTATTTTGTTTAAATATGAAGTAATATGTGGTTTATTTTTGAGAAATTTTGCTCGTGAATGAAAAGGTAAGAACTGTGTCGCGACTATTACGTAATTCCGTCACTTGTTTTCCTTATTCGCTCTCTCTCTCTTTCTTTTGGCCTTTTACAGTTCTTTGGATATGGGTAGTTATTTCCTTTTCTATTGTGATCCGTAAAGAAAGTGATTCCATCTTGATTTAGTCTGTTTAAATGTGCAGTTGATCTATGTGTTTTTCTTTAAGTTAAAGATTTATTTAAAGTTTGCCCCAAGTTGTTTGAAGGATCATATGGGAAGCTTGGTTAAAGTGACCCCGAAAAGGAACTAGTAGTGTCAAAAGTTGTCCTTGTTTTCTGATATTAAAGAGTTAATCGTGTGTGCGCTTCACTTTCTAAATTAATCATTTTGCAGGGCTTCAAATTCACGGTGTGTGATATAATCATTAAGATTTAATGCCTCTTTTTTTTTCATTCATTGGTTTGAGTCGGGTCATGAGGAGCTTAGCATTTGAGCGATATCGCCTGGATGTTGGCTATATTAAATGTGTTTTTCATATGTTTTGAAGCCCACATAATTTATCCTTTTTTTTTTTCTTCCTGATAATTGAGAATTAGCTTGGATGAGAATAAATCTATCAACATCCCCTAAAAAAAAATTATCAAAGGACGATGAGATTATATGGGCCGTAATTTAATTTTAAACAATTTTAATGTACCACTTAAGCTAAAGGTCTTCCTGAAACGACCTTTGTCTCCCGAGGTGATAGTGATTTTAACTAGACGGAATTTTGGGTTCTAATGCACCTCTGTTTTCAGAAAGTTGTGATGTTTTGGGGGAATTCTCACGTTTTAGAACAATGGAATAATAGTCTGGCGTCTTTCCTTGTTATTATCTTGTTTTGGTGTTCATTGTAATGCAAGAAGTTAGTTGCATGCATGGTCAATTGTGTGTGTGTGTATATATATATATATATGATGAATGGTTAGCATGACGCAAACCCGTTCTTGTCTTTCAGCATATACATGTTACCAATTGTTTCAAGCTTCTCTTAGGGCAGCATGACTCCTTTAAATTGGTGAAGTGTTGGTGCAATTAGTCATTCCCCATTACGTGATTATAGTCATTGAAAAGTTTTAAAATGAGGTTCATGAGCATGGTAATTTTAACCTTTGTAGTTGTGACTTTCGTGAAAATTGTGTTTACCATCCATTTCTTAAATAATCTCACCAGGTCATGCTTTTGGTAATAGCCATCTTCGGCAAAAAATGCAATTGTTGTTTAAGTTATTTTGGTGCAAGCTTCATACATGATAAATGGATTAAGTTCCCGATATTATTGTCTGAGACTCATATATATTCTCATACCTCCTCACTGGATAATCTTTACATGTTTTCTCCTTCTACATAATTTGTTATTAATCCATATCTTTTTCTTTGTCTCATGTGAACTCGGGAGCGCGTTTGGAGTTTCATGACTTGACTCCATCTCTGTTCAAATCAGAGAAGCGAGCAAATACCACATTACACATTTTCGTCTTGCAGTCTAGTGTCTCTTTCCCTCTCTTCAAGATTTATTCTTTTTTATAAACACTCATTACTATTTTCGTTTAATATTTCGCACATTACTATTTGAAATTTTAAATTTTTGTATGTCTCATTTGAATTAATGTGAATCTTTAAATGTGGTAGCAACTTAATTACTCACTTCTCGTCTTTTAAGTTTTAAATTTAGCATAATCGCTAGACTTAGGTATTTAATTTAATAATGTCCTTAAATGTTTTAAAATTTGGTAAGTTAACGCATGGCCTTTCAGAATAAATCATCGAGTTAGTTAGAATCCTTTAATGCTTCTTTAATACGAAATAGTAGCCTATCCGTAGAATCATGTTAGTTCCAATTATTTAGTATCCTCGGATTAATAAAATAATAAATTTTTATGGTAGGCTAATTATTATAGCTATATTCGGAAGATCGGCTTCACTAAGTTTAGCTATTGTAAATCATATTTTATTCTATTTTTTATCATCATCATCATCATCATCACCATCACCATCACCATCACCATCACCACCACCACCATCACCATCACCATCATCACCATCACCATCACCATCATCATCATCATTTTATATTAATTTCAAATAAAAGATGGCACTCTGCAAACATCCTTTTTAGGATTTCTAATGACAACAAAAAATAATTTTGTCTTTAGATGTATCGTAATAAATTTAAATAATTATATATATTTTATCTATTCATGTAAGGTGGGGTTATTGACTTATTTTTAAAAAAAAAATATTAAAAAAAAAAGTAAAAGTGCCATCTTTTAGAATAAAATTTATTTTATTTTATTTATTTTTATTATTAATTAAAAGTTTTGTGAAACATTTGAAATAATTGCATCATTTGTGAGAGATTTTATAAAAGTTATTTTGGTAATTTTGATAAGTAAAATTCATGGCGCGGATGTTCTAAATTTTTTCTAATCTTTCTTATCAGTAACCAAGTATATGCAATACTTATTAAGATATATATACCTTGCTTACATCTCTTTTCAATTTAATATTTGATTGCTTTATTTAACCTAAGTTTGGCCGGTTAACCGTTGTTAGCAGATCCTTTAGGGTGCCTAATCCCTTCCCTTTAGGATAATTAGAATCTTTACCTAGAATCTTAAGTTAAGTAAGCCGTAAAATGAAACCTTTATTTCCTTTTAATCACTTAGTTTATAATAGGTGTCCTAATTCACCGTAGAACTAATAAGGTGGCAACTTTCTTAATTTAATTAGAAGTTTTCCAATATAGTGTACCTCTGTTTGACCCATATTAAAATTGGGTATAACAGCTTGGCGACTTCATTGGGGAAATTAAGCTCTAACCATTACAAACTTAGGTTAATAATTAAGGTTTTCTAATATTTATTTATTTTATCTTATCTGTTTTATGTGTTTATCATGTTTATGTGATATAAGTTGTTTATTTACTATTACTTTGTATGAATTTTTTGTTATTGCTTTACGTAAAATAGCACTCCGTTCATATTTCTTCCATTCGGAAAAATTGACATAGTCACACGTACACGCGAGGTGTGTTTCGCGCACTGGCAAATTTCTTTTAAATTCTAAATTTTAGGAGAGTTGGCGTATGCGCGGTGTGTTCGGATTTTTTTTTTGTGACCGCGTAGCCTTCTCACTCGAGTTGTCCACTCGGGAACCTTGTGTCTAGCCAGTCAAATCCTAGAAGAACTTAAGATAGAGCTTCCCTGGATATAGTTCATGCATGCATAAGCCCTAGGTGGTTTGACCCAAGGCGTCATTCCACGAATTTAGAAAACACCTTTATGTCAAATGAGTTTACGATCCGACGACAACCGCTCATATTATGTGCAGAGATAATGATAAATTGATCAAAGTCAAAATTTGACCTAATTGAGTTCGGAAAATTCTAACTCCAACTCGAGTAATGTCATTAATTAAAGCTTGAATCAATTTATCGGAATCTCAATTGATATTTGACGCCTAGGCCTACCTCCTGCATAAAGGAGTCACCTGCATATTAGAAGGTGTTATTTAACATATTTGTGTTATTTGTTCTATGAATTTTCTTGCTTACGTGCTACTTGACCTAAATTAATTCATTTGACTTGATATTTATTTGCTAACTTCACATTTGTTTTGCCCTTATGTTCAGCGAAAAATTAATTTTACATTGTTATTTGTTGCATTTTTACATTTTATATCATGACATTTCTTTAAAATTTTATTATTATAACACTGCTACACTTAACACATTTTAGCAATTCTAGAGCATTATTTAGGAAATTATCTATAGGCCATCAAATTCTTAGTATTTCAATTAAGGTTATCCTCCATTTTCATTTGACAATCTTCTATAGGGTTCACATTCTTTCTTTAATTTTTCAATGAGTTTGATTCGTCATTATTTTCAATTCTTCCTCGAGATTTCAATACTCATGTCCGCATTTTGTTAAAACTTCATTCTACCCTGTTAACATGGGCATAATCCCTTGTCAGTATCTTTCCTGTCTACCTTTTCTAAATCGTTCATTTCAAATTTTGTCAGACTCCTGCCAAACTCAAACTATTATATTTTCTACCTTTTCAAACTCTTTTAAGTCCTTTCTTTACAAGTGAAATCTTTTACTGGTAGCGACAGAACATTTAGCATGTTAGTTTTATCTTCATAGTATCTATGCAGTGTCGATCTGCGTAGTGAAATTCTTACTCATGCTCTTAAATTCTTTTGACCTTTTATTGGCCTTTAGGCCATTTATTGCTTCTTAAGTTGGTAGATACGCAAATTTATTTACACAAATTGTCCAATCGCACTTGACTGTATTTGTTCAACTTTCTTCGTTAATTTGTTTTAGGATGATGACCAAGTTTGGTACTTCTTTAAAGTTTCACTCGTGCAATATGCTTGTGTCGTTTCCATCTTGAAATTATAGGAATTGATCTTTCCGCACTCATTTTAAATTCAAGCTTTAGCACGTAAATCAATCAAAAAATTTCATCCTCGATAATTTTTAACCCAACGATGCTAAATTAGAATTTTGTGTCATTCACAATCCTTTGTCTTATCAAAATGCAATCTTCGTGCGCTCTTTTCCTTATTAATTATTATCTAGAGCTTATTATCTCGAACTTATAGGACTCGATCTGTTAGGTTCTTTTTAATCACTTTCTAAAATTCTCTACTTTTAACCCTTTCAATTCAATGCTTACCGAATGTTTCATTTTCCTTTCAAAGGTTGACTTAAGTTGAGCACCAAAGGTAATTCAAGGACGATATGGCCGACCAAATTACGGTGATTGACCTTAGTGAGGCTGAATTCGACTGTGAAGAACCAGAGTCATATCAAGATAAAGTTGCTAAGCTTGATACAAAAGTGTCACAAATGGAGCAAGAAATTAACAACATGAAAGAAATGATAGTCGACCTTAAGAACTCATTCACTGAAGGCTCAAAAGCATACTCAGCCTTCGGCATTGCCACACTTCCCCCCTTTGAAGGATCAGAAGCATACTCTCTCTTTGGCCCTGCTGCACCTACTTTTGATTATAATGACCAACTTTTTTCTAGCATGCACTCATCCTTGATAAAAGAGTCATTCAATAACCTATCGGAGACGAGCAAAAGCATAGCAAAGGGTGGAAGGCATTTTGACACTGAGACTAATCAGATTTCCTTTACAAATGAGTCTGCTTTACCTTTTGAAATGAATTATGGCAATACTCCGATATACGACAGAGTTGGTAGTCCTGTATACCACCTGAAGGCATATGTTCATCGGGTGAGAAATATTGGACAAAAAAATGAATTGAAGATGAGACTCTTTGTTAGGACACTTACAGGTCCAGCTTTGATGTGGTATGCAATGCAAGGTATGTGGAAATGGTCTTCTTGGGGAAACCTTGTCAATGATTTTGTCAGGCAACATGGGTCTTCCAGTAGTATTTCTAGAGGAGTTGTTTCGTCTAAAAAGAAATCTACAGAGTTTCCTAGAGGTCCAAAAGGAAAAGAACCAAGCTCATCCTTTCCTGCAATTTTTGCCAGTACCTATAATCGAACCTGGTAGAACTCCAACAATGGTTTCCATGAGCATGACGATTAAAGTGTAGCAGGATTCTTTTTTAAAAATATGTCATCTAGTACTTATTTAGTAAAATGATCAGTTTTTTTGGGTAGCATCTTTTTGGGAACAATTATATATTGTTGTGAACTTAATGATCAATCCTTTGTGCGTTATTAAATTGTTCTTTTATGTAAGTTAAACTACAGTTGACCTGATTTCCTTGGTGGATATGTAGGCGGCCCACATAGGGACTCGGTCATATTATCATAGGATTTCAACATCCTTTTTGCATGTAATTAGAACTACGTTCGACCTGATTTCCTATCTGACACAGGATACGTAGATAGCCTACATAAGGCTCGGTCTCTTTATTATACTTTTACTTTTCCCCTAAAAATATGAGAGAAGTCAACTGGGTAGAACCTTGGCATGCAATCAAGGCATCATTATCAAAATGTCCTAAAGACTGAGATAAGATTTTAGCATGCAAGATGAGGCATCATCGTTAGAATTGTCTTCAGAATGGGGCAATTTTTAGCAAATCATAAGGATCAAGCTAGAGTCAAGCTTTGGTGTTCGACATAAGTCAATCATCCTTCTGATTACTACTCCAAATCAATTGTTGCTTTCTTTTTTATCTCAAGCGTTGAAGCTAACTAGCTAAGAAGTCTTTTGATCTACTCGTTCCGCAACTAAGATCATCTCTTCTAGTCTAGTCCTCTTACTTAGGCTCATCACGGATTGATCTTTTCCTCAAAATAATAATAATAATAATAATAATAATAATAATAATTAATATTATTATATGCATTGCGCATATATTAACATTTTATTTTATGTTTAAAATTTTATTTTTGTTTAGAGATTCCTGGCATTGAACATTGTTTTGACTGTGAATTTGCGTTGAGGCCGATACGGTAATGGAAAATAGGTGTGAATCATTTAATATTGATATGGGTTTAGTGCAAGCATGGAATGATGATAGCAAGAAGAATGTGATCCGAAGAAACATTCTGGTCGATTTGCCAAGTACTTTAAGCCTTCTTCCTACCGCTACCACAACTTCCAACTCAACCAAAAATATTTGTTTAACCATATCACCTCGCCCAACTCCTACCTATACAATCTCTCCGCAAATGACATCAATATATACTACAAATCCCCAAAATTTCCAGCTTACTATAATGCCAAACATCCATTCTCCCACAGTTGTGCTTCCTTTTAAGGAAAATAAGTATGAGCAGCTATCAGTCTGTCAAAATGCAAAAAGTTAAAAGGAGATTTAGTCAATCCACCACGAAGATCTGGGCAAAGAGCTCTACAATCTGAGAAAATCACTTGATAAAGAGTTGCGCTTAAGAAATTACCAGATTCTAAAGTATGAAGACTTGTGTGTGCACATGAATGTTTCCACCAGGGTATAAGCTACCCAAATTTAACACTTTAGGAGGGAAAGGAGATCCTGTTGCACACTTAAAGGACTACTGCAGTAGGTTAATTAAAATTGGACATGATAAAGCCGTACGAATGAGACTATTTATTCAAAGTTTATCAGGATTGGAACTCGCTTGGTAGACCAAGAAAGAGTTTATAAAATGGCGCACATGAGAAGATATGGCTCGTGACTTTGCAAGGCAATATGAGTTTAAAATTGGAGACAATATGCACATGATTGATTTGCTCAAAAAGAAGAAGATGCCGCATGAATCCTTCTAAGAATATGCCATGCGATGGAGGTTAGAAGCTTCAAAAATACATCTTCCACTTCCTGAGGATGAATTGATCTCAACCTTTATCCAAATTCAAGAAGGACTATATTTTGATAAGTTATTTGGAGCTTGTGCACGCAACTTCTCCGATTTGTTTCGGATTGGCAAAGAGATAGAAAGTGGCATTCAAGAAGGAAAACTTGTAGAATCAATACAAGATGTTCATCCAGTTTTCTAACCAAAGACATCGAAAAATCAACAAAGCGTAAGCAACTCAGCTTTTGTGCATCAATCACAATGCCATCAAAGTCACCAATTTTCATAATCTCATGCTTTTTCTGACCTTTGCAACACGCATCTCCAGCCTCTTTGTCAGCAAAATTTTCAAAATAACTCCCAGAAATAACTTATTCAAGCACAATCTACCCTGCGGCCATAGAAAAAGATGAAATCTTTCTCCTCCACTCCTTTGGATGAGCCATTGGTCGATATATTTGAGAGATTGAGAACTAAGGGACTTCTACAACTCAAAAAGGGATTCATACCTAAGTATCCATCTCCAAAATTTAATTTATCCAAAAGTTGTGCGTATCATTCAAACATTCAAGGACATGACATTGAAGATTGTACAACACTAAGATTCAAGATTTAAAGACTCACTGAGAGTGGCAAGATAAAGTTGCAGCAAAAAACCTTCAAACATCAATGATAATATTGCAAACAAGGATATAATTTTTGTTAAGTGTAATCCATTAAAATTGGAACCAAGGCATTTGAAGAGAAAGAGGGCAACCAGTCTAGAAGACTGACAAAGGCATCATTTTCCAACTTGAGAATATCATTTTCCTTTTCCTCCTCTATGAGTAGCTACTATTTTGCAGAATACCATTCTTCCTTTTTGAGTGGCTACTATTTTGCAACTTAGTACCACTCTCTTTTTCTTCCTATATAAAAAACTACTCTTTTGCAATACTTTTCATACTTTTATATGAACTACGTTTGACCCAATTCCTGTTAGCAACAGGATACGTAGGCGCCTATTCTGGGTTCGGCCATAATATTATAAAAAAAAATCATTTCTCCTACAGCCAAAACTGGGACAGCTTTACAAATAGCCTATATCAATTTTGGTAAAGAAAATATTTGATATCACTGGTCAAATTTGCATCATCAAATTGCAGCAATGCCATAACTACAAGAAACGCAGATTCTAAGTCAAAATTTATGATTCAATGCAAGGCAATTATTTTTTTTATAGTAACAAGTTTTCTTTGAGTGATGCAGATGCTGATTTTTAGTTATTCTTGAATGATAACACATGCTATCAAAGCACAAGAAAGGCATTGCAAATGAAGCAAAATCAATGCAGTTTAAATTTCAAAACTTACAGTTCTTTTTGAGTAAGAGCTTCCTCACAGCAAAGCCGAAGAGGAAATCTAAAATTATGGGTACCACATTATAAATAATCATTAATGTGACATTGCACTATTAATATTTTCTATTATAAAGGCATTGCACCTTGAATTTTCCTACTACAAAAGCACTACATGGAGTTTTTTACTAGAAGAAAATCGCACCAAGCTCTCTACATAGCATTAATATTTGTAAGTTTGCAAAACATATTGGGTCCGTCCACCCTAAAATAGGACTCTATAGGTTTGTCCACCCTAAAATACAACAGAGTGGGTTAGTCTGCTCTCAAATAAGACCATTTATGCATGTTTGCCTTCAATTAGATATTTATGCTTGCTTGCCTTTACGTGAACATATTGCAGTGCCTTAATCATTTATTTACTTTTATTATTATTATTTTGATTAGTTATGCACTGCATTTTATCCATTAAATTTTTGAAATTATTAGAGAAAATTGCACCAAGCTCTTTGCATTGTTTTAATATTTAAAAGTTTTCAATACACATTTGGGTTCGTCCACCCTAAAATAGGACACGTTGGGTCCATCCACCCTAAAATAGGATATGTTGGGTTTGTCCACCCTAAAATAGGACACATTGAGTTCGTCCACCCTAAAATAGGATATGTTGGGTTTGTCCACCCTAAAATAGGACACATTGAGTTTGTCCACCCTAAAATAGGACACAATTGGGTTGGTCTTCCCTCTAATAAAATATTATACATGTTTGCCTTCAACTGAATATTTATATTCGTTTTCCTTTGATTGAACACATCGCAATGCATTTATATTTGTTGTAGTTAAATATGCACTGTATGCTAGCTTTTGAATTCCTTGAAAGTCAAGTTTAATTACTCATTTGTCTTTCATTCAGCACTGCTTTTTAGTTTGATGAATCTTACAAGTATATTTGACATATTGGGTCCATCCTCCCTAAAATAGGATATTTTGGATTAGTCCATCATAATATAGGACATATTGGGATAATCTGCCATCTAATAAAAAAATTTATGCATGCCTGCTTTCAATTATACTTACCTCAAATTGAACATCTAGCA
This sequence comes from Capsicum pubescens, assembly GCA_030864215.1. Taxonomy (NCBI): domain Eukaryota; kingdom Viridiplantae; phylum Streptophyta; class Magnoliopsida; order Solanales; family Solanaceae; genus Capsicum; species Capsicum pubescens. The sequence goes on along the minus strand of CM061544.1, from coordinate 272,484,822 downwards.
ATTCCTTAATTAATTAATTATTTTTAGCTAAGCTAGAACTAATTAGGTAGCGACTTCCTTAATTTAATTAGAAGTTTTCCAATATGTTGTACCTCTGTTTAACCCATGTTAAAATTGGGTATAACAGCTTGATCAACCACAATACCTTCCTTAGTTACCACATGACCCAAGAAAGAAATAGACTTCAACCAAAACTCACACTTGGAGAACTTAACATACTTCTTCTCATCCCCAATATCTGAATCACAATTTGCATTGCTCCTCATGCTCAGCCTCACTCTTGGAATAAACCAAGATATCATCTATAAATACAATAACAAAGAAGTCAAGATACGGTCGGAACATCCGATTCATCAACTCCATGAATACGGCAGGGGCATTGGTCAACCCAAAAGACATGACCAAGAACTCATAATGACCATACCAAGTTTGAAAAGTTGTCTTCAAAATATCTGAAGCTCTAATCCTCAACTGGTGTGTAATATCCCGTACTATTCTTAGCTTAGTTCAGTTTCTAGTTCCATATATAAGGGGCATAAGGCCTAAAATTTTTACTAAGTATTGGGGACTTAGTCATTTTTAAGTCTTCTAAACTTTGAGGATTTTTAATTTGGTATTCCCGACCCTGAGACATTAGTTTTTGAGTTGATTCGTGTTCAGGGGTATAAGAAGCATGTCTCGAAGAAGTTTCAGAATTTTTGAATGGGGTTTGGGTCATGTTTGGATCACAAAACAAAAGGGTTTTTCAGATAAGGCCACATCGTGGAAATAGTCCCATTCAATGTTCACGCGTCGCGGTGAGGGAATTCAACGACCATGATTAGACCGCATCTCAGTGATGTTGTTGCGTTCAATTTTTTATTAAAATGGTTAAGGGGACATTGGGCCCTTTCCCCTCAACCCAACTCATCCATAACACAAATTGAGACATCATTTAAGGCATTATGTGTCAATCTTCTCCAAATCCCTCTAAACAAAACCCTTCCCTTTTCCCCAAGAACATAAATTCAATTTCTTTCTCCCCAAGAAATCAAGAATTCAAGAATTCAAGTTCCTCAAGTTTAAGAACATTCAAGAAAGCATCAAGATTAGAGTTTCTCTTTCAAATTAAAGGATTAATTTATGTGGGATGTTCATTTATGGGTTTCTTTCACCCATGGAGCCCAAAAATCCTCTTTTCAATTAAAGATTGAATTTTTCTATCATTATTGAATTTTGTATTGCTTAAGATGGGTTTAATTCATGTTTTCATGGTAATTTAAATGTAATTCAGTCCATGTATGATCCCATGCAAGATTTTGAATTCCTCATGCTATGAATTTGAGTTTCCTATGCTTTATTCAAGTGAATTTTATGATTCTAGCAAGCATTCCCATGTTAAATTCATGATCCCCATATGTTTGATGAAATGTCTATGCTTATGGGTTTTGAACCATGATCTTTTACTATAGTTTTAAGCTTGTTATAACATTCAGTGATTATTCAGTGCTGGTAGGTTATGAACACCTGATACCTACGTGTTTTACATGATTTTCAAATTTTCAAGTATGATTTAGTTAAACCATGATTATTCCTATTTATTCAGTTATTATGATCATAATTGATACAAGTCAAATGGCCACCCTAATTTTTGAAGACATGATTAGAGACCATTACTTAAAGGCTCAAAACTTGGTCACCCTGAGGGAACAAGAATATGCAAGGAAGACCCATTTTGAGCATACCATTCATCAAGGCGGTGAGTGGAAGATTGCCTGGAGCATTGAAGACTTGAGGATTCATGGTTTTGGATACTTAATAGCTCACGGTTTTTGGGACATCTTCATTGAGGGCATTTTGGTCACTTCACTTTTCCCAAAATGCACTCCATGGCCACCCATTTCATTAAGGATAGTATAGTCATTTTTCTTCTTTTGTAATGTAATATAAATAGAATAAGATAGGGTTTTTAGGACTTAGTTGTTTATTGATATAAGACAAACTCTCTCTCTCTCTAGTGTGAGGAGTGTAACACCCCTTAGTTGTAGGGCTTGGAAAATCCACCAATCTTAACTAGGGCTTTCCTAGTGTGGATATCACTTGTGTTGCATCATTGGCTTGATGCGTTGGTGTTTAGAGGAGGTGATCCCTCTTGTGTCAACGTTAGAGTTAGGTTTGTGTCGTGAGTAGTGTTAAGGGTCCAAGAGTCTCACAATTCTTGGGTTCTTAAGATTGTCCCTTCATTTTGTCTAACTATCTATCTTGTATTATTGTTGTAAGTTTCGGATTTCTTGTTGTTGTTAGTGTAACCTGTGAGTTTCTTGTTGATGTAATATTGTTGTTCTCATATTGTGTTGATAATATAGTTTGTGGATTGCTAGAAATTAGGTGTTAAACATCACAATACTTTTGTTCTTATTATTGTTCTTGAATCCGAGAGGGGTTACTCAAAGGGTCCTCGGGTCTCTTGAACTTGTGGACTATTTTGGGTGTCTGTTTTATGTGTTCTTGGTTGTTATTTTATCATTTGGTATCAAAGCATGGCTTGATTTTTTTCTCACAAGATCAAATCTTGGACTTGCTTGTTAGAAAAATCAAAAAAAAAAGTGTTCATGTGTTTGTGTTCTTGGCCGAGAGGTGTAGACATTGTTGTTGTTGTTTTGGCCAAGAGTTTGTGACTAGATCTAGTAGAAATTTTGTTTTTCTTGTGTTGGCTTCTTTCTCACTAACACAAAGGTGTTTAGATCTAAAGTTGAGCTTAAAAATGGTTACATTGTTGATGTGAACTTGAGTTGGCCATATGGTGATGTTGTTGTAGTTCTTAAAAAAAATTGTTGTTGTGCTCATATTGTTCTTCACCTATTCTCATATCTTAACCCACATAAAGTGTAAAATAGATCCAAAAAGTTGTAAGACAAAAGTTGTAAAATTGTTTGTGAGAAGACTTGCACACATCCCTTCCTAGACTTGACAACCACTTTTCCTTAAATCTAGGGACATTGTCTTGTGGGACTAGTAAAGTCAAATCTCACCTTTTTGAGTTTGAAAAGTTGAAAAAGACTACAAGACTTTTACTTTCCCTCCAAAACCAATTGTCTTTCATTCTAAATTGTGTGAAGATTAAAAATTCAAATTTGTGACTAAAGTTGTGTGGGATCGAGACCAATTACATGCTGCCATGTTACCCTAATTACTGTTCACCATCAATATTAAGCTCAAATTTGGATTTTCTAGTTTCTAATTGTTGATTCTTGGTGTCATTTGTTGATCCTAGAACTAATTAACAAACTAGTAAACTCCTACTAGATTGTCAATTAGTCCTTTGAATCCATTATTTGTGTCTACGTTTCTTTTGTACTTTTGTCATTTTTAAAATCATAGTACTTCTTGGTTCAAGTTCGTACAGTACTTTCCTTGAGTCTTCAAATAAAGAATCCATTTCGACCAAGGATTAGACTCACCCCTCGACTCATCATGAACTACAAGCCGACTTGCAACACTTGTGAATCCAAGTGTGAGACGATCAAGTGTGTGAGAGTATGATAAGGTTTTTTGAAACTAACTTGTGTTTTCCTTTGTAGACTTGTTCTTTTCTTCTTTTTTTTTAGGAACAATTGCAAGGGAACCCACGTCTTCAACCTCTTAACCCATGGACAACAATGCCACCAATGTCATTTTGGCCTACCTTGACACTATGTCCCGAGACCTAGCTATGGAAAATAAAAGGTTGGATCATATGGTAGGTCAAAGGGTGCAAGTGGGCTTCCCGGACATACTTCAAAAGAAAGGTCATAGCTCATGTGAGCTACAAGGTAAAAATGTTATTCCCTACACTCCTATGGACTTAGAATGTTATGTTGTGACTAGTAGGAGCCAAGTGGATGTAGTTGCAGCTTTTCCTAGAGTAGAGGTGCTTGAGTCTCCCTTTTGTGATACTCTTGGTATTGTTAGGTCGCATGAGGACCAAACTTTTATTGTAGGTACGTAAACACTAGTTGATCCTTTAGATGACGAATTGATTCTCCGCGTGAGAATGATTTGTGTCCATCTAGTGCTAGTACTTATAACTTGACAAGGTTCCATTACCAAGTGGCGAGAGTATTCACACACTAGTTGACCCTTGTGAAAAACAAGATGAGTCTACGTTGGTATTTAAGTTGCCAACAACTAGTGAGAATATGGAGAATGATCAATCGGGTGGAAAAAACCTTGATGTGCTTGATTATTTAGGAAACCTGAGTTGTGAGTGTCTTGGTAAAGATGGTTTTTCTTGTGATCCCTTGGCTGCCCGTGGTGGTTTATGTCTAAGTGAAGATTGCTCATTTGAAATAGAAGGTGATGTGTGCTTAGAAATTCTATCTACTTTTTCTTTAAGTGTTTCTTATGTTAGGCATATTCCTAGAGGATATTTTGAAACTATTAGTAAGTGCATGCATGAGAACCCTTTATTTGAAGTTGGCTTGTGGAACACCTTTCTCAACCCTCTTTTTGTGCATGATATTACCAATGGTGATAAAAAGGGCTTTCTTAACCTTGAGGATGACACCCTAGGGGAGAATGAGAGCGATCGAGACCTGTGTCCTTGGTTACATCTTCCATTTGACCCCGGTAACTTCTTAGGGTGTGAAGGACGGATAGTTGTTGGTCGTTCCACTTGTTTGAGTGATATTGCTATATGTGTTGCGTAGACTTTACTTTCAATTAGGGCACCACCCCTTTGTAATATTTTTTCTAAGCCCCTCATGATTAAAGTCAAGGATGTGTGGCTATATCTTAAGTGTATACCTCCTTGGCATGTTGATGTTGTTTATTGTACTAACTTTAACCCTCATGTCATGAGGATGTGGTGCTTTTTTGTCTTCTCTTCATTCTTGCAAGGTTTGGATTTAAGACCGAATCCTTTTCAAGAAGGGGAGGATGATACAAGTTAAATGGCCACCCTAATTTTTGAAGATATGATTGGAGACCATCACTTAAAGGCTCAAGACTTAGTCACCCCGAGGGCACAAGAATATGCAAGAAAGACCCATTTTGAGCCTACCATTGAGCATACCATTCATCAAGGCCGTGAGTGGAAGATTGCTTAGAGCATTGAAGACTTGAGGATTCATGGTTTTGGACACTTAATATCTCATGATTTTTGGTCCATCTTCATTAAGGGAATTTTGGTCACTTCACTTTACGCAAAATGCACTCCATGGCCACCCCTCTCATTAAGGGTAGTATAGTCATTTTTTTTTTGTAATATAGTATAAATAGAAAAATATAGGGTTTTTAGGACTTAGTTGTTTATCGATGTAAGACAAACTCTCTCTCTAGTGTGAGGAGTGTAACACCCCTTAGTTGTAGGGCTTGGAAAAGCCACCAATCGGTAACTAGAACTGCCCAAGGGTGGATATCACTTGTGTTGTATTGTTGGCTTGATACGTTGGTATTTAGATGAGGTAACGTCCCTCTTATGTCAACATTAGAGGTAGGTTTGTGTCATGGATAGTGTTAAGGGTTCAAGAGTCTTACAATTCTTGGGTTCTTAAGATTTTCCCTTCATTTTGTCTAACTATCTATCTTGTATTGTTGTTGAAAGTTTCAAATTTCTTGTTGTTGTTAGTGTAACCCGTGAGTTTCTTGTTAATGTAATATTGTTGTTCTCATATTGTGTTGATAATATAGTTTGTAGATCTCTAGAAATTAGGTGTTAAACACCACAATACTTTGTGTTCTTGTTGTTGTTCTTGAATCCGAGAGGGGTCACTCAAAGGGTCATCGGTTCTCTTGAACTTGTGGACTATTTTGGGTGTTTGTTTTGGGTGTTCTTGGTTATTCTTGTATCAATAATGAGCACTATCAGTCATGAAATAATGTTCAGTTAAACTCTGTCCAGTTTTAGTTCCAGTATTATTCAGTTGGGAGTAGGATTTAGTACCGAGCGAACCTAGGGATGGGGGCTTACCTGCCAGTAGAGGGTGTGACCTTTAGTAGCAATCCTTGAGTTCCAAAACTACATAGCCAAAGTAGTTTAGAGATATCTACCTATCATTTAAGGGTTGATAAAGTATTTACCTGCCATTTGAGGGTGACACATATCTTATTAGAGCACCTGCCAGTTGAGGGTGACTCATTAGTCCTTCAGGATACCAATTTAGTGGATCCACACAGCCAGTGTTAGTACCCATAGCACGGTACTAATACCTTTCCAACTAGGGTTACAGGTTGGATCCCGATTAGCTTATATTGGGGCATGTAGGTTATATGATACCTCCCACAGTCTCAGTAGAGTATTCAGTGTATATTCAGTTCAGTCTCGCTTGACCAAAGCATACAGATTTAAAATTATTCAGTATTACAAATTTAAGTCTTTAATATCTCAGATTATTATAGGAATATGTATATGTTTGGTCTTGCATTCTCAGATATTATAGTTTTTATGCATTCATGCTCAATTATTCCATGTTGTTCAGTTAGTCCTAATCTCATGTACACAGTACCCCATGTATTTCAGCTAGACCTCAGCTCATATACCAGTACATTCAAAGTACTGATTGCATACTCTTTTTTGCGCTATGGTGTATTATATCATAGGTTCGGAGGCTCAGTTTCCCTATCATAGTTAGACAGCTCAGTGTAATCTAGCAGTAGCATTGAGTTCTCATATATCGATTACATATTATGATTATTCAGTTATTTTAATAATTCATTTTATTTAGTCAGTTGGATTTAGTTGGCGGTCTGTTCCATCAACTCCTCAGTCAGTTTAGAGGCTTTCAAACATTTAGACAATCAGTTAGAGTGTCATTCAGTTGCTTCAGTACTACTAGACGTTCTGGTTAAACAGTTGGTTTCTAGTATTTATTAGTTTTTAAGACATACTTTGATACATTTTGCAGTATTTAGATTTTAGTATTATCTTAGTTATTTTTTTGCTTATGTATTTTGTTACTGTTTATTCAGTGCTTACAGCAGGTATCAGTTAATGGGTTATCTTGTGGCCCTCGTGGTTGTAAGCACCATTTTCATGACTAGGGGGTAGCATTGGGTCGTGACAAAACTTTGTATCAAATCCTAATGTTTTATAGTGTCCTAAGGTGTCTAAAAGTCGCGTTGAGTAGAGTCTTGTGCATGGGTATGAAGCGCGCCACACTTATGGATAAGAGGCTATGAAATGTTTTAAGAAAAGTTTCCATTCTTTCAGTATTCATGTCATGCGAATAAGTATGAGCTCTATTTAAACTCTCTTTCTAACTCATCCTTTATTTCATTTCCAAACCATACCTCCCAAAAGAACGAACGATAGAAGGGGTGGGGACCAGCCCGCACCTCCGCCTGTTTAGAAAGATCCCCTGAATAAGCATGTCTCTCACACCAAATTCAAAGCTACTTTTACTACTTTAGACTATTCATTAGCTACTCAGAACAACCAGCAAGTTGTTGCCCCATCCAATCCAGTGGAAAATACAGCTACAGCTAGGATTCGGGATTTTACCCGAATGAATCCCTCTTTGTTTTCAGGATTCAAGTCTGAAGAGGATCCACATGAATTTCTTGATATGGTTCAGAAGGTGACTGATATTATGACCATCACCTTGAGTGAGAGTTTAAAGTTGGTTGTATATTAGTTACAGGATGTAGATCACACCTGATTTAAGCAATGGAAGGAGGCCCGCGGTGTTGATGCAGGGCCTGTTGAGTTGGAGAAATTTGCCATGGTTTTTTTAGACAAGTTTTTCCCATTAGAGTTGAGGGAGGCTGAGATTCATGAGTCCATTCATTTAAATTAGGTCAGCATAAGTGTGAATGAGTACTTGCTTAAGTACTCAATTGGTGAGGTATGCTCCTAATGTGGTTGCAGCCAATAGTCTAGAATGAGTAAGCTTGTTTCTGGTGTATCTGATAGTATGGTCAAGGAGTTTCGTACTTCTATGTTGATTAAGGAGATATACCTATCTAGGCTTATGGTTCATGCTCAGTAGATTGAAGAAGAGAAGCTTAAGGAGAAAGAGAGAGAGAATAAGAGGGCCAGAACAGGTAGTTTTAACTTTTCTCAACCAAGGTCGGAAAGTGGTAACCGTTCTCAATTCCGTCTGAAGTTCTCAGCCCCTGCTCTATCTTTAGCTAGTTCTCTAGTGCCGAAGTTCAGGCAAGATAGTCGGGATAGAGCGTCGGGCTCTAAGTCCTAGGGTAGTGTGAATAGTGGTCGTATTAATCTGCTTTGTGGGAAATATGGCAGGCATCATCAGAGCGTACGTTGAGCTGGCAGTGATGTGTGTTTCTGATGTGGAAAACCAAGTCATAGAGTCATAGATTTCCCAAAGGTTGATCAGCAAAGTCAGTCCAATCATCCTTCAGTTCCAGCTGGTCGCTCGACTCGGTAAGGTGCCACTTCCAGCGCAACCAGTGAAAAATGACAGAATAGGTTGTATGCTCTCCAGACCTTGCATGATCAGTAAAGTTATCCTAATATAGTTACAAGTATGTTACAGGTCTTTCATCTCTATATTTATGCTTTATTAGACCCCGTAGATTCACTCTCCTTTGCAACCCCCTATAAAGTAGTCAATTTTAGTGTCAGTCCTGAATCTTTAGCAAAACCTTTCTCAGTGTCTACCCAATGGGTAAATCTATTATATCCAGATGGGTATATAGAAATTGCATGGTAACAGTATCTTAGAAAATCACCTCAGTGATCTTGTAGAGTTAAAAATTACTGATTTTGATGTCATTCTCGGCATAGACTGGCTCTACTCATGATATGCCTTAGTTGATTGTAGGAATAAAGTCATTCAGTTTTAATTTCCTAATAAACCAGACATTGAATGAGGTTGTACCTCAGTCCTTGAGGGTCAGATCGTTTCTTATCTTAATGAAAGAAAAATGATATCTAAAGGGTGTGTTTATCATTTTATTCGAGTCAAGGACTCTAGTTCTAAGACTCCCAAGTCTTGAGTCAATTTTAGTAGTAAGTAAAATTCCAAATGTGTTTCCTGAAGATCTTCCTGGAGTTCCTCCCAAAAGGAAAATTGACTTCGAAATAGATCTCATTTTAGATACCCAACCTATCTCTATTTCGCCCAACAGAATGACTCTAGTTGAGCTTAGGGAATTGATAAAATAGTTGAAGGATCTCTTAAATAAGGGATTCATCAGACCAAGTGTTTCCCCATGGGGTGCTTCATTCTTGTTCATATGTAATAAAGACGGTTCTCTCAGAATATGCATCGATTACCATCAGTTGAACAAAGTCACAATCAATAATAAGTATCCACTCCCCAGGATTGATGACTTGTTCAACCAACTTCAGGGTACCAGTTACTTCTCTAAGATAGACCTCAAATCCGGCTATCATTAGCTCAGACTCAGAGAATGTGATATTCCGAAAATAGCTTTCAGAACTCGGTTTGGTCACTTTGAATTCCTAGTTATGTCTTTTGGACTAACGAATGACCCTGCAGCTTTTATGGACTTGATTAACAGAGTGTTTAAGTATCACTTGGACATGTTCTTCATAGTCTTCATTGATGATATTCTTGTCTATTCTCGTAGTGAGAATGATCATGCAGACCATCTCAAAATAATATTGCAGACCCTTAGAGCCCATCAGTTGTTCGCCAAATTCAGTAAGTGCGAGTTTTGGCTAAGATCAGTAGCTTTCCTTGGCCATATTATTTTCGGTGGCGGCATTAAAGTTGACCCTCAAAAGATTGAAGTAGTGAGAAACTGGCCCAGACCCATTTCTCCATTAGATATCAGGAGTTTCTTGGGTTTAGCTTGCTATTATAAACGGTTTGTTGAAGGATTTTCTTTTATTACATCACCCATGTCTTGATTGACTCAGAAGAAAGTCAAATTTTAGTGGTTAGATTCATGTGAGAAGAGTTTTCAGGAGTTGAAGACTCAATTCACTTCAGCCCCAATATTGACTTTGCTAGATGGCTCAGATGGGTTTGTAGTTTACTGTGATGCTTCCATAGTTGGTCTTGGTTGTGTATTGATGTAGAGAGGTAAGGTCATAGCCTATGCCTCTAGACAGTTTAAACCCCATGAAAAGAATTATCCTACCCATGATCTTAAGTTAACAGTTGTTGTTTTTTGCCATGAAAATTTGGAGGCATTATCTTTATGAGGTTAATGTTGATGTGTTCACGAATCACAAAATTTTACGGTATGTGTTCTCGCAGAAAGATTTAAATTTTCATCAGAGTAGGTGGCTTGAGTTGTTGAAAGATTATGATATGAGTATGTTGTATCATACAGGCAAGGCCAATGTAGTGGCAGATGCCCTTAGTAGATTGTCTATGGGTAGTGTTGCTCATGTTGAGGATGATAGAAAGGAGTTAGTCAGGGAGGTTCATCAGCTTGCTAGGTTAGGCGTTTGGTTGGTTGATTCAACTGAAGGTAGTATATGGGTTCAGAATGGTCGGAGTCTTCATTGGTTATCGAAGTGAAAGAAAAGCAAGATAGGGATCCCATTCTGGTTAAGTTGAAGGAATCAGTTAGAGATCAGAAAGTAGAGGTTTTCTCCCAAAGGGGAAATGGTATGCTCCGTTGTCAGGGCAGGTTATGTGTTCCATGTGTTGATGGTTTGAGGCAGCGGATTTTGGCACAAGTGCATGGTGCACGATATTCCCTTCATCCAGGAGCCACTAAGATGTACCGTGACTTGTGGGAAATCTATTGGTGGAATGGTATGAAGAAGGACATTGCAGAATTTGTAGTTAAGTGTTCAAACTTCCAGCAAGTTAAAGTTGAGCACCAAAGGCCTAGTGGTGCATTGTAGGAGTTTAGTATCTCTACTTAGAAGTAAGAAGTGGTGAACATAGATTTTGTGATGGGTTTGCCTCGTACACATCGTCAGCATGATTCGATATGGGTCATTATAGACAGAATAACCAAATCAGCTCATTTCTTGCCAGTTTATACTTTCTACTTAGCTGAGGAGTATGCTAGGCTTTATATTAAGGAGTTGGTTAAGTTGCACAGGGTTTCGTTGTCTATCATATCAGATAGAGGTACTTAATTTATCTCTCACTTTTGAAAGGCTTTTTAAAAAGGTCTTGGTACCCAAGTTTATCTTAGTATAGTTTTTCATCCCCAAACAGATGATCAGGCAGAGAGGATCATTCAGACCTTAGAGGATATTTTGCGAGATTTTGTTATTGATTTTAAAGGTAGTTAGGATGACCACTTACCCTTGATTGAGTTAGCCCACAATAACAGTTATCACTCCAGTATTCAGATGGCTTTATTTGAGGCTCTCTATGGGAGGAGATGTAGGTCTCCTATTAGCTGGTTTGAAACAGGTGAGTCTACTTTGATAGGGCCAGATTAAATGTTTAAGGCAATGGAGAAATTTCAATTGATTCGAGAGAGGCTGAAGACAACGTAAAGTCGCCATAAATCTTATGCAGATGTGAGGGGGGAGACCATGAGTTTAATGTTGGTGACTTAGTCTATTTAAAAATCTCGCCCATGAAGGGAGTGAAGAGATTTGGCAAGAAGGGAAAGCTCAGTCCCTGCTATGTTGGTCCTTATAGAATCTTGAACTATTTTGGGAAGGTAGATTATGAGCTAGAGTTACTTGTAGATTTGGCATCGGTCCATCCGGTATTTCATGTTTATTTTCTAAAGAAATGTTTGGCAATTCAGCTATTGTTATTCCTTTAGAAAGTACAGGTGTTTAGGATAGCCTTTATTTCGAAGAAGTTTTAGTGAGATCCTAGATCGTCAGATTCGTAGACTAAGAAACAAAGAAGTTCCCTTGATTAAAGTTCTATGGAGGAATCAGTCCGTTGAGGGATCTACTTGGGAAGCTGAAGCATATATGCGTACCAAGTACCCTCATCTTTTCTCCGCAATCTCAGACTCAGCATGAGGTAACAGTTTTCCTTAGATTGAGTTATGGATGTTCAAGTTAAAGGATTAATGTATGTGGGATGTTCATTCATGGGTTTCTTTCACTCATGGAGCCTAAAAACCCCTTTTTTTGATTAAAGATTGAACTATTCTATCATAATTGTATTTTGTATTGCTTAAGATGGGTTTAATTCATGTTTCCATGGTTATTTAAATGCAATTCAGTCCATGTATGATCCCATGTAAAATTTTGAATTCCTCATGCTATGAATTTGAGTTTCTCATGTTTTATTCAAGCGAATTTTATGATTCTTAGCAAGCATTCTCATGTTAAATTCATGATCCCACATTTTTTATGAAATGTCTATGCTTATGGGTTTTGAACCATGATCCTTTACTACAGTTTTAAGGTTGTTATTACATTCAGTGATTATTAAGTGCTAGTGGGTGATGAACGCCCGATACCTACGTGTTTTACATGATTTCAGATTATCAAGTATGATTCAGTTAAACCATGATTATTCCTATTTATTCAGATAGTATGATCATAACGAGCACTATCAGTCATGAAATAATGTTCAGTTAAACTTAGTCTAATTTTAGTTCTAATGTCATTCAGTTGGGAGTAGGAGCACCGAGCGAACCCAGGGATGGGGGCTCACCTGCCAGTAGAGGGTGTGACCTTTAGTAGCAATCCCTGAGTTCCAAAAATATGTAGACAACATAGGTTAGAGATGTCTACCTTCCAGTTGAGGGTTGACAAAATGTTTACCTGCCAGTTGAGGGTGACACATATCTCATTAGAGAACTTTCCAGTTAAGGGTGACTCATTAGTCCTTCGGGACACCATTTTAGTGGATCCACATAGCCAGTGTTAGTACCCATGGCATGGTACTAACACCTTTCCAACTGCGATTACAGGTTGGACCCCAATTAGCTCATATTGGGGCATGTCGGTTATATGATACCTCGCACAGTCTCAATAGAGTATTCAGTGTATATTCAGTTCAAGTTTTCTTAACCAAAGCATGCAAATTTACAGTTATTTAGTATTACAGATTTCAGTCTTTCACATCTCAAATTATTTCAGGAATATGTATATGTGCTTGGTCTTTCATTCTCAGATATTACAGTTTTCATTCATTCTTGCTCAGTTATTTCATGTTATTAAGTTAGTCCTTATCTCATATACACAGTACCCCATGCATTTCAGCCAGACCTCATCTCATATACCAGTACATTCAAAGTACTAATTGCATATATATTTGTTTGCGCTATGATGTCTTATATCATAGGTTCGGAGGCTCAGTTTCCCAATCGCAGTTAGACAACTCAGCATAATCCAACAGAAGTAGTGGTGAGTCCTCATCCATCGAGGACTTGTTATGATTATTCAGTTATTTTAGTACTTTATTTTATTCAGTTAGTCGGAGGTAGTTGGGGGTCTGTCCCATCAACTCCTCAGTCAGTTTAGAGGCTTTCAGATGTTCAGATAATCAGTTAGATATCAGCCAGTTGCTTTAGTACTACTAGAAGTTTTGGTTAAACAATTGGTTTCTAGTATTTTATCAATTGCTCAAACATACTTTGATGTATTTTGCAGTATTTAGATTTCAGTACTATGTCAGTTATTTTTTTGCTCATGTATTTTGTTACTATTTATTCAGTGCTCATAAAAGATATCAGTTCATGGGTTAGCTTGTGACCCTCATGGTCGTAAGCACCGTTGTCACGACTAGGGGGTAGCCTCGAGTCATGACATGGTGATAACCAAATCTCAAATCAATTTTTGAACACCACAACACACTAAAGATGATTCAATAAATCATCAATATGAGGAAGAGGATACTTATTCTTCATCTTCACCTTGTTCAACTATAGATAATCAATACACATCAGCATACACCCATCCTTCTTCTTCACAAACAACATAAGCGCACCCCAAGGCGATACACCAGGTTGAATAAATCTCTTATCCAACAACTCCTGCAACTGATCCTTCAATTCCTTCAACTCGACAGGGGACATCCTATAAGGAGGAATAGAAATAGGCTTGGTGCCCGGATTAACATCAATAGCAAAATCAAAATCATGCTCTAAAGTCATACAAGGAAAATCCGTAGAAAACATATCCATAAAATCACAGGCAACATAAACAAAATCTAAGGAAGAAGGTGAAACAATCCTAGTATCACGAATATTATTCAAATAAGCTAAACATACCCTCACAACCAATCGACGAGACTGAACATAAGATATGACCTTCTTGGGTCCTAAATGAAGCATATTCTTCTAAGCTATTGTAATACACCAAATTAGCCTTAACTCAATTCAGCTCCCAGTGTATGTGTAAGAGGCTTGAACCTGAAAATTTGGCTTAGTGTTGGGAGACAGTCTTATTTTGGCATCTCAACTTCGATGAATTTTGTTTCAATCTTTCCGGCCTTAGAATGTCAATTTCTAAGTTAAATAATGATCTGGGTTACCCATAGGTCATCTCGGGTGAGTATTGAATTTTTTGGACGACATTTGAGGGATGTTTGGATGACCAAAACACAGAACCAATGTGATAAGGGCGTGTTGCATTGGTCAGCATGGTAGAGTCATCGATGCAGTGTATTATCTATCGCGTCGAGTTGAGCGACGCGGTGTGTAACCCATTGCTTCGGGGCCCATTTTGGGTTTAATAAGTTCTGGGTCCAAAGGGGCACATAAGTTATTTTTCCTTACTTTAATTCAGCCAAAACACGGGGTTAAATCCCCAAAACAGCAATTTGACTCACAAATCATATTTTCTCTCAAATGGGAATCATTCTCTATCAAGAACAAAACCCTAGCCCCTTCAACCTTCAAGAGAAAATTTTCAAGAAATCCACCAAGAACTTCCAAGAATCCTTCTATTGAGGTATGTTAGATGTTCATCCATGGGCCCTTTTCACCCATGGAGTCCAAGAACTCAATTTCAAGTTTAAATAAATGATCTTTACATTTTATTATGAACTTTATCCATGAACTTCTATGAGTTTCGATTTTTACATGATGATTACAAGAAATTGTTGTTGAAATTACACCTTACACATTTAAGTGGTGCTATTCGCATGTTAAATCCCTAAATCCATGAGTTGTAGTATTTCAATTATGTTAGCATCTCATATTTTGACTATTCACATGCTCAAGTCTATGAATTTCAAGTGTTTGATAAAATGCCTAAATAAATGGTTTGAATAATGACCCCTTGTTAGGTTTCCAAGAGTTTTGATGAAAAGAGTCCTTGCATGTTGAAAGTCGAAGTATGTTTAGATATATCTTGGTAATTTGGTTTCAAGTTATGTTTTCAATTGATCTCACGTGGAATACATTATAATATGTTCTAACTATTGTGGCTTCCATATTATGTTCATGCAAATTCAGAATAAAACCCTCAGTTTATGATTTGGTCAAGTGATTGTGCTATCTTATCATGTTTAAGAAAACATCCTCATGTTAAAGTCTAGTCCCCATGTGTCTAATGAAATTTTTAAGTGAATAATTTTGAACAATGAATCCTTATTATATTTTTTAAGCTTCAGTATGGTCCTATTGTTATTTCTATCGAATCATGGGGTTATGGATATCCGAAATTTAGCTATTTACTTACTTTCCAGCATCTATAGAATGATTTCAGTCATGCTAGGAACAATATCGTTCAGTCCGTTAACATGGTTAAGCTTAGTCCATTCTAATAATCAGTATCAGTACAGTTGGAAGTAGGATTCAGCATCGAGCGAACCCAGGGATGGAGGCATTCCTTCCAGGTTAGGGTGTGACCCTTAGTAGCAGTACCTGAGTTATAGAACTACGTCGCCAATGTAGGTTGATATGTCTTCCTGCCAGATTAGGGCTAACATATACATATATCCCATGAGTCTTCCTGCCAAATTAGGGTTGACACAGCGATTGTTAGTAGCCGTGGCACGGTACTAGCACCCTTACAACTGGGTTACAGGTTGGACCCCAATTAGCTTATTTGGGGTATGTCGGTTAGATGATACCACCCCCAGTTTTAGTTACAGTACTCAGTATAGAGTTTAATTTAGTTCTACTTGACCATAGTTTTTAGTTATCAGCTATTCAGTTACAGACTTCAGTACTTTAGTTTCAGATGATCTCAGATAAGCATTATACGCTTGGTCTTGCATTTTTTTAGTATTTTTAGTCATTACAGGTATTCTCATACAGTTACCTTACGTTATTCAGTCAGTTAGCACTACTTGCATATAAACCCATACATTTCAGCCTTACCTCATTTAGCATACCAGTACATTCAAAGTACTAATTGTATACTCGTTTCTTGCGCTATGATGTCTTGTATCATAGGTTCGGATACTGGAATTCCCAACCATACTTAGACATTCCAGTGCATCAGTAGCAGCATCCGTGGTGAGTCCTCCTCCTTCGATGATGAGTTATCTTATATTCATTTATGTCAGTAGTTTAGTTATTTAGTCAGTCGAAGTTAGTTTGGGGCTTGTCCCATCAACTCCACGGTCAGACAGTTCAGAGGATTAAGACTAGTACACATAGTTGGTCAATTTTTAGTTGTGATTATCAGCCGTGTTGTCAATATTTCCAGTATATTTCCAGACATTTTAAACCATGATTCAGTATCTTTTTCAGTTGTTAAAACCTTATGACATTCAGTTGAAATTTCACACATGTTTATTAGTTTTGTTTAGTGCTCACAACAGGTACCAGCCCATGGGTTAGCTTGTGGTCTCTCAGGACCATAAGCACCGTGTGGTGTCCAGGGTGTAGCGTTACAAACTTGGTATTAGAGCCTAAGGTTTTAAAGCATCCTAGGGAGTCAGAAATCCACGTCGAGTAGAGTCTTGTGCATGGGTGTGTAGCGTGCCACACTTATGGACAAGAAGATACGAGAAGTTTTATGAAAAGTTTCCCTTCTTTCAGTGTTCATGTCGTACGAAAGAGCATGAGCTCTAAATAAACTCTCTTCCTAACTCATTCATCTTTCTGCGTATAAAAGATTCCTCCCATAAAGAACAACAAAAGAAGAAACGGGAATCCTGCACCTCCACCTATTTAGGAAGATCCCCTGAATGAGCATGTCTCTCACGCCGAATTTAGAGCTACTTTCATTGAAAGTCGAAGTATGTTTAGCTATATCTTGGTAATTTGGTTTCAAGTTATGTTTTCAATTGATCTCACGTGGAATACATTATTATATGTTCTAACTATTGTGGCTTCCATATTATGTTAATGCAAATTCAGAATAAAACCCTTAGTGTATGATTTTGTCAAGTGATTGTGCTATCTTATCATGTTTAAGAAAACATCCCCATGTTAAAGTCTAGTCCCCATGTGTCTAATGAAATGTTTAAGTGAGTAATTTTGAACAATGAATCCTTATTATATTTTTTAAGCTTCAGTATGGTCCTATGTTATTGCTATCGAGTCCTAGGGGTTATGAATACCCGAAATTTAGCTGTTTACTTAGTTTCCAGCATCTATAGAATGATTTCAGTCATGCTAGGAACAATATCGTTCAGTCCGTTAACATGGTTAAGCTTAGTCCAGTCTAATGATCAGTGTCAGTTTAGTTGGGAGTAAGATTCAGCACCGAGCGAACCCAGGGATGGGGGCATTCCTGCCAGATTAGGGTGTGACCCTTAGTAGCAGTCCCTAAGTTATAAAACTACGTATCCAGCGTAGGTTGATATGTCTTCCTGCCAGATTAGGGTTGACATAGACATATATCCCATGAGTCTTTCTACCATATTAGGGTTGACACAACCATTGTTAGTACCCGTGGCACGGTATTAATACCCTTCCAACTGGGGTTATAGGTTGGACCCCAATTAACTTATTGGGGCATGTCAGTTAGATGATACCTCCCACAGTTTTAGTTATAGTATTCAGTACAGATTTCAGTCAGTTCTGCTTGACCATAGCTTTCAGTTATCAGCGATTCAATTACAGACTTCAGTACTTTAGTTTTAGACTATCTCAAATATGTATTATATGCTTGGTCTTGCATTTTTTTCAGTATTTTCAGTCTTTACAGGTATTTTCATACCGTTACCTTATGTTATTCAGTCAGTTATCAGTACTTGCATATGAACCCATACATTTCAGCCTTACCTCATTTAGCATACTAGTACATTCAAAGTACTGATCGCATACTCGTTTCTTGTGCTATGATGTCTTATATTATAGGTTCGGTTACTCGAATTCCCGACCGTACTTACACATTCTTGTGCATCAGCAAAAGTAGCCGTGGTGAGTTTTCTTCCTTCGAGGATGAGTTATCTTATATTTAGTTATGTCAATAGTTCAGTTATTTAGTCAGTCGGAGTTAGTTGGGGGCTTGTCCCATCAACTCCACAGTCAGACAGTTTAGAGGCTTTCAGACTAGTACAGACAGTTAGTCAGTTTTCAGTTGTGATTATCATTTGTGTTATCAGTATTGCAAGTATGTTTCCAAACATTTTAAACCATGATTCAGTATTGTATTCAATTGTTAAAACTTTATGGCATTTCAGTTGAAATTTAGTATATTTTGTTTATCAGTTTTAATCAGTGCTCACAGTAAATATCAGCTCATGGGTAAGCTTGTAGTCTCTCAGGACCGTAAGTTTCGTGTGGCATCCAAGGTATACTCCCGGGGCGTTATAGTTATCCTTGGTACACCGGTGAAGCTAAAGTCACTGTTTTAGCAAAACAATCTAAGACAGTATGATAAGGAGCCAACTAATCCATACCCAAAATAACATTAAAATCAACCATATCTAACACAATCAAATCTAACCAAGACTCACAACTACAAAAGGCCACAACACAAGATTGGTGCTCCCGATCCACCACTAAAGAATCTCCTACAGGGGTAGATACACGAATAGGCATGGCAAGAGTCTCACCAACAGAATCAAAACCCAAAGCAAAATACATAGATACATAGTTGAAAGTCAATCGGGGATCAAATAACATAAATGTAGGTCTGAAACAAACTGGCACGATACTTATAATCGTAGCATCAAATTTTTAGGTCGTTACAGAATTTCACCGCTTTCTTCTTCTTCTTCTCCTCATCCTCCTCTTCTCTTGTTTTGTTGTTCTATTCACGATATCATTGTTGCTCCTATTTTTATGAGTTTCTTTTTTGAAGAATTTGAGATAAAATAAATAAATTTTCTTAATTTGGGATTAAATTTTGTTGGTATAGCACTAAAAATTACACTAAAGAGCATATTTTTTATCATTTTCACTTGGGGTGGATGTTTGGTGATTCGGTTTGATTTCTATTTCTTTTTGGTTTTTTTAATTTTTGATTATGAAATTATGTGTACCAAAAACTGAACTGAATTAATGTGATTTGATACAGTTTATGTAAATTTGGTTTGATTTCGGTAAAATAATTTTGGTTTTTCTGGTATAACAATTGCAGAATTGCTATTCCATGAACCTTTGCCTTCATTTAGCTGGTTAGTTAGTGAACCAATTAACTCACAATTTTCTCAATCATTCTACAGTTTTTAGTGTATAAAAAGCACTTACTAGGAAAATTTGAATGTGTCAATAAAATTATCAAATATAAACTTGATCAATTCTAACAATTATCATCTAGATTTGTTTTCCATCTTTTATTTCTCTTCTTATTTTTGCTTTGCTGATCAGTGTCATAAGATGTACTTGGTGTTCTGCCACCATTTTCGTAAGACCTCATAAAATTTTGATCATTTATTTTAAACTCTCTCACGAGCATAATGTCAATTTTTAACTTGAATTATGATTAGGGGATTTAAAAGGGTGTTTGGGGAAGTTTTGAAATTTTTGAAAGAGGTTCGGGGCCATTTCCCGAGGTAGTAAGCCTCCACGATAGTGGCGCGCCACGCCACTTAGCCTCTGTAATAAGGGCGTGGCATGGAGGCTAATCTCTAAGATAGCGGCGTGCCACGTAGCTATGTTTTTTAATCCAGATTTTATTTTTTTCACTTAGGGTGAGGGTTTTTTGGTCCTTTTACCCCTTAAATGACTTATAAACACTAAATGATCCCTTTTCTTCAGTTTTAAAGATCAAAACACTGTTATTCTCTTCTCTAACTCCCAACCCAAGAAAACTCAAGGGTTTTGTTAAGAATTCATGATTCAAGCTCCAAGCTTTGATTTCTCTTCAAATTCTTTGGTATTTCGGGCATGTTTATCATCCTTAACTTGAATTTCATGTTGTAACATTTATTTAATCATTATTCATGTGATTTTAATTGATGAGTTTGAAATTGAGTTGAGGGCTTTTGATTGATTATTACTTGACTTGGTTCCCCATGTTTAAATGTGTACTTCAATATTTTAATTGGTGGTTTGGGACTAAATTGGTGCATTATTTTAATGGTTGGAATGTTTCCTAAATTGGATGAATTTTGGCTTGATAATGGTACAGCCCACTTTACAATCTTGGTTTTAAATATGGTTATTCACATAATTTAAATTGTTTTTGAACCCATTACATTTCATTAAAGGATAAATAGTAACAATGATTTGGAATGCCCTTGGTGGCCATGGTTTTGGATTTGAAATAGAACTTGGGAATCTAATGATTAAATAGACCGACTTGGCATAAATGAATTAGCTTGTAAGAATAGTGGTATGACGACACCATGTTGGAAAATGCCTTAATAAAAACTTCTTATTTAATGGTAGAGTTTATGCGTAAACTATTTTAATTTAGGCTTAAAGGGAATTATGTAACTCATCATGAAGGTGTAATCTCAGGGGGACCAATACTGGAAACTATGTTTGCCGATGTGGGAGTCTATATGACCGTGTGCTTGGTGTATACATTATATTTTAGATGGCTATTTACTTGGTGTGTTTAGCCTTTCCTCAGTTTCCTCGGTACGTGCGGCTAACATGCATAGGGGATCATGGGTGTCTTTAGGATGGAGCGAGCTATATAATTCAGGATAATGATTTAAACTATCATGCTCATGACCCTTTCTCCTATCTCTGCATCATATATATATATATATAAATATTGTGCGTGTGGTTTTGACTGGCTTTTGGCAAAGGCATCATTTTATTCATTTTCCCTGAGTTATATGCCTGTGCTTGTCCACTAGCTATCCTCGGATGCTACATCATTTCATGATGTAGGTTCAGAGGACTTTTCTGTTGCTCTTGTACAGTGTTAGGTTGTTGAATACTTCAGTTGAGATATTGTGAAATGATGAGCCTCCTTCTTTCAAAAGGCCCGATTATTTCATTGTTTTCCTTATTTTCTTAGTACTTTGGATTCTTTTTGTCAATGTCGGGGGCATGTCTGGACCTAGTTTTGTATTCTTGGTTTAGAGGCTTTTGTGGATACGTATTGGGTTGGTTGTTTGTTGATTCTTAGAACTTTTATAGGTTTATCTAACCTTCTTATTATTATTTTTGGATCACTTCTGCTATTTATAATTATGTTCTCATGATGTAAGGCTAAGGGGGTTGTCTCCATCCCGTGGTGGGCTTGAGATTATCGGTCACGGTCAGGCCCCGATTTGGGCCGTGACAATCTTAGTATCAAAGCATAATTCAGGGTCATTGGGTGTCTATAAATCCATGTCAAGTAGAGTCGCTTTTATGAGTGTAGCACGGCATACTTATATGGGGGAGGCTATAAGATATTTAGGAATGTTTCCATTTCCTGTGTCCTATTTTAGGCTATAAAGTCCAATTTCCATGAAGCTTTTATAACTCCTGTCTTACTTGTATTTTAGATGATGCCTCCCCAAAGAATTGACGATCGTAGAAACTCAGCTGGAACCTCTATTCTACCTGAGGAAAATATGGAGGGAACTCGCCTTGTTTATAAAGTGTAGACCCATTCTAGGGTTCGTGCTACTGATTATACTGCTTCACGTAGGGTTTCACCTGTCCCTACTAGTCCTCCCCAGGCTTTTCAGGCAAGTAATATTTCTACTTAGTCGCCTCAGGGAGATATCTCTAATGTGGAGTTTCATCAGTCTATTTATATGCTTGATCAACTGGTGTCATATTAGTCTCATCGAATGGATCATGTTGGTTCTGTTGCTAATTCATATAAGGTCACTCGAGTTGTCCAGTTTATGAGGTTGAATTCCCCAACCTTTACAAGCTCTAGGGTTGAGAAGGATCTTCAGGGGTTTATTAATAAGATAGAGAAGAATTTATTAGAAATGCATGCTACTAATTCAGAGGGTATGGATTTTGTTGCCTATTAGTTAAAAGATGTAGCTTACCAGTGGTATGAGGAGTGGAAAGTAATGTGGGGCGATGATGTTGATTCGGCTATGTGGGATAAGTTTTTAGGTGCTTTTCTTGATCACTTCTTTTCTTAAGAGTTGGGGAAAGCTAAGGCAGAAGAGTTTGTGAACATGAAGTAGGGTAAGATGAGTGTTAAGGAGTATGCTCTGAAATTCCAGCATTTTGTCTGTTATACTCCAGAGTTGGTGTCTAACATAAAGTCCAGAATGAGAAAGTTTACTTCTAGTTTGTCCCATGATTTGGTGTTAGAGTGTAAGGCTACGATGTTGAACAATGATATAGATATATCCAAGTTGGTTCTCTATATACAGTAGGTAGAGAATAGGAAAAAGAAGCATGTAGAAATGGGAGAAAGGGAAAGAAAAAAAATTTTATATGCAGAGCAGGGTGCAGATCAGCAGAACAGTGGAGAGGTAGTAGGCAGTGGACTAAGAAAAAAATAAGTAAATTCTTATTCGTCGGCAAGTGCCCCTTATCCTAAGCCTTAAGGTGATCATCATTTTCAGGCTAGCAGTAGTCATAAGGCATAGGGTGCCCAGTCTCAAGTCAGTGGAACTCAATTAGCCCTACCTTATCCTCATTTTCATTTTTATGGATAGCTTTACCGTGGTTATTATGAGGAGGGGAGAAACTTGTGTTTTAATGATGGTCAGCCTGGTCACCTGCATCAGAAGTGTCCTATAGCAAAGTTTCCACTGGACCTAATAAGGTTTTGGTCGCTACTGCTTCAGCTCTTGCTCCTAAGGACACCACTTCAGGTACCAATAATGGATAGAATTATCTCTATGCACTTGCTACTCATCAGGAATCTGCGGTATCCCTAGATGATGTTACTGGTATGTTACAGTTTTTTTCTTGTGGGGTTTATTGTTTACTTGATCCAGATTCTACCATATCTTATGTGACCCCTAATATAGATTTATATTTTGGTTTTGGACCTGGAAAAATTTTTAATCCCTTTTTTATTTCTACTCCGGTGGGTGATTTTGTTGTTGCTAGAAAAATCTACAGGGGTTGTGTGGTGTGCATTATTCATAGAGATACAGTGGTGGATTTGATAGAACTTTATATGGTGGATTTTGATGCAATCTTGGGGATGGATTGTCTCCATTCGTGCTATGCTTCTCTAGATTATAGAACCCAAAAGGTCAGTTTCCCTTTTCCAAATAAACAGATGATTGAATGGGAAGGGATCTCCTTAGTCCCTAAAGGGAGGTTTAGTTCTTATGTTAAATCAAATAAGTAGATTTTCGAAGGGTCTCTATATCATCTAATTTGGGTTAAGGATTCTAATTTTGAAAGTCCCTCTTTGCAATCTGTTCCTGTGGTTAATGAATTTCCTAAAGTTTTTTTGATGATCTTTCTAGGATTCTTCCCGATAGGTAAATAGTTTTTGCGATTGACCTTCTATCGAATACCCATACCATCTCCATTCCTTCTTATAGAATGAATTCGGTTGAGCTAAAAGAGCAAAAGGAGCAGTTGAAGGATTTATTTTATAAGGGTTTTATTCACCTCAGTGTTTCTTCGTAGGGTGCTCCTATACTTTTCGTGCAAAATAAAAATGGATCATTTCGTATGTGTATAGACTACCGACAGTTGAATAAGGTTATCATGAAAAATAAGAATCCTCTTCCTAGGATTAATTACCTTTTCGATCAACTTCAGGATGCTAGATATTTCTCTAAGATTGATCTTCGTTCGGGCTATCACCAGTTGAAAATCAAGGAGGTTGATATTCCCAAGACTTTTTTCAAACCCGGTATGGCCATTATGAGTTTTTGGTTATGTCATTTGGGTTTACTAATGCTCCAACTGCTTTCATAGATCTTATCAAGTTTTCAGGTAGCTTCTGGATTTATTTGTTATAGTCCTCATTGATAACATCTTGGTGTACTCTAAAAGTGAAGAGGATCATGCCAATCACCTACGAATTGTGTTGGCAACTCTTAAGAACCAGAAATTATATGCAAAATTTTCTAAGTGTGAATTTTGGTTAAGTGTTGTGACCTTTCTTGGGCATGTTGTTACTAGTGAGGGGATCAAGGTGGATCCACAAATAGTTGAGGCAATTAATAAATAGCATAGGCCCACGACTCCAACTGATATTAGGAGCTTCGTGGGCTTGACTGGGTACTATAAGAGGTTTGTGGAGAGTTTCTAATCTATTGTTGCTCAGCTGATGAAGTTAACTCAGAAGAAGATTAAGTTTTTGTGGTCTGATGCTTGTGCGGATAATTTTCAAAAGTTAAAAGATAAGTTGACTTTTGCACCTGTATTGACCCTACCAAAGGGTATTGATGGTTTTATTGTGTATTGTGATACATCTCGTATGGGACTGGGTTGTGTTTTAATGCAGTATGGTAAGGTTGAAACCTATGTTTCCAGGTAGCTTAAGTTTCATGAGAAGAATAACCCGACTCACGAACTAGAATTGGTGGTTGTGATCTTTGCTTTGAAAATTTGACGTCATTATTTGTAAGAGATACATGTGGATATTTATTTAGACCATAAGAGCTTACAGTATGTGTTTATGCAGAAGGAATTGAACCTCAGGTAGAGGTGGTGGCTCGAGCTACTTAAGGATTACGACATGAGTTTGTACTATTATCCAGGTAAAGCTAATGTCGTTGTTGATGCTCTTAGCAGCATATCTATGGGGAGATTATCTCACATTGATGAGGAGAAAAGAAGGTTGGTGAAGGATATTTATAGGTTGGCTAATTTAGGAGTTCATCTCTTGGACTCTAAGGATAGAAGAGTGATTGTTCAAGAAGTGGTTAAATCATATCTTGGTGTTGAGGTGAAGGAGAAGTAAGCTTTGAGTCCCATACTTATGCAAATTAAGGATGATGTGGTTCAGCAAAAGGTTATGGCTTTCGAGGTTGGGGGAGATGAAATATTGAGGTATCAAGGAAGGTTGTGTGTTTCTAATATTGATGGGTTATAGGATAGAATGGCCGGGGATCATGAGTCTAGATATACAGTTCATCTAGGTTCGACTAAGATGTATCATGACTTGAAGAAAATCTACTGGTGGAATAATATGAAGAGATATATGGCAAATTTTGTGGCTAAGTATATGGTTTGTCAACAAGTCAAGGTCAAAAATTTAAGGCCTATTGGCATATCCCAAGAGATAGAGTTGCCTATGTGTAAGTGGGAGATGATCAATATGGATTTCATTACGGGTCTTCAGAGGTTCCACATTTAGTAAGATTCTATTTGGGTCATTGTGGATAGAATGACTAAGTCTGCTCATTTCTTGCCTGTAAGGACCGACTACTTAGGAGATGATTATGCTAAGTTGTTCATTCAGGATATAGTTAAGTTGCATGGAGCATCGATGTCCATCATTTTGGATCAAGGTACACAGTTCTTGTCTCACTTCTGGCATTCATTTTAGAAATATTTGGGTAGTCAGGTAAACCTTAGCACCGCTTTCCACTCTCAAACAGATGGACAAGCGGGGCATACTATTCAAATTTTGGAGGATATATTAAGGTCCTGTGTGATTGATTTTAAAGGTAGTTGAGTTAACCATTTGCCTCTTATTGAGTTCGCTTAAAATAACAGTTATTATTCTAGCATTCAAATGGCTCATTTCGAAGCTCTTTATGGTAGAGGGTGTAGGTCTCCTATTGGGTGGTTTGAGGTAGGTGATACTAGGTTGTTTGGGCTTGACTTTGTTCACCAAGCCATGGAGAAGGTAAAGGTGATTAGATAAAGGCTTAAGACTACCCAAATTTGGCAAAGGTCTTATGTGGATATGAGGAGGACAGATCTGGCATTTGAGGTAAGTGGTTTGGTATTCTTGAAGGTTTCTCCTATGAAAGGAGTCATGAGATTTGGGAAGAAGGGAAAGCTCAGTCCTCATTATGTTGGTCCATATCATATTTTGAGAAGAACCGGGAATGTTGCTTATGAATTAGGTTTTCCAGCGAGTTTGGCTTTGATTTATCCCATTTTCCATGTGTTTGTGCTAAAAAGTGTGTGGGTGATCCTTCTTTAATAGTGCTTATTGAGGAGGTTGGTGTGACGGATTCGTTATATTATGGGGAAATCCCAGAAGAAATATTGGAAAGGCAAGTTCGCAGATTGAGAACTAAAGATGTAGCTTCTATAAAAATGCTTTTGAGAATCAAAAGATGGAGGAAGCTACATAGGAATCTGAAATAGAGATGAAGGCCAAATACCAGTTCTTGTTCCACGTGTTAGATGAAAATGCTTAAGGTATGGTTTCCATTCTCCCTCTTGTCGTATTTTGAATGTGTCTGTGGATTCGACTGCATTATTGTCGTGGTAAAAATATCCTAACTCCTCATTTGGAGGCGAATGATTCAAAGAAGGGATGATATAAGACCCTGTAAAATATCCTGCATGAGTAATGTCAATTTTCGACTTGAATTATAATAAGGGGCATTAAAAGGGTGTTTTGAAAAAGTTCTAAAATTATCAGAAGGGGTTCGGGGCCATTTTAGAACTCTGAGGCAGTAAGACTCTGCGATAGTGGCATGCCACGCCACTTAGCCTCCGTGATAATAGCGTGGCACGGAGGCTAAGCTCCACGATAGCGGCGTGGTGTCGCTATGTATTTTTTGCCCAGTTTTTGTTTTTTCACTTGGGGTGAGGGGTTTTTGGTTCTTTTACCCCTTAAACGACTTATAAACAATAGATGACCCATATTCCATTAGTTTTAAATATCAAAACACTACTATTATCTTCTCTAACTCCCAACCCAAGAAAACTCAAGGGTTTTGCTAAGAATTCATCCTTCAAGCTCCATGCTTTGATTTCTCTTCAAATTCTTTGGTATTTCAGGCATGTTTCTCATCCATAACTTGAATTTCACGTTGTGGCATTTATTTAATCATTATTCATGTGATTTAAATTGGTGGTTTTGAAATTGGGTTGAGGGATTTTGATTGATTATTCCATAGTCCCAACTCTAGTTGTTGCCTTGATATCTTACCAAGGAAAGCAATAACCTTTCTCAGGCATAGGCATAGCAGACAAAAAATGTCAACATTCAACAATGCCCAAATCAGAATTCAGAAGCAAGGCATTTAACACTTAACAACGGCAATTAAAGCATGAACAAGTTGCAAAAAACTTAAAAATTATCCAGCAACAATAGATTAATACATGAATTTACAAAAATAATAGCAATTGCCTATCTCTTGTAGCAGTAACCCCGCCAAAAACAGTAGCAAACAACCAAATCCTTATCTTATAGACATGAGAACAAATCATCTTAAAATCCAACAAGTCTTAATAGTAGCAGCCCTCAATCATACATCAACAATGCAAATTAATCCATATTTCAAGCACCTTTCTTTACACATTTCGTCATCGGTCATTGTCTTGAATCACCTCATAATGTTCCCAAATAACTAAGAAAACTTTAGATTTAGGAGTCATCACTTGAACCTTCAAGATAAAATCCAAAGTTAGAAGATAACTTACAATTTACAAGATAAAAGAATATAACCAAACAAATAAAGTATTGGATATTAAGCTCACCAATCATCACCACTACTAAGTACTAGCAAATCAAAATAATACATCAACAATGCAAGAGTCTCCTCCACTATTTGCAGTCTCTAATGAAAAATTCAAAAAATATGTTATACAACAACACAAATTAGTATATTATCATTACTTTTTGCAAAAACACACAAAAGATATAAAGTCTAACCAAGTTCAATTTTATCAAAAAAACTCTAAATTTTATTCAACACAAATAGAACTAGTCTTTTTTCTAAGCAAATCGTAAACACAGATAAGGCATTGCACACATTTACAAGTCAATAAACTTCTAAATGGATCAAAAATATGACTGTTGGTGCTAAACGTACATTTCGATGCCACACTTGACATTGGAATAGATAATACATCGCGAGCCAATTGTGACAGGAAAAAAAATCTAGGAGAATTAACCTTCCACAAATTTAAGATATCACCTAGAATTAACTATCCACCAATTTAATATATCACAATTCTAAGATTTAGATTCAAATCCAAGCTTGGCACAGGCTCTTGATCTTCACCAAGGTATTATCCAACTCATATTTAGTACCTCAAGTACTGCCACAATTTTTTGACTTTTTCTGCATGTGAAGCTTATTTCACAAAGTGTTTATTTTCAAACTTCAAGGATGAACAGAATTAGATGAATCAAATCCAGATGAGTCAGATAAAGTATATCCAAATGAAGATGAGTTATTTTTAGAACCTTTTGAATACTTTCATACATAGAAAGCAAACAAATCCTTCAAATAAGTTTCCACTTCATCACTTAATTACTTTCTCTTTTCTTTCCCTAATAACTTTTCAAGCACAAAGCTAACATACTCAAACTTATTATAAGGATCCAATACAGAAGCAATAAATATTATTTTGTTCATATTTGCAGAAGTCCCCCAATAAGTCTTGAACTTTTCTTTTATCCCCGTAGCCCTTTTGCGCAACTCATCATTATCACTTGTCATACACACTTCCAAATAAGCATCAAGTTCACATATATCCTCAAAATGAACATTACAAGTCACATACCGTGAACCTAAAACCTTTAAGGTAAGCTTATAAAATCTTTCAAGAAACTTTATGGCATTCCTCACATTTACCACATTAGATTGAACCTGCAATACTACTATCTTCACAAACATAAGTAGAAGGATAAGAATTAAAGTTACCATCAGAAAGATCAAACCTCTCAAAGGCCTTCTCAAACTTTTTTGCTGCCTCCAACATCAAGTAGGTGGAATTCCACCTAGTAGTCACATTTGATGATAACATCTTACCATATTTTATTTTTTGCATTTCACAATATTTCATGAAGTTTTTTCTTCTTGCAAGAGGGGATCTAACATACTTAACTATTTACCTTACTCATTTGATAGATGGACTGATTTTCTTCAGTCCATCTTGCATAATATTGGTTCCCCATGTATCTAACTTTTTAGACAAAGCTGAAATCGAAACATTATTTGAAGAAGCATTGACAACAATAACAGTGAAAACATTTTCCAAATTTCAATCAAGCAAATAAATAATAATACATTTTGCAAAATTCTCACCATTATGACTAGTGATAGGGTAAAAATTCAATATTATTTTATGAAGAACCCAATTTCTCTCGATAAAGTGAGCAGTCAAACACATATAGTTAATTTTTTGCACCGATGTCCATGTGTCTGTTGTACGACAAATTTTTTTTTGTATTTCTATCATGACCCGAGTCGGGACTCTAGCCGTGACGAGCATCCCAAACCATATAGGCCCGGATGCTCCTTTTTATTTGGTACATCATGAACACCATTCATACCCATAAAGAAAATATGCGGAACATACACAAAATGGAATCATGGTCACATTCTGAGTTAAGTATATCAATACGAAAGAAGATCCATCAACTTCTAAACAATACTTGTTTCTCTCTGCGAAATCTCTTTAACATACGAAATTATCAAACTATCTGAAACTGGGACAAGGCCCCCAGTGGACCAAAACCAAGTAAATAGCAAGTATCTGAAAAGAAATAGGCCTTCTGGAATGGAGAAGGCTCACCTACTGCATACTTTACTTCTGTCTAAAAAACTCTACGGCCTAGCAGGACCTCTAGACTGAGCCTCAGACCCTGAAATATAGGGGGTCAATACAATTGAACTGGTAAGTAGAACAACAAAAAAAAATATACATTTTTATAATCACATAGGTAAGAGCATTTCATAAATCACGCATATCATCTTGGAATAGTTGAAAACACATGGGCATAATCTGAAACTTTCAAAACACATTCCGCAATTCATGACTCTACTCTTTACCTTACTTCTGAGCTAGATGGTACACCTTACAACTCTGCTATTCCACGAGCTATATGGAATCCGCCCTTGAATCAGCGTCCAAGCCCCCAACCCAAGTTTATCGCAAGGGTTGGAGTCTCTGCTTCTTTACTACGCCACAAGGCCATCACCGGCATACAAGTTCCCTTTCGAGTATTATAAACCCGTGTCGGCAAATCACGATTTCGAACAATGAGTCGTTTGACTCGTGCCATCTTCGGGTAACCATCTAACTCTCTTAAGCCCAATTTTATATTCTTTAAACCATAGCTTCTTTGAAAAGTTCCTTCTTTCTTAATATCATTCGGGCACATCAAAAATAAGGTATCAACATACCCAGAATTTCACGTCGTGTGACAACATCTCTATTTCCCTTATCTTATTTTAAAAGATGTTTATTGACCACCCAAAAGCTTTACTGTTTGAACAAAAGTTCATATTTCAATATAGTTAAAAAAAAACATTTTTAATACTTATTCTACGGTGTTCACCCTTTTCAATCACTTCAAAACCATTCTATATAAGAATTATGATCATCATAAAACAAGTAAATCACTTTTCCATTATCTCAGGAAAACAATTCAATGTATACATAACGAGCGCAAACATTTAACAATTTGCATAATCCGTTCTCAACATGTGAAATCAATACAATTTTATAGTAAAAGAGGGAATTACATATCCTATGCTCTCTTTTGAATTCACAATTCTAATATCACAAAATTACACAAAAATAAATTCGAATTTAGGGCTTTGTACCATAATTTTCACGACACTTCATCATGATGCAATAATTCCAGCACAAGTTCATCAATGATTTTGACACAATTTCATAGATACATATATATATATATTCTTTAAAACAAATTTAAAACCAAAAATACATGCCCATGAGGTTTAGGGTAGTCCTGCGTACCTTAGATTACTTGGGAGGGGGAGTGGAACCCGAATCTTGTTTACGTTCTTGAAATTCTTGACTTTAAAGATGAACTCTTGATCTATGGGGGAAGGACTAGGGTTTTCTTTTGAGATAATAAGAGTAGTTTTTTTTAAAATATTTACCCTAAACACTCTTTAATTTCGTGTTATGGTAGAGTTATGACGAGGGAAAAAGACTGATTTGCCCTCCTCAAGGCCGGTTATTTAAAAGAATTTGCGAACTGGGCACGATGCGTTACCCGACGTGACGCATCGAGATCGCATCGGTCCACTATTTCATCGATGCTATCATCGACGCGGCGCATGGACTTCGCATTGGGCCACTATTTCCAACATCCAAACACATCCCTAACGTTGTCCAAAAAATCTAAAACTTTACCGAGACATCCCTTTAACTCCCCCGAACATGAATCAACTTAAAAATCCATATCTCAAGGTTGGAAAAATCAATTTAGAGGTCACACAAGTTTAGGAGCTTAAAATATGACTAAGTCCTTTTGACCCTTAGGAAATTTTCAGGTGATTAACCCCTTAAGCATGCTACGACATGAGGCATTAAATCAAGGATACCACTGGGTGTTATATTATACCTCTCTTGGGATCATTCATCCCCGAATGATAGCTCGGAACACAAACAAGCACGAATTCAAACATACTAGGGAAAAGATAAAGAGAGAAGGTTATAACTCGTACCATTTAGGTCGTCATCAATCGTCTCAAAAAGAGTTGGGTATCTGATCCGCATATCATTTTCTGATTCTCAAGTAGCTTCCTCAACTTTTTGATTCCTCCACAGTACCTTAACCGAACCTATTTCCCTATTTCATAACTTCCGAACTTGAAGGTCTAAGATAGCAATAGGTTCTTCTTCAGATGATAAGGAGTCGGTCACTTTGATCTCCTTAACAAGCAACACTAGGGAATGATCTCCAATGCACTTTTTCAACATAGACACATGGAATACTGGCTGAACGAAAACTAGACTTGCAGGTAATTCTAACTCATAAGCAACCCCACCTATCCTTCTCACAATCTGATATGGTCCTATAAAGTGAGGAATAAGCTTCTCTTTCTTCCCAAATTGCATGACTCCCTTCATAGAGAAGACTTTTAAAAACACCAAATCTCCAACCTCAAATTCTAGCTCTCTTCTCCTAACATCGGCGTAGGATTTCTGACTACTCTGGGCTGTCTTAAGTCATTCTCTAATAATTTTCACCTTATCCATTGCCTGATGAACAAGATCAGTCCCAAACAACCACGTCTCACCTATTTTATACCACCCAATCGGTGATCTACATCTCCTCCCATAGAGTGCTTTAAAAGAAGCCATCTTAATGCTGGCATAGTAGCTATTATTGTAGGTGAACTCTATCAATGGAAAATGATCTACCCAACTACCTTTGAAGTCAATTACACAAGCCCTCAACATATCCTCTAGGGTCTGAATGGTGCGTTCCGCTTGTCCATCATTCAGAGGGTGGAATACAGTACTCAGATTCACTTGGATACCTAAACCCCTCTGAAAAGATCACTAAAACTGCAAAGAGAATTGTGTACCTCGATCGGATATAATGGACATAGGTGCTCCATGTAAATGAACTATTTATTCGATATACAGCTTGGCATAATAATCTCTCGAATATTTAGTCCTCATAGGCAGAAAGTGAGCTGACTTGGTCAGCCAGTCCACAATTACCCAAATGGAATCATATTGGTTTTGGGACCTCGAAAGTCCCATGATGAAGTCCATATTGATCATCTCCCATTTCCACATAGGCAAATCTATCTCTTGGGAGGTACCACCGGGTCTCAAATGTTCCACTTTAACTTGTTGTCAATTCAAACACTTGGAAACAAAATCAGCAACATCACATTTCATATTATTCCACTAATATATAGCTTTAAGATCATGGTACATTTTAGTAGAGCCTGGGTGAACAACATACCTTAAAGTGTGAGCCTCATCAAAGATCCTCTCTCGCAAACCATCTATATTTAGTACATACAGCCTGTCTTGGCCCATCACTACCAATTTCAAAAGCCATCACCTTCTGTTGACCTACAGCTTTCTTAATCTGCATCAAGATGGGATCCTTGGACTGTTTTACCTTAACTTCCGCACATAAGGAAGACTTAGCTATTGCATGCACGACTACTCTACCATCTTCTAAATCCAAAATTCGTACCCCTAGATTTTCAAGCCGGTGAATATCTTTCACCATCTCTCTCTTTCCTTCCTCAACATGAGAAAGACTGCCCATAGATAATCTGCTGAGGGCATCGGCCACCATATTTGCCTTACTCGGATGATAGTGCAGGCTCATGTCATAATCCTTTAATAGTTCCAACCACCGTTGTTGCGTAAGATTTAACTTTTTCTACGAGAAAACATACTGCAAACTTTTGTGGTCAGTAAATATGTCAACATGTACCCCATAAAGATAATGCTGCCATATTTTAAATGCAAATACTATAGTAGTTAACTCCAAGTCATGAGTGGGGTAATTTTGATCGTGCACCTTCAACTGCCTAGATGCATAAGCTACACCTTGCTATGTTGCATAAGTACACATCCAAGTCCCACTCGGGACGCGCACTACAGTATACAACAAAACCCTCTGGACCCTAAAAAAGAGTCAAAACAGGTGTGGTAGTCAACTTTATTGGTTAGGTTAATTATCTTGGTTGTTGATCCATGGGGTTGATATTACGACTAAGGCTTTCTGAACCTCTAATCAACTATCTAACTTAGCCCCGCAACTACATCATTGAGCGGGGATATAAGAACTAAGTTAAATGTATTCATATTTCATCCCATAATTGGACAAAATAGGGCTAGATGCAAATCATAACATCATTCAATTGAGAGATTATGACCCTATTCCATCTACCCCACGTTCTATCCTATTGTTTCTCCTTTCGGGCTCATGATAGAATTAAGCATCTATTCTAAGGGTCGAGAATCCTTAAAATAGTTAAAATAGGGATAAATAAATAATCAACAATAATAAATAAACAAAACCAAGTCAATTCATAACAAGATTAATCATGTTCTTGGCCTTAACCTTGAAAAAAAGTGTTTAGCCACTCATGGACATACACGTAATCACAATGAATGAATTCATGTAATAATCCAAAAGTAAACTAAAGTAAAAGATTAAAAACCTTAATTTAAGCCTCCTCAAGTATGTTTCAATGCCCCAAAGTCGTCCATGGTGTTTACAAACATTGAAAGTGTCCTATTTATAGTAGGCCAATATTGACTGATTTTGACATGGCAATGTGCCACGCCCTTATCGCTTCATCTAGGCAGTGTTCCACGACCTAATTGCATAGGGGTACTGGAATTTGCATTACACAATGTATCCAAAGGCGTGATACGCCATTAAAATGGTGCTTAGGCAGCGTGGTACGCCCCCTAACAATATACACCACTAGAGCTATCAATATGGGCTGGCCCAACCCTAGCGGGCTAGAGAATAAAATGGGCTAGGAAGGGCTAGCCCTTTTAAATAAAGGGCCTTTAAAATATGGCCCAATCCATCCCTAAGGGGGTCGCGGGTTGGGGCGGGTTGGCCCTTCAGAAAAAATAAAAGCAACCTAAAATATGATAAATGAAAATATTGTAAGTACTGGACTATCACTAACTTTTATGGTTTCACTTTAATATGTCTCCTACTAGTTTTTAACATGTTATAGGCATCTTACTAATACCTTTAAGGGTTGTTAGGTTGAGAAAAATTTATTCTGGGATAATTAATATCGGAATTAGTTATTCCATTATGCATACGAATAATTTATCTCATCACTATGGTGTAAATGGTGAAATAAATAATGTCGGTACTAACTAATATCTCACACCAAACATGGAATAAAATATTCCTTCATTTTATCTCAAACTGTTTATCCCTTATACCTCACACCAAACGATCCCTTAGTTGTAATTAGCTCATGACATTTACTATAATAAGTAAAGAAATGATGATTAGCTACAAATTCCATAGAAAAATTCTAATATGGTTAAGATAATAAATATAGATACACACAAAGTATCTACATAAAAGAAGCAAGATTATAACAGGAGAGAGCCTAAATTTAAAGAACAGAATATTGCATTAAGCAAAGGCAACAACAACTAAACCATTACGGGTAAAAATATTTTTTTGAAATTCGCAACTAAAAGCAGCTTACCAGCCATTTCAAACACACACTAAGAACTTTCAAAAAATTAGTATCAACCAAAGAATGGATAAAAAAATAAGTACCTAGTTTGAAAAGATTGACAAAATTCTAATTCCTAATAAATAAATGACCAACTTAAAAATATTTAATAATTAAGTTTTAATGTCCCAGATCATGAGCTGGCCTCTGAGGCCGACAGGCCAAGTGAGGCTAGGCTTATAATCCTCATTTCTAAATGGGTTGAAAAAACTTAGCTCAATCCTACTTAATTAAAGGGTTGGATTGGGCCGGCCTTACGGTCCAAGCCCATATTGATAGCTCTACACACCACGAATTAAGCCTTTAACCACACTAGAATCAAGCAAGACGAACTAGAATAGAGCATAGCTCAAGGTAAGAGTACTAGTTATCTTGTTTGAATTCTAAATGTACATTTTTGTTCCTACTTTGGTTTGAACACACCTTAAACATTAACAGTACACAACTTAACACTAAGATGCTCATTATCATAAAGATTAAGTCATTACGCACACGATAAGTCCTCAAATCTAAGATAATTAAGGTTGGATAACAACACTTAGGTGCATAAATCCACCTAAGATCACTGAATGTAATAGGTAATTGTAAATTTGTAATTTGGGCGTGTACTATGGCGAGTAGCCTGTATTTGGGATGTATATAGTGGCTAAATACTAATGGGCTTAGATAGTTATATATAAATATATATTATATATGTGTGTAATAAATAATTAGAAAAAAATAGAAGTATATTAAAAAATTTGACTTAGATTGAAAATCAAATTAAAAACTAAATGAAAATATCAAATTTAGAAAAAAATAAATCTAAGTCAAAACAAAAACTCGAATAACCCATTTAATTCGATTCGGTTCAGTATTTTGATTTTTTGGTATTTATGTCCACCCCTAATTTTCACAAATGAATTAGGTAGTTTGATTGTGTATTATTCATCTAAGTTCACGTTTTATATTGTTGTTGTTTTCATTGCTGAAATAGATGTAGCAGCTAATGAAAAATATGCAGCAGTTGTTGAATAATTTATTCAACAAATGCTTCATCAATTGTAGCAACTACTGAAAAATATGCAATAGTTGCTGAATAATTTTAACATGTTTCATCAATTGCAGTAATTACTTAAAAATATGCAATAGTTGCTGAATTATTTATTCAGTAAATATTTCATTAACTGCGGTAAT